>CM037855.1:39398496-39598413 GCA_021234595.1 Delia radicum | reverse complement strand
CTTTCCAAATATATATATACTTTCATTATATTATTAATATCAGACTTGGGCGACGTGAATACATTTCACAATCATTCACTTGCGAAATTTTTCTATATCATTAATAATTTCTGAACTACGCTCACACTTGTAAGCTTAAACGCTTTCTTGAAAATTTAAATGTTTTCAATACCAGACATGGGACATAATAACAATATTTGTGAATTTAATTACAGGCCATTAATTTTTTATATCTAATTACAGTGTAAATTTTTTATGTCTAATTACATGTAAGTAATTGCTTTGTAATTAAAATCCTCAGAATGTTGTTACTAATGCCCATGTTGGTATTAACATTTCTTTACAAATTTTCCAAGTAAGCGTTTAAGCCACAAATGTGAGCGTAGGTCTGAAATATTAACATGCTATAGAAACAATTTCACAATTCTGATTAATATAAATATATAGAGATAATCTCAATTCAATTTTTATTATTTTTGAACTTTTTCTATTTCGACGTGGGTTTTTTTTCGAATTTTCTTTTAAAATAACGATATTCGTAAAGTTGGTGTTTTCCTGAGTAAAATGAGCCATCACTTGTTAAATCGATTGATGCATTAATCCGAAGCATTAGTCCGAAGAAGAAAGAAGCAAAGTTCTTGTCAATTTGCAACCGATTCTAACAAATGAATTTCATTTTACTCAGGTAAAAACTAACTTTATGATATTGTGGTTTTAAAAAGAAGATTCGAAATAAACCTCTTAGATGGTTAAAAAAGTTTAAAAAAAAATTGGAAATTTTAATTATTTCTACTACTAAAAAAATGTCAGGTATAGTCAACAACCTTTTGTGGCTGGGTGGAACCTTGCAGAAAATTTGCTAATATCAGCAAAAAAATTTGCTAAATTCAGTAAAACTTTTGCTGACTTTAGCAACACTACTCCCAGCATAAATGTTGCTGACTTTACTGACTCTTTTAGTGTATTGTGTAGTGTAGAAAAAGTACCATAACTTTGTAATTTTCCAAATGATTTAACAAATTATGGCTCGTTTTACTCAGGAAACATAAACCGTCCATTTTAAAGAATATTCGAAAAAAACCCTTTAAGAAATTGAAAAAGGTTTATAAAAATTTTAAAATTTTGGATTGAGTTTTTTATTATTAATAGTAGAAGAAAGTATATACACTGATAACAATCCATTGCGTAAAACTGCGAAAATGTCAAAATAACCAATTTTTTTTAAAACAAACAAAAATTTGTACATTTTACGAAATTTTTTGTAGTTTTGACAATAATTTCGTATTTTTATGCATGGATTATTATGAGTGTATTATGGGAAATACCAGGTAATATTATTTTAAATACAATTTAAAAATTAAAAATTGGCTAAAAAATTACTGACAAGAAAACTACACAGTGATGAATACGCGGGTTTTAATGAAACTTGTATATATTGTTGAGGATCAAAAAAACTATAAGGACACGTATTTTTTCTTAGCTGGAAATCCGACGTTTGGTGCAACAACTTTTTGTATGAAACAATCTTTAACATATAATAGATTAACAATTTTTTGTGAACGCAGTATTATATTGGCCTATGCTGTGCGCCCAGGACGATTACGAAAATAAATAATAATATCATGAGGTCTCTATGGCTTTTTTCTACACAAAAATAAGTAAATCTTTACACACAGAGAAAATAAAGTGCCTAACCGAATCGAAAAGTGTATTTTAATGATAAGAACTTATAAATTCAGTTCGTACAACGATATTTACATTAGATTTCAAAATATTTTTGGTGTTGGAACTAAAATTCAATTGAGTAACCGAACTATGTTGTAAAGCTAATGATCAGTTGTATCAAACCACTGAAATTTGTAATAACCGAAAGTAACTACATGTCAGTTGGCAAATATCTAAGCTTTTCTCTGTGTGTACTATTACAAAATATCCTTCATATATATACTGAAACAATTTCATTAATATGATAAAATGATATATAGATTTTTATGAAATGTTTCATAAATACTAGTAAACGTTACATTGGAGGCAAAATTGATGAAACATTTCATAAATATGATGAAATGGATTAAGCTTTTTATGAAATGTTTCATAAATAGTATTAAACGTTACATTAAACGAAAATTGATGATACATTTCATAGATATTTCCTTTGAGCGAATAGAAATGTGCTATTCGATTTTTTTTTTAATAACAAAATATTCGAACATGTACGAACATGTTTTACCCTACTAGTAGATGTGTCTTCAAAATACCTTTCTTGTTATATTGAAGTTGTCTATAGTTTTAATATCTTTTATAAGATATATATTAAAAAAACGTAAATTGGGTAATTTTTTAACCGTCCTTTAAATCCCTTAAACTTGAGATTGAGGCAACCTAATAGAAATACGTGTCTAATGTTTTTTTTTGCTCTTTGCAACATATCCTAGTTTCATTCAAATGTAAGGATTCACCACTGTATAGTTTCCTTGTGAGTTATAAATGCTTAAATGTGATGGTGGACAAAGAAAATTACTTTTTTTAGCAGTTATCTCGAAAATTTGAGGGTAGTATTGGAACTTTTCAAACCGGTTTTGTTAATATAGCACAGCTAGACTAGTTAACAACATGCACTAGGTCACTTGAAAAAGTGATTGCATATTTATTTTTTTTTTTGTAGCACCGTGTATTCATTGAGATTTTGATTATTTATTTCAACATAAACAAATTTGGCCTCAACTTAACCATCATTTGAAATTGATCTGCTACAACAACTTTTACTGAATTACAGCAGTTTTATGGTTGGTAATATACAGTTTTGCAAAATATTTGAAACTAGACGTTTGCCCCTCTGTTGGGCGCCAAATTGTAATGTGCTCCTAGCATCTTGCTAACAAGTTTAATAGTTATAATAGCAATTAGGGGTGATATGTTGGAAAGAAAAATATTATTCTAGCCAAAATTTTTAAGGTCATTGATAATAATATAGAATATATAAGAAAAGAATTCTGGCTACTGGCCCAGTGCTTAAACCTATAAAAATTATGGTAGGTGAGAATAGTTAAAATTGTTTGAAGTTCAGCTTTAAATTTTGTGTATTGTTAACATTGTGGTTGGCATTTAAACAATTCGTCGACCACAATTGTTGTTTCTAATTTGTCGCACCAATTGTGTTTAGCCCAAAAAGGACATAGCTTAATGATCAGTGTGTATGTATGTAAAATTTAATATATTAGTTAAAATAATTTAAATAGTTAAAGAACCATTAATATTGAGTTCATCAATTGTTTTATTTTTGTTTTATTAAATATTAAGTTTTAAATTTATTTGAATTAATAAAAGTAGGTACTAAATATATTTTTTCAATGGTAAGAATTTCTTTTATTTACAATATTTTTAATACTCTTTTTTTAGATTTTGTTAAAAACATTTAATTTTCCGCACACTTTATAATTTTTTTATTTATTTTCTACTTTTTTTTATAAAATATTGACAACTAAAGGATTTGAAAATACCAAACAAACATTTCATAAATAATCCTATTAATTGATCTTAAACCAAATTCCTTTTAGAGTCCTAATACTTTTTTTAGCAATAATTAAATATTAACACTTTAACAAACAAACATTAGTATTTAACACAATAAAAACAATATAAAACACAATTGAATTGAATATTTTTAGTATGTAAACAATTAACACACACATTAATTACACTTAAATACATTAATTACACAAATACATATAAAAATTACACTTAAATACATTAATTACACAAATACATATATAAATTACACTTAAATACATTAATTACACTCATACATACGATTATTACATGTAATACATAAATTACACAAACATAATTATATTTATTACCATAAATACATATATTACACTAACGTTAATACATTAATTACACGTTAAATAAATTAATTACACTTACATACATTAATTACACTTACATACATTAATTACACGTTAAATACATGTTATTACACTTACATACATTAATTACACTTACATACATTAATCTACATAAATACATTAAGTAAACGTATATACATTAATGACACTTACATACATTTAATTCTACATAAATGCATTAATTAACACTTACCTACAATTACAAATTATATACATCACATTAATTACATAACACTAACATACCTTAATTCTACATAAAATAAGTAATTACCCTTACATTCATTAATTAAACTTACATATCGTTACTTACACTCCATAACTTAAATTCTACATAAATACATTAATTAGCACTTACATACATTAATTATCACGTCGTACAATACATTAATTCAACATAAATACATTAATGACACTTAAATACATTAATTACACTTACATACATTAATTCTACATAAATACATTAAAGTTACACAGTACATTACTACATTATGTATACGTATATAACACTATTACACAAAAGCATTTTGCCCATAAGGTGTTCGAATCATAATTAGGGAAGTAATCGGAACTTACGTATTGATGACGAGTAAATTCAAGTACTTTGTACTAGCACTTAAATATATGCAGTTAAAATACTTACAATATACTTATTACAATTATTTGGCACTTGCCAAGTACAAATCTGCAGAAAATTTGGTAAAATTACTAAAAAATATTTCAAAATGACGTCGAAGGAAAATTCGCTAAAATTAGCCGATATTTTTTGCTAAATGTTCGTATCATAAAACAGCAAAAATAAATCTGTTACAAATACAAAATTTTAGTTATATTTACGCTTAATTGTAGCTAATAAAAATTTACAATTTAATCTACTAAAATCAGCAAAAATTTTACTTAATATTAGTAGACAAAAAAAGAAAATTGTGAAATTTTTAAAGTTTTATATTTCGACGAATTTTTAAATGTGGATTCAAATTATGCTTTTTAAATTGAGCAGTTTACAAGTTTTTAGTAAATGTTTCTGATGATTTAAGCAGGATATGCATTGTGCATTTAACGAAATTTAACGTAAATTTAACAAAAATTTTGTAGTTATAACAGTTGTTAATTCCACTTATAACGAGATTTGAACCTACGTATATTTACAAAAATAAAGCAAATTAATATTTTAGCTAGGTTGATATACATGCATTTCAATGTGGCGAAAGATTCCGAACCCGAAGTTTTATAGAAGCTAGAGCCTCCAGAATAGGCAGAGTCCTCTATCAGGTACAAATACGATAGCATTACCTTTTTCTAATATCGCTTCATATTTGGTCAAGACAGCAATAATACTTTTGGAAATATTTTACAGTTTTTTTTGGGAATTGTGGTATTTCCTTTAGTCCTTCTGCTTTAATAAAATCTATAGCAAGGTACAGTTTACTATTAAATTTCATTGTAATACGTTTATTAACAAATATTCTATTGCAAAATAAAAGTTTAACATTTTCACAAACATTAAAGAAAAATTATTTGACGGACATACGAAAATTGTATTCAATGCGTTTGACACTTGCAAGGAAAAAATTTAGAACTCATTCCATGAAGATGTGTCAAATTTGGGAAAAATTGGTTAATATATAGACCTAGTCATTTGTAGAATAAATTAAATTTTTGACTACATATGTAGTTCATTAAAAAAAAAAAACAAACCACATCAAATTACTGTATTATGATTTTACATACATTTTAAGCAGTAGTTTTTTTTTTCACTAAAAAAAAATAAAACAAATAATAGTTTGTTTATTTTTTACTGCATATGTGGTTCATTTTTACTACAATTGTGTTTAATTTTTTTGAACATTAAAGAAACAAATCGTCGGCTTATTATTGGTTTGACCCATAAGCCAAAAATTGTTATCGAGAAAAACGATAAAGAAGATACACTTATTTTAATTTTTATATGCAAAATCAGCAGGTAGGTCAAATTTGTTACTGGATATCTCTGATATGATACGAAATAACGAGAAACGGTTTTCGGAATCAGAAAGGTGATATTTACATTATATACAATTCATTCCTAGTTCATTTTTTCAAAAATGGTCGGTGGGTCAAACCAATAATAAGTCGACGAAATGACAATGTTAGTTGAATTAACTGAAATGTAAGTCGTAATTTCTTTAAGTGAAATTTCATTTGTTTTTAACTACATTTGCAGTGATCTTTACCTACATAGTATTCTAAGTGTACTGGTTCGTTTCAAGAAATTGTGTCTAATTTGAACTTTAAACACCTCTTTTATGGGCAATATTACACATATATTTAGTATTAAGTAAAACATTATCATACATAACACAAAAATCTATTGAAATAAGAGATAAATCATTAAATATTTTTCTTCTCGTACATGTCATTTTTCAAAATCAATAAAATCGTTAAACGAAATTTTTGAAAATAAAACCCAAACAAATCAAAGCTACATACATACATATTTACAGAAATATTTAGGAAATAAACTTTATTTACATTAAATTAAATAAATAAAAAAAAACATAAAATTTAAATATCATACATAACTCCCAACTCATCATACTGACTCTTTCTATTTCGTAATACTTTTTCTCATACCATTATAACAAACAACAACAACAACAATTTAATTAAAAATCAAAAACATACATATTTAGCATTTTGAATTAATTGAATTGCAAAATATTAAATTTAAATAACAACAACAACAAAAAAGTAGTAAAAATGCAAAAAAAAAACATAAAACATAAAACAACAAATAAAAATTTATTCACAAAGCCATAAAAACCAATTAAAAATTAAACATAATAGACAAAACCAAAATTTTGAAACAAACAAAAAATACTACAACTACAACTACTAAAATGCAAAACATAAAAACATTAGAAAAAAAAAATTATTGAAATATACCCAACCACAAAACCACAATTTTTAAAATGTAGCAAAAAAAAAAAAAAAATACATTACAAACAACAACAACAAAAAAATTACATAAATATCCTTGAAAAAAAAAACAAAAACATTAAAATACTACCTAAAATACTAAATACTACTACTTAAATACTAATAATACTACTAAAAAAATACATATATACTAAAATTAAATGAAATACATATTGAAAACTCCAAAATTTTTTTGTTTAAACAAAAAATAAGAAATTATTCAATAAAACTGAAAAATTCAAATTATACACCGTAAAGAAAAAAAAAAAACAAAAACAAACTTGTTTTATTTCCGCACAAAGTATTTAGTTTAGAGAAACATTAACTACAGAACTACAAAACTACAATCACATTACAAACAACTAAAGGCCAACTACAAATTACTAACAACAACAAACAGCTACAAAACTACAACAACAATTACAGTACTACAAATTAACAGAACAGTCTTTTCTTACAAAATCAGTCCATTTTTTTTTTAACCAAATCTTCAACTACATTTTATTTTCTTCTACCCTTGTACAAATAATACCATGAACATATTTTTTTTTTTTTTTGGTTTCCAATCATCATCAGCATATAAAATACCACCGCTAGTACTTCTTCCTTTTAATAGGATTTCCACTTTTGCGTTTGTAAATTCCTTTTTTGTTTGTAACCGTTTTAAATAAAAGTTTTGCATTGTAATTTTTAACAAATTTGTTTAGTTGAGTTTTTGTAAAAAAAAAAAATTAAAATAAAGTTTGTTGTTATGCATTTTGTGTTTTTGTTAAATAATCATGGTCAGTTCTTTTTGAGTAGATTGTTTGAGAAATTATTTTATAAAATATATAAATTTATTCATTACACAAACAGGTGAGTATGTTCTATTTGAATCAACTGCAAACTAAGGACTATTAAAAATAAAAGTTGCACTTTGAATTTATGAACAACTTTTTAGTTTTTGTATATATTTAAAAAAAAAAGGAGTTGTTTGTAGTCACACCAAAATGGATCGTTATTAAAACAGAGAATCAGTTTTATTAACACACAAAATTATTCAACAGTTTTTAATAGCAAATCCGCCCAGAGACCTCCCTTATAATTGTATTTTATAATTTTTTTTTTACAAAAACTAAATAACTTGTAAAAAAAAAGTATCTAAAATTGGTGCTTTTCCCGGTTTTTAAGGAACCCAGCAAAACTTTGGTAATGGGTGCGATAAAGTAATGCATTACCTGGTAATGTGTACTCCTTACCTGTATCATTATTTTCCAACAAGAAGTAATGAGTTACCGATAATTGAACACTCATGGATTACCTTGTAATGAGACCTCATTACCTTTTACATTACTTCAAAACATAAAATAATGACTTACCGATCATCAATTACATAATGCATGAATTATAAACGTAAAGTTATTATTAAAATATATTTTTGAAAATCTATTTATAGACACATTACTTTGTGATTTTTGTAAGCATAATGGTAAGGTGTATATTTTTGATATCATGAACGAAAACACCAAGCAGAACAACTCATCTATATTTTTAAGCAATAAAATATTGTATGTATCGATAGCTCAGTTGGTAGAGTTCTCGCCTAACTAATTGTTAAATTACCAGAGACCCCAGGTTCGAATCCCAGCATGACCAAGTTATTTATTTAATAAAAAAAAAGTTATTTATTTAATTAAAAAAAAATATCTGTAAAAAAAAATTTTTATGCATTTTTTTTATGAAAATCTATTTATAGACACATTACTTTTTCCCACCATGTAACCATATAAGTAACCAGTTACTTTACCCATTACAAGGTAATGAGTTCCTTTGAGGCTCATCGCCTGTAAAATTCATCAGTGAAGTAACGTGTAAAGTAATGCATGAAGCCCTATGGCGATACATTACTTTACCCATGATTTGGTAATGTGTGGTTTTGCTCTGAACCTTATAAAGAAGTTGTCTGACAAGGTTAATCATCCTGATGAGTTCTCTCCGATCTTAATGAAATTAGGATATGTGATAGGGTCTTCAATCGGTTAACCGTTACTCGATTAATGGATGCATTTTTAGTTTATATGCAATCATCTACCATTAGATGAGGTCAAAATCGGGTTACAATAATATCTGGTTTTTATATAATTATATATATTTGTATCAGTTTAGATAAAAAGTGATACAACTAGATTCAGAACTGATATAATCTAATAAAATTCTATTGGGTTATACACTTCGGTTCACTTATTTAAAGGCACTAAAAATTCCATATTCAGCAGCCTGTATCTTTTGCAATTTTTAAACCGATTGCAGAAATATAAAATGAAAATGGAAGCTAGACATCTTGAGATATAAAAAACATCCTGGCAGCAGCAGTTTCTTACCTAAAGATCTTTTTTTGAGCAATTTATCAAAAAAAAGTTAATAAATTTGCTATTTTTTTTGGTTCACTTGGATAAAGGCATTTTAATTAAATTTAATGAAGAACGGTTTTTTCTTGTTTTTTAATTAATTTTACTTTATTAATAACTTCAAATATATGGGTTTTCATTGACAGATAAAGCGAATTAATGTAATCCAACGAAATTTGATTCCAAACATCCTTAATGGCCTGAATTAGTGACTCCTTGTCATCAAATTGTCTTCCTCCTTCATAGACTTTACGAGATAACCAACCCCAGATATTTTCAATAATGTTTAGATCAGGAGAATAGGGTGGCCAATCAAGAATATTTACATTCTGGCTTGAAATGAACTCCTTAACTACTCTCGCGTTATGTATAGGAGCATTATCCTGCTGCAATATCCAAGATATGGGACCAAATAGTTCACTGAGCTTCGGAAAAGCCGATTCCAATAACGTTTTATAGCTTGTACCAGTCATGTTTGCACTTTGAAATTCAAGATCGATGGTGCCATACGTACGTAATAGCACCCCACACCATAACGACGCCCTCTCGGTTGTGATGTCGGTTCAAAAATCGCTTTTCTTTCCGCAGATCATGGAAATAATAGTTGTAGCCATCAGGCCCATCTAAATTAAACTTCTTTTCATCCGTAAATATTACGGTTCTCCAGTCATTTATATGAACTCTTTGCTGCACATCCCATACCATGTAGTCTCTTGCGAATTGAAGCCGCTTTTCCTTACGCGGAGCATTAAGTGTCGGCTTTTTTTATTTTAAGGTATTTTAGATACTCACAGATCTTTATTACTCTGCGTACTGCTGACTTGCTCGCTTTCACTCCAGCTTGAGCTCTTATTTCTGATAAGGATAAGGCAGAATTAGATGCAATTCTTATGATTTTTCTTTTCTCATACGCAGATAAAGACAATGAAACCCTTCCTTTAAATTTTTTTCCATACCTTTCGGGGTCCTTAATGTAATTGTCAACAACTGTTGGGCTTCGTCCAATTTTTTGAGCTATTGCGCGGTTAGAATAACCTTCAGAACGGTAAACATCGATTTTAATTTTTTCCGATAAATTTAAAATTTGTTTTCTTGCCATTTTGACTTGTAAAATTATTAAGATGCAATAAATTGTAATAAACAAACGCTCCCTACGAAAAATCATCGCTTACTTTAAAAATTATAAATAAATAATAAAGTGCCTTTATTCAAGTGAATCAAAAAAAAAGCACAGTTTTGTGGGTGTTGTGGTGTAATAATTGCTCAAAAAAAGTTTTGTAAAGGTAAAAAAACCACTATTGGCATAATTTTTTTTATATCTAAAGGTGTCTAGCTTCCAATTCTATTTATAGTACTCAATCAGTTAAAAATTGGAAAAGATACAGGATGATGAACACAGATTTTTTTAATGCCTTTAAATAAGTGAACCGGAGTGTAATTCGGATTAAAATTGAACTGGACATTTATCTAATTGCATCAGATTAGATCGAAACCTGGACAAATATTCGGATGAAATTTAAAAAGATTACATATAGCGTCACATAGAAATTAATATGACTACATAAATCACCATTTACATTTTTTTTTTAATCGGGAAGTTTTCATACAAAACAAATGAATTTTTTACACCACTTAAAAAAAATACGTGTTTCTTGTTGTTTGATCCTCTACCGCATATCTACAAAGTGTATTTAAATCTGCGAGTTCGGATTGGATACCTCCCTTAAAAGTCATAGCAATTTATGAAGTAGTAATTTATTTTTAAACAACACTGTCGTGGTTTTAGCAAAAAAAAAATAAATATAATTTAGCACTTCACTCACTTTACCATACTACCCCAAACTCCTCAGCAATTTGTTTTTCCGATATTCCCGAGGTTTACCGAAACTTGTACTGCAGACTTAATTTGGTACTTTTGTTTAAGCTGGTACTTTTTGTTTTTTGTTGTACTATTTTTAACTGTGCAAAAACATCAATATTGTGTATTTCAAAATTCACTTTTCTGACAAGTACAATAATTTTGTGACAACTTTTTTCCCCGAATTTCGAAAATTCTGCGACTTGTTGTGGAACAGAAAATTACATGTTTTCTTTACCCGTTTTTAACCACTAAACATTGGTTTTGGCACTACAAATATATGACAGTCCACCTACGATTTGTAATTTCTCTGGCTTGTCCCAGTCTTCATTCAAGTCGGCATGAAAGTGTTAGGGAAATTTCCTTCTTCTGGTGGTAATCAGTTTTGTTAATTTATAATTTAATTGATTTAAAAAAAAAAAACATTAAATTAAATGCATTTTCATTTCAAATTATATCATAATTATGTACACATATTTATTATTGGTTTAAAATACACAAACTTTAATTAATGATAATTGTGTTGCTATATAAAGTTTGCTGCAGAAAAAATAACAACTTAATTAATAAAAACAAATAAATTCATTGGTATGACGTTTTTAATACATTCAGTTATTATGATATAACCCAGTTAAATAGTAACATCCAAATAACAGGCAGCAGAACAACTTAAACTTTATTATTATACACTCACAAGTAACTTTTCCATAAAAGTTCGACAGTTATTTTAAAAGTTAAGCGGTAAAGTTGTTTCAATGGAATATACAGTTAAATAACCATAGAAATATATTTTTTAACTTTTCTGTCTGTTATTCAATAAATGAACAAAAAAAAAAACGGACTTTCGGTAATAGTTAAATATTCAGTTAAAATTTTCTATTTAAAACAGAAAATTAAATTTGTCAAATGCATATTAATTAAAAATTAATTGCGACTGTCTATATGACGTTAAAATAACACTGTACAAAAATACATTATAAAATTTGCCCTGTGGCGATGTCTCAACTTAAAACGCATAGTTGTCAACACTGAACGTAAAAACCATACGTCAAGCTGGTAACGTTGTGAAATAGAGACGGAGCAGATTAGAAAAATAAACAAAAATCTAAAAATAGAATATTTGTGTTTGTTAGTGTTGGTCACTTTTGAGTATAATATACAATAACAGATAAAGCTAATAGGAAAGAAAACTGCAATTTAGCTGCATTACATTCGAGGCCATACTTGGGTGTGATCGCTAAACGGTCATGATTTGGTATTGCTACGTTTGTATTGTAAGAAAAGCGCAAGTTTGATTCTTACAGCCGCAGGTTGTTGAAAAATTTATCATATAGAGATAATCGGACAATTATAAGACACAAATAATAATACAGTTTAAAAATGGAAAATCACTGATGACGCCTGTTCATAAAAAGGCAGAAACTGATTTAAAAATTAATAGTGTTTAAAATTTTTAGAGAAAAACGTTTATTCAATCTACTTAACCTCAACATTTCTAAAAAAGTTTTTATATTATATTGAGAATTTGCTCTGCCCATGGGCAAATATCCCTCCGTTTTTCAGGCTGAGGTCTTCGCTATCTGTATCTGTGTGGAAGAGTGTCTGCGGAGGAGGACATGGGGGCCACGATCTACATTCTATCTGACAGCCAAGCGGCACTTGGTGCCTTGAGGGCTCAAGATGTGTCGTCTGGTCTGGTTAAGGAATGTTTCGACTCTCTAAATCGTCTAGGACTTAACAACTCCTTGACACTGGGCTGGGTTCCAGGCCATGAGGGGCATGAGGGCAATGAACGGGCTGACTGTTTAGCCAACTGCGGAGCTCGTCGACAATTCATTGGCCCGGAACCCTTCTGTGGCGTACCCAATGGGTATGTCAGAGAGAGGCTCAGAAGATGGAGGGAGTCGGAGTTTGGGGCCTATTGGGCCAGATCGCCTGGGCAGCGACAGGCGAGGCTGTTTATATCTCCCTCTGGGGAGAGATCGCGGAAATTCTTGTCTATGACGAGGGGCGAACTAAGGACCGTAACGGGTTACCTCACAGGACACTGTGGCCTTAGGTATCAATTGTACAAGATGGGACGATCCTCTACGGATACGTGCAGGTTTTGTGAATTGGAACCCGAGACCTCTGAGCATGTTCTCTGCAAATGTCCGAGGCTCTCCGACACGAGGGTGCGTTATTTTGGTGATCGAATAGTGACGCCATCGGACGTTTTGACCTGTTCACCTGGTAGGATAATTGGCTTCGTAGGGAGCCTGAACCTATAGGGTGTATTTGCTGGCAGCACAAAATACCAATTTCTGGTCTCGGTGCATAGTGCCACTATAATCTAATCTAATCTAATATTGAGAATTAAAATAATCGAAAGTAATCCATTGTTTTTACCAATTTTGTCAATTAAGTTCTTAATAGTTGAAAATAAAGTAAAAACTACAATTGTTTTAAAGAAAAAGTAACTGATTTTCTATTAATTTTAACTGAATTTCTATTATTTGAATGTGTATACTCAGTAGTCTTTACGGAAAAAATATTGTGAGTGAGGTTAAAATTTACGTTCTACAACCGATTCTAATTGTATGAAGTGTGTCTTATTTCCAATAGGTACTCCAAACAAGAACCGGTTCTAGAACTAGTTATAGAACTTGTACTGGGACAGTGTAACCTTACATTTTGACTACCAGCAAGCTGTTGTAGGACCGATTCCATGCAATCGATGATACAATCAGCTGTTCTGGCATAGATTCAGAGGTAATTAGTTCTAAAAAATGTTGCTGGGAAACTTAAAAATAACGATATTAAATTAAATAATGCTATAAACTGCAAAACAAATAAAAGACTAGCATAATTGTGTTGACAACTGAATTTATTGCTAATCAAATGTTACGATTTAAATAACAACATTATTTTCTTCATTAATACCATCCAAAATTGTATTTTATCAATGTTATTTAATTAAAAATATTTATTATACAGGCAATTTATTTATATATAAATAAATTAACTAATTTTACAGCAGTTGTACTATTCTAAAGTATTTAAGGGGTTTATACTAGCTTTAGATTTATTTGTTATTGTTTCATATTTCAATAGTTTCAAGTTTTTTCTATGTGCTATGAAAATTTTGGAGAAAAAATCACAGAAACAAAAAAGTTACAGCTTGTTAAACAAACTCCTTTAACATGAGAAATATTTACTTTAAATGCTTTTTTCCCAAAACAAGATATTGAAAATCGGGAGCCACTGTGCACGCCTAACGGGTGGACCGATTTTCAATTGGTTTTTGTGTTTTGTAGAGGACTAAAAAGGAAGTAGCTATCTTAGAGATATTTTAAAATTTTCACCTAGTATTTTTTTATTTTTTGAAAAAAAAAACAAAGATTTTTTGGGTGTTATTTTTTTAATTGTTGAGTTTACCATTTTAATGCAAATCAAAAATTTTACAAACCGACTACGTTGGGGACTAAATAATTTATTCGTATATGAAAAAAAAAAACATATATTTTGTTTTCAGATGAGTACCCATAATGGCACCTGATTTTGCCTTCAAAAAAAGGGTAAATAATGAAATAGTTACCAGAGTTGCCATGATAGTCGGAATTTTGAATTATAATTTTTAGAGTAATATCTAGTATTGTGGTTTTATTTTTTGAATAAAATATGTTTTTTTTTTTGAATTCCTTCAATATTGTCGTTTTTATGATTTCTAAAGCTAGTAAACCCTTAATCCAAATCCAACTTTTTCACAATGCCGTCATTATATTTAATTAAAATTTATGAATGGAGGTGGCATCATAATATGCAAATATAATATAATAAAATGCAAATACAAACTTAAATTGATAACAGAAATGGCATAATAATTTGCTAAATAAAATCAATAATTTTACAAATTTAAATTGAAAACTCAATTATCAAGGTATGTCTAGACTAAATTTCCAAGGACTTTCAACATGGCAAATTTTAATTAAATTTTATACAGCATTCCTAAATTAAACAATATTTAGTTGATATTAAACAACGAAATCTGTTCATAATTTAAAAAATTATATTTAATACTAACCGATGTTTAAAGGTGGCATATAAATTAAAAATAAGAACTAAAAGCAATTTTTTCGTTTGAAAACTTTTCCTAAAGAACAAATTTCTTAGATATTTTTCTAATAAAAAAAATGTTTCTAAACAATTTCAAATTTATTAAACAAATTTCAATTCCTTACGCCTTTTGTGTAACAAAGTGACACTATAGTTAGTTAAATCCAAAAATCGTAGTTCAATGGGTGGCGTATGATTTATTTGTATTTCATATTAATAACACTCATACGCCATAGATACTCATTAATAAATACTATATGAAACTGCTATCAAATTGACGTAAATATTTATAATTTAATGAAGAGTAAAAAAAAAAATGTTATTTTTAATGGATTTTGATAAAACTATGATTTTCTATTTTTCGTACGTTTTTGTTTCCTGGGAAAGCGGGATTTTTTTTAATTTCCTGGGATCCCGCTCCATAGAAATAATAAGATGTAAATTTTACTAATAAAAATATTTTTATTAAAAAGCGTAAAGGAACTTTTAACAAGTAAAAATTTACGTACATACCGGGGTGTTTTTTTATAGAGTGACAAAGTTTAAATCATAATAAAACAAGGAAATATATTTTTAATACACAGAAAAAACTAATAACGGGTTTCAATTAAAAAATTTATTGAATCAATTAATATTTTAATCGATTTTGTACCTATCACGGCAATGATACTATCAATTAAAAAAGTTATAAAAAAATAATGATACTCACAATAAAAGTGTATGATCTATGCGTTGGTATGTGTGTTTTTTTCAATGCTGAGTCTGTTGGTGTGTGTGCTTCTTTTGTTTGTTAACTTCAAATGGATTTGGTATTTTTTACTAAAATAAAATAAAAATAAATCTAAAATAAAATATGTATTTACATATTTAAAAGTTCATTAAAATATTAATTGATTCAATTAAATATTTGTTTAGAAACAAACTAAATTCAAATCAAATCTTTAATTAGATATTTTAGATTGATAATTTTTTCTGTGTATCGATGAAACGGGCTTTATTGGAATACAAATTTTATGAAATTAATGTCTAAATATGATTTCTGCCATGCTGGCGCGTAGAAGTCGCAATCTGGAACACTAATTTTCAACAACTTTTCGCAGCATTTGCTGCCGTATTTCGCCGATAACTCTTCGAATGTTGATTTCCAGATGTTCAATTGTTTGTGGTTTATCGACGTAGACAAGTGACTTAGCACAACGCAAAAGAAAATAATCCGTTGGGGTTAATGGTTAATGGCCAATTAATTGGGCCATTACGTGAAATTATTTTTTCATCAAAAGTTTCTTTGAGTAAATCAAGTGTAGCGCCCGCTGTGTGGCATGTGGCTCCGTCCTGTTGGAACCACATATCAGCAAGATTAGTGCCACATAATTGAGGTACGAAAAAATTTGGAATCATGTTCCTATACCGTTCACCATTGACAGTAACATTCTCATCATCATCGTTTTTGAAGACATATGGGCCAATGACTCCGCCAGCCCATACAGCGCACCAAACAGTAATTTTCTGTGGGTGTAATGGTGTTTCGATAAAAGCTGGTGGATTCTCCTCATTCCAAATGCGACAATTCTGCTTATTTAAGTACCCAATCAACTATAAAGGGCTTCATCAAAATTTTGAATGGAAGTGCACGATGAGTTTAACGATAGAACAATTATTTTGATTAAAAATTTCAACAATTTCCACGCGTTACTCTGGTGTAAGTCGATTCATAATGAAATTCCAAAGCAAACTAAACAAAAAGCAATTATCAGATATTAAATGGGTGGTCAAATAAAGCAGTGATGCCAACTCAAAGTTGCGACACTATAAAAAAACCACGCTTTATATACAATTTAATTTAAAAAGTTAAAATTTTTTTGTTAGTTTTAATGTAATTATGTTGGTAAAGACGACACCAATTGTAGTCAAAAACAAATGAAATTTCATTTAAAAAAAGGACGACTTACATTTCATTAAATTCAACTAACATTGTCATTTGTTTTTTAATGTTCAAAAAATGACTAACAATTGTAGTAAAAATGAACCACATGGTAGTAAAAAATAAACAAATATTTATTTATTTTTATTTTTTAAATAACAAAAAACAACTGTAAAAAATGAATGTAAGATCATAAAACAGTCATTTGATGTGAGTTGTTTTTTTAAATGAACTACAAGGTTAGTTAAAAATTTTATTTGTTCTACAAATGACTTACATTTACATTAAAAATAATGAAACTGTATTACAACCCAAACAACTACACATTTTTAAAGCAGAAGTTCCCTGAGTGTAGATCTTGGTAAAACTAATTTTTTTAAATTTCCCGGAATGCCGCTCCAGAGAATTAAAAAAATGTAATTTTTACTAATAAAAGGATTTTTATTAAAAAGCGTAAAATAACATGCTTACAAATTAAGTAAAATATATTTTAAAATACTAAAAAAATCATTGAAAATTTTTAGAGGAACTTGAATGGCACAGCGCTACAAATGTCGCCTAAAATCGAATACAAGAGAACCGACCATTGATCCTGATAGTTAAATTCAAATTTGTAGTTCAATCGATGGCGTATGCTTTATATGTATTTATTGTTAATAATCAGGCAACCAGAAATATGCTGCATCATGTTTTTTCCCATTCGTCGTATTAAAAAATGTATGAGATATTTATCCTTTTCAGAACAATTGACGATTTCTGGCATCGATTTGTTAGAGCATATTTTTGCAAATTTTTCTCTTAACTGCGTATTTTTGCGGTAGGCTAGTTGGTAGCGTGCTGGCTTATCAGTGCGGGGGTTGTGGGTTCGATTTCCACCAGAGCCACTGGTCTGTTTTCACTACAACGCGCCGAAGGCCATAGTATCTAGTGCTCAGTTAGGGTAATAGGATATAATTTATAATTATATGATTATAAATTAATAAAAAAAAAAAAATCTTAAGAGCATATTTTTGATAAAAATTCTTATTTTTGAGTATATTTTTGTACCTTTTAGAAAAAAAGCATATTTTTAGAGCATATTTCACGTTTTTTTTTTCGTTATGGAACAATTTTATATTTTAATAAAATTTTTTTTTCAATATTTTACGGGGTTTGCAAACCGATTGCGGAAATTAAGCCATTTTTCTAAAATTTAAATTTCCTGTTTTACGATTATACCAATTTAGGCAAATTTAATCTTTTATCTCCTTTTTTTTGTTGGCAATTGAAATAAAATTCACAAAAATTCACTTTTTAAATAGGCTGAAATTTTCTCTTTTCAAAATCACTTAGATATAAACCAGAGAACAGAATGAGACCATTCGTTTTTGTTGTCCATTCATACATTCATTGCTTTTGCATTGCTTTTATTCAACAACAACAGCTTATGCTGTTGCTGTTTATTCCATTTATTTATTTTGTTAAATGCCTTTTAAACATTCATTTTTATGATGCCGTTACATGTCAAGCAATGAAATGAAACGATGACACATGAATAACATGAAATCAATCACAACATTCGCGTAGTATTCGTTGACCTGTAGCTATAATAAAATTTTTTTTTTTAGTTTTATTAAACATGAAATATGTATAAATTTTTGTTTAATTTCATTAAACATGAAATATGTATAAAATTTTTTAATTTCTTATACAGTAATATGTTTCACAAAAAAATTGGTTAGCGCTTGAGACCATTCATACCAATCGTTGTGTATTCGTTGTTTTCGTGAGTGTTAAGTGAGGTTAACACTAGACAAGCAATGCATGGTTTTCGTTACACTCACTTTTCTCAATTCTGTCGTTTGTTGCTGTATTGAAATGATGTGAGTTGACAACAATGTACTCATTTTTTGTGATTGCATTCAAAAGCATGAAATAAGGCACTCAAACCGTTCTCTGATATGAACCATGCGGCATTCATATTACAAATTGATTAAATAATTTTTTAATTTTTCATTATTTGCTATTCTTTTTTTGTGTTGACAAAATTAAATTAAAAATAAAATCTAAATTGTTTTTCCGACCTCAAGCAATAAATTTATAACAAAAAAAAAATATTTTAAAAAATAATTAAAAGTTGTATTTATGTGACCTTTCTCTTTTAATTAAACAAAATAAAAAATGTTTAAAATTATTTTAAATAAATTTCTCATTATTCCTACACTCAAAAAAAAAAAAGTTTGTAAAGTCAGCAAAAAATGTTGCTGAGTCAGCAAAATTTTAGTCAGGAGGGTGCTTGCAAAAAAATTGCTAATGTCAGCAAAATCTGGTAAAAAATTAGTAGATTCAGCAAAAGTTTTGCTAACACTTAGTGGATAAGAAATAAAAATGCCTTGCTAAAAATTAATACATTTTTTGCTGAATTTTAGTAGACTGGAAAAAACTCAAAAAATTTGTAGAAAAATTGTAATTTAGTTAATTTACTTGCTGAAAATCATAAAACATATTTTTGTGATTCTTTCAAAAATAATTTTCTTTCAACTACTTACATCAATGGTTGTCTAAATGATGCTATCTTTTAAAGGACGCAACTGCCGAAGATAATTATAGAAACGAAATGAAAAAATAAACAAAAACAAACGAAACGAAAAAAACAACGCTTTTTTCTGCAATAAGAAAAAGGAACCATAAAAATCTACCTAAGATGTGTGTCTTTGTCTTTCGCTTTACTCTGACTACATGTCTGTATATGTTTGTTTGCAAATTTGACCACACTTGATTATTAATCATTTAGTTTAGAAATACATATTAAATTTAAATATTTTATTTTGTCTTTTATTTAATTAATAGACAATTATTTTCACAAGCCGGTGACAACGCAAACTTTAAGTTGTTTTAATCCCCAATTTTGTTTTATGTATGTACAAAAATCTTCCATGGTTGATTTGTTTATGTCTTATTAGAGTTGTACTTTTTAGTATCATTTTCCTCGTCTCTACTACATTTTGACATGCCGCGACATCTGCTTCATTCTGCGCATATCTTTCAATCTGGTTGTCGTCCACACTATTAATGTGGATCGGAGGCTATTTAAAAATTAGTTGTTTATAAATTAAATTCTAATTTCAAATCAGTTGTTTGTACTTGCAAATGATAAAAATAAACCCAATCGGGACTATTAAAATTAAATTTCAAAATTTCTCCATACATCGCTGAACAATTAGAGTTGTGAGAGAGTGAATTCAGAGAATTGATGATTTCCATTTAATCTTTATAAAAAATTTAAGTTTATTTTAATATCGTGTAACTCAGATTCACTCCTTTAATGCATTAACTCCTAGTTAAGTGCCATTTATTTGTCAACTTTATTCAACGAATCATAAAATTAAACCTTAAATATGTTTATAGGTTTTATCTTTTTCATTTGGATTATTGATTCGATTTTTTTTAAGCTGATTAAATTTTCCAATCATGACTACATGAATATTAAAACAAAAAAAAAAAAAATGTATAAAAAACAAACACCACATAAACCAATCACCGGACATTTTATTTTGAATACATGCATCTTTATATTGATTTTATAAAAACAAAAAAAAAAAAAATAAAAACAATCAACCATTTACAATAAATCCATACAACACAATAAAAAGTGAAATAAAAAATATATATTTTAATTTAGATGGATGATTTTAAAAACATACACTACAACAATGCAAATAAAAGTATTGCACAGTGTTGTGAAATAGATATTTTACTCAAAGAAATTTAAATTTAAAGAATTTAGGTCATGTTTAAGAAAAAAAAATCCTAAAATATACGTATACTTAATAATTAATTTGCTAATACTCGTAAATCAAGTATACGTCATGTTGTGTGTAAAATATTTACAGATTTCATATTACTTATAATACCTACCTAGGGTATTCAATCGGTTAATCGATTAATCGATGAATTTTAATCAAACAACTGTTCGAGTACATTAAAATGGAGAATTTCGTGTAACGAATAACTCAAACAAATTTGGTCGATTAATCGAGTTAATCGAGTAAATCCAAATATGTCCTATTGTTGTTTATATTTTACAAAAAATCTGAAATTGTTTAGTATTTTTTAACAAGATTTTTTTCTTATAAAATATAAAAAAATGTTCCTGTTACCGATTTAATTTACATATTATAGTTGTTCAATAGGGCTATAACTTTTTTTACGTGGCAACACGATATGCACCTTACTGTACTGGTAAAAAAACTATTTTTATTTTTCATTTTGAAATAAAAACATTTGGCACCGAGACCAATGCCTAAAATAGCACATTTTTAAGATATTTTTAAAATATCCTTAAACAATTACAGACATTGTATTATACTCAAATGAAGGGTCGAAACTAAAAAAAAAAATTTACTGCAAAAGTTCCGATTTCAAGAAATTAAGCGAAACTTTTAATTTTCGAAAGATTCAATCAAAAATAAAAAATCGCAACAGTCGCAAAATTATTATATTATGCTAACCAGGCGCGGATACAGGAAAAGAATTTGGGGAGGGAAATTAGAATAGTTCTTATTTAATTTGCTTATTTTATTTACAATTTTGTATTGAAAAATTTAATTTTGGAGGAGGAATTGTCCCATTTCCCCACCTCCTGGATCCGCGCCTGGTGCTAACATTTTTTTGCAAGTTTCGAATTGTAGTTAATTCATAATTTTTTGGTGGTATAGCTCGAATTTCTTTCATTCGGATTTATATACAACTTAATCACAGTTTTAATATCTACCTAGGGTATTCAATCGGTTAACCGTTAACCGTTACTCGATTAATCGATGAATTTTAATCAAACAATTGTTCGAGTTCCTTGAAATGCCCAATTTCGTGTAACGAATAACTCTAACAAATTTGGTCGATTAATCGAGTAAATCAAAATATGTCCTATTTTAGTGTATATTTTACAAAAAATCTGAAATTGCTTGTATGTTTTAACAAGATTTTTTTCTTATAAAATAGAAAGAAATGTTCCTGTTAATTTACATATTATAGTTGTTCAATAGGGCTATAACTTTTAACGTAGCACTACTATGTGCACAATACTGTACTGGTAAAAACTATTTTTATTTTTCATTTTGAAAAAAAAAAACATTTGGCAGCGAGACCAATGCCTAAGATACATTTTTAAGATATTTTTAAAATAAAATTTGAGTATAATACAATTAGAGACATTGTATTTTACTCAAATGAAGGGTCGAAATTATAAAAAAAATAATTTACTACAAAAGTTCCGATTTCCTGAAATTAAGCGAAACTTTTAATTATCTAAATATTCAATCAAAAATAAAAAATCGCAACAACCGCAAAACTATTCACCCCTATCGTGAATAAAAAGTGAAATGTTTGTTTCCATGTAATTTTCATTTTCCCTGAAATTGTATTATGCTATTCACGAGTGAATGATTAGACAAAGGGAACAAATTTCGAGGGAACTTTTATTCACGATTGGAATTGAGTGAAAAGGGAAAACAATCCGATGGAAAAACTATTCACGATAGGGGTGATTATATTGAGCTAACCAGGCGCGGATCCAGGAAAAGATTTTGGGGAGGGAAATTAGAGTAGTTTTTATTAAATTTGCTAATTTCTGTTACACTTTTGTATTGAAAAATTTCATTTTGGGGGATGAAATGACCCTTTTTCCCACCCAGGTGATAACATTTTCGCGCCAGGTGATAACATTTTTTTTGCAAGATTCGAATTGTAGTTAATTCATAACTTTTTGGTGTAACAGGTCGAAGTTCTTTCATTCGGATTTATGTACAATTTAACCACATAAATTAAAATGTATCAATTGAAAAAAAAAAAATCGAACAAAAATCTGTCTTCTAAACTTCAACGCATTTTCTGCGGCAATTTTATAACGACGCGAAAAAATAATATTTCTTTGTGTATTTTCAAGGCATGCCATATTATTGTTGATATTTGCAAAAAAAAAAATCTAAAAGCTATATCCCTAATGTTTTCTTAAAGTCAAACTTAAAGAAACGAAGGAAAATAAAGTAAAATTGTATAAAAATTACGCAATTACACCCAATTACAAATATTAGTATTATGTCCCATATCTGGTGTTGACAAAATTGAAAATTTTGCAAGCAAGCGTTTAAGCCCACAAGTGTGAAAGTACACACAGAGAAAAATTTGACTGTTTGCCAACTGAAATTCATTTACCTCGACGGTTACTACGAATTTTAGTCGGTTGGTACAACTTAACATTAGTTTTCACAACAAAGTTCGGTTAATTCAATTAAATTTTAGTTGCAACACCCAAAATATTAAGAAATTAAATGTAAATATCGTTGTACTTACTGAATTTATAAGTTGTTACCATTAATATACACTTTTCAATTCGGTTGCCACTTTATTTCTCTCTGTGTAGGCCTGAAATTATTAATGATATAGAAAAATGTTGCAAGTGAATGATTTTAAAATGTAATTGACGTCGCCCACGTCTGATTTTTGTCTGCCAAAAGTTATTAAGCTGTTTTACTGTATTTATTTTTTTTTTTAATGGAACAAATTTGTTCATTTTTAAATGTATAGTAGGTCGTCCCAAATATGGCACTTTTTCGAATTGGCTGCAGGATACCACTCAACCGATGCATATTAAAGAGCAGAATATGGGAAAAATACGCAAAAAAGTTTTGAAGTGAATCTTCAGTTTTCTACCAGCGGTGGAAGTTGCCGGTTTGAGTGCATTTTGTCGAAAACAAAACTTCGATTTTTTTTCGAAATAGGTCGCATATGTTTCGTAGTTTTTGCCTTATTAAAGGAAAAATATTTCTAAATTTTATATAGAGTAATTTTCACCAGAATCATTTTACTGGAGTGGTATTTCTAATTTTTTTTATTCGGGACACTCTATTGTACTCTATTTTATTCTGGAATCAATAACCTGCAATACAAATATCTATAATTGAGAAATAAAAAAAAACAAAATCGTAACAAAATTCACAAGCAATCAATATTACAAAGGATAATTTCGAAATTGCTCTTTACTGACCCCAAAATCGATAAAAAAAAATAAAAAAAATCGTCAAATCTTTTGTGTCTGCAAATGCATGTCATTAAAATTAATATGAACAATATTCTGTCGATTTTTTTTTTGTTTTTGAAAAACGTTAACCCATGCCGAAAGTTGGCCTAAAATGGCCTATTTCTAAAAAAGGTTTATTATTATTAAAAACTCAAAAAACTGGAAGTCTCAAAACAAATATTTTGTTTTATTTCATTTACTCTTTTAATATAACCAAAATTATTTAGATATGGAATTATAACTTAATCGGATATCATTAACCCACTTTAGCCTGGAATCCAAAATGATCCACGAATTTGATAAAAAATGTAAAACAGCACACAGAAAAATAAAGTGCCAACCAAATTGAAAAGCGTATATTAATGCACTTAGAATACTCTGTAGGTAAAGACCACAGCAAATGCAGTTAAAAACAAATGAAATTTCACTTAAAGAAAGGACGACTTACAATTCATTAAATTCAACTAACATTGTCCTGAGTGCAGGTATTTTCATACGAATTATTTCGTGAATTAAGTCCGTATATCGGCAGCTGAAATGAAAATGACGATTATTGCATTCATTTCGACTACCTTTATCAAAACAAGTCATAATAAACAAAAACAAGCATTATTTAATATGTTTTGATAGTTTTGGGTTTCACCGTTTCAGCTAGCGATATTTTTTTTTTAAGAGAAGCAACATTCAGGAAATTCTGCCTATTAATTAATGTGCGAGATGATAAGACTTAGAACAGTTCTTGATCACCACCTGATGTAGAGTTGGCGAATTTATTGAAGCTTTTGGTTTTATAGCCCTGATTCACTATTTTCCTTCGGTTCCTTTGTTGAATAAAAAAAACATAATCAATTACTTTTTTAATTGACTCAATTACTTTTTTAATTGACTCAATTAAAAAGTAATCAATATTTTGAATAATATTGATTACTTTAAATAAACAAAAATATTGATTACTTTTTAATTGAATCAATTAAAAAAGTAATTGATTATTTTTTTTTTATTCAACAAAATGTGTACTTGGCGCAATTTTTTTTTTCTGTGATGGGAACACCGAAGGTGGGCGCTGCGATACATATAAGTAATAGAAAACTCATACATATTATTTTTCTAAATTAATGTTGTCGTCACCGGTAATCGAACCCGAGACCATCTGTGTAACAGTCCAACGCGCTAATCATTATACCACCAAACCCAATTACAAAAACATACGATTTTATTTTTAATTTGACACTCATTAAAGGTGCACTGGTGCTACTTCGCACCTATCGAACTTTCTCATGTCAATTCCTCGGCCATGCGCAGGCGAATGAACACCAGTTGAAGCGTGGTGAATTTGTTGCAGTATAGACATATTTAACTTCAGACATATTTAACTTTACCACCATCTTCCACTCCTGCATGCAGACGAATTAACATATGGTTACGCGTGGTGAATTTGATAGGTTGTAGACATATTTAACGTTAATAAAAGAAACATTACAAAAACTTGTAGAAAATTTTGAAATTTCCAAGGGTGCGAATTTGCACCTGTGTACCGTTTGAGGGTAAATGGACAAATTTTTATGGGAAACTTACATTTTTAAGCAATTGAGCATTTCCATTTTATTTCAACGACTAATTTTTTGATGTTCTTCGATTTTAATCAAATTTAGTGAGTATGTTTTGCAGTGAACGCATATTAAAATTTTTTTATTCCGAAAACTGTGGAAACCCTGATGCTTTGAGATGTCGCAAAATTGGGGGTTGAGACATCATTCAAAAGGTCATAAATTTTGTTGCGTGAAAAATTTTTAAAAAGTTTTTTTTTCGCATAAGAATAATGAATATATTTTTAGAAAAAAAAACCCCCAAAAACCCCTGTCCAACCATATCTACTAATTCCCAGTATTGATAATCATTTCAAAAGGAGAATTTACAATAATTTGACAATTAGTATCACCAATAGTGGGAAACACTACATATGGATGGACAAAGATGGATAGCGTGTGAATTTCGCCTAAAGGAATTAGCAATTAAATGTCACTTTTCGCTACATTTCAATTGGTCTTGGCTGTAAAATTAATAAGAAAAATCCTTTTTTATGAAGTTTGGCAGATATTTTCGCAAATGTACGAAAAACAACTGGACTAAACATCCAAAATGTCGGTGCAGAAATGTGGTTACTTTATCTTAGCACGAAATCCATTTTCAACACTGTTCTATAGTCAACTTGAGTTTGTATGCCAACAGTGGCAAGATCGATCAAACCAACAATTGGCCACTGTTATCAGTCAGGTAACAGGACAATACTGTCAACATTGTTAATCCTACACCCAGAAAACATTCTTAGTTGTGGCCACCGAATTTATTGCCAATCGAATTCTGGCGAATCTTACGAATCTTACGACAACTATCGTAATGTTAAATTAAATTTTTAGTCGTGAAAGCTAATATTTAGTTGCCTAACCCAATATTAAATTCCAAATAAATATTATTACGTTTCGCAAAAATTTTGTTGAAATTAAATAGCTTTTTTGATTTTTCTGTTATTGAACTGTGGCCTTCAGATTAATAGTCCTCTGGCCTACTGATTGCACACAAACACTTTTAATTGTCATTGCTTGAATTGCTATTTAAACACTTGAATATTTTATTTTAATAAAAAAAAAATAATTTTTTTTGTGTTTGCTGTTTCCGAGATTTAAACTCGGAAGTTCGGAGTATTGCACCACCAGTTCGGAGTATTGCATTACCAACACTTATAAATGTTGAGTGCTTAATTTGAATTTAAATATTTTGTTAGGAAAACAAACATTGTCTCAAATTAGTATACCAATGCCAATCATTAGTTGGCACACCCAGTTCAAAAGTGACTCAACTCAAAATTTTAATTTTTCGGGTTTATATGCTTAAACTATGCACAATACACTTGTTTATCTATAAAAAAAAATATCAGTGTATTTTGTTGTTGTTATGTCTTTCTTATTGTTTCAATTGGTATAAAGTTGAAAATATTTTTTTTCGATTTCTGAAAAATTCAAAATTTTGAGTTAAGTCACTTTTGAATTGGGCGTGCGTGTTGGTTTTATAAACAATGCAATCCACAATTTGGTTGATACTATTGAACCTCTAATTTAGTGGCATATTTGATTGCGAATGCCGTTTTTGCAGTAATCACTTTTGATTATCGACAATTTTTTAAAAATTGAATAGATGGTACCAATTTTCTCTTGTATTATCTCAAAATAAATAGTTGCTTCTACCGTACACAATTACTAACCAAACTTTATTTGAAAAGTTGATTGGAAATACCAATAATTGGATAAATGGATTGGTTTTTAGTTCCTTTTCCCTATTTTTAATTTCCTGTAGAGTATTTTTGCTTTATTAATCGATTATTGGTAGTTCCACAAAAAAATAACGTTCTATCAAATAAATTTTAATGGTTTCGACCAAATTGCAGCCAATCCTTTTTCTGGGTGTACGTTCTGCCAACGCATAACCGACCGTCGCTTTGCCCACACTGTGCAGATTGTATATTCCTGCTTGGGTCGTTTTAGCTTGAAAAAAAAAAATTTAAAAATACAATTTTTGACTACAAGCAAACTAATTTAATTGTAAATGTGATTTGAGTTTTTGGTTAAAAATATGAATTTTCACCGATATTGCAAAGAATTTTTGTAAAATAATTTCATTAGCTCTATTCGCGTTTTTAACTTTTTCTGCAATTAAATAATTTAAAATAAAATTTTTCTTCTGTTTTATACTCTGTTAAGGGACCAACAAAATCTAGTATATTAATTTTGGCATAATTTTTTTTTTTTTTTTTTTTTTCTTAATACGATTTATTTCTTATACAGCCAAGGCTACTTAACCCACCTCCAAAATTATATAAAAAAAAGAAAAGTAAAATAAATGGTAAGTAAATTGACAACATATTAAACTATTCTTATAAAAGTATTTAGCAATAGACGAAATTTGTTCATGAAAAAAAAAAAATTCATTTCAATTTAACTAAATAAATAAAAAGACAAATAAAACTCTATCCCATCCATGTCCATTCTAATAAAAATTATAACCAATATTTCTTTTTTTTTTACTTTTTTAACTTGCATGCATTTCCTTGTTCATATAATAATAGTAAGTAGAAATATTATTGTATTTAAAAAAAAAAAATGGGAATATTAATATGAAATAACAGCTTCAAAGCTAAAAAATTAAAAAAAAAAAATTAAAAAAAAAAAAAAAAAAAAAAAAAAATTGTAAATTTAACAAAGCAATATTTAGGGAAATTTTTTTTAAAAAAAAAACATAAATAATTAATAATAAGTATGTATTTATACACCAGGCATATAAAATATTAACAAACATTTTATATTTTTTAACAGCACTTAGTTTCTTTTTTCATGGGATGCTTAAATTTTTATTTCATTTAGTGAAATTTAAAAAAAAAAATTAAAATAATTATAATATACATTATTGCGTTTGTCAATACATAAGATATATACGATTAAATATATATAAATAAAAAAATAAAAAAACAAACGATCCTAAAGTCAATTTCAAGTTAAACTTACAACAAAATGTAGTTGTTAATAAAAATATACATAAAATTATTATTAAAAAAAAAAATAGTAAAACATTAATAAAAACAAAATTTTGTTAAATTTATAAAAGAAAACAAGTTAGTACAGTATTATAGATTTATTAGTTACTGATTGTAGAAAAATATAAAACAAAAAATTTTAGAAGAAATTTCAGTTGCCTTTAGTTTTTAAACAGAAAATTACAATGAAATCTTTTTGTGAAGGAATTTTTTCAAATAGCAATATTTCTATAACTTTTAAATAAAAAATACGATAGTGGCCCACAGAGATAAATATTATTGACCAGTATGGCCAGAAACCTTCTTTCAAAATATGCTAAATCACAAAAAAAATATGCTTAAATCTGCTAAATCGTAAGAATATAGAAATATACTAAAATTCTGCAAAACAAACAATTAAAAAATGGCTTTATTAGTTACTCTGCTAGAAATCTGTTAAATTTATAAACAACAAAAAAATATATACTAAAAATCTACTGCTTTTTTGTTAGAAAGTGTTTTGCAACCGTCAGATAATGACAATCGTAATTAATTTTTATATTAATTACTGTAGAATATTACTTTAGTTAGTCTCTTTACAGGAAGAAGAAGAAGAAAACATTTTTATTGAAAAATTTTAAGGACACAAGGGACACACCAGACTGCCGCAGTTTCGTCCCCCTCCTGGGACTCGTCAGTGGTTAATTTATGTGTCAATTGAACAAAGTATTTGATATTGTTAATTTGCTCTATATGAAAAACTTTTTATTTTTTGGTGTCGTACTGGTATTTGAACTCACTGCCTTAGCATCAAGCTATGCATCGTAATCTCACCTCTTAACGAGTTGAGCCACGGTCGACACAGCGATGACTGTGGCTAAAGTGGAGTTTGGTCACACTACGTACACACAAGTATTGCTTCGATCAGAAGAGACAGAATTAACTAATACCAATGCACAATTCATTTCTCAATTAATTCTTTTATTTTAAACGAGCTTAGCTTTTCGAAGTTCCCTTGTTGTTATATGAAATGCAGTGTTGCATCCCCATCAAGTACCACCTGGTAATAGACTACTGTCAAATTTTGAGCAAGTTGCGTCATTTACTTTGCGCTTAACAGCTGTTCAAAACATACTACCTCGTGGCAAAAAAAACGTCAATCAAACCAAGGAAAAGCTTGATAAATACTATGGGGACTCTGCACCATCGATTTCAATGGTAAAAAAGTGGTTTCCTGACTTTCATTGTGGTCGCACAAGTACAAATAACGCTGAACGTTCTGGACGGTCAATATACCTGAAAATGTCGAAAAATCCACGATATGGAGTTGGCCGATCGAAGAGTAAAAGTTCGTGAGATTGTTGATGCCATAGGCATTTCATATGTCAGTGTGGTTTCGATTTTAAATGATGAGTTGGTTAAAGAAAGCTGTCGGCAAGATATGTACCGCGTTTTCTCTCAATTAACCATAAACGTAATCGTGTGACAACTTTTAAGGATTGTTTGGAGTTGTTTAACCACAATTCGAATGACTTTTTGCCGCGCATTGTAATTATGGATGAAACATGGATCCATTGCAACACTCCATAGACCAACCAGTAGTCTAAACAATAGGTTTCTCCGGGTGAACCGGCTCCGAAGAAGGCCAAGGTAAGTTTGTCGGCCAATAAGGTGATGGCAACAGTTTTGGGATGCACGCGGGATAATCCACATCGATTACCTTCAAAAGGGAAAAACAATAAACGGTGAATATTATGCCAACTTATTGGACCGATTTAACGAGGATTTAAAAAAAAAGACGTCCCCATATGGCCAAGAAAAAAGTTCTTTTTCATCAAGATAATGCACGGGTGCACACGTGTGCAGTCTCAATGGCAAAATTCCATGAATTGGGCTACGCATATTCTCCGGATTTAGCCCCCAGTGACTATTTCCTATTTCCAAACCTAAAGAAATGGCTCGGTGGAAAGAGATTTAGCTCCAACGATGAAATTATTGATCAAACAAATGCCTATTTTATAGACCTCGAAAAATCGTATTTTTTGGAAGAGATACAAACATTGGAGAAACGTTGGACTAAGTGTATTGAGCTAAAAGGAGATTATGTTAAAAAATAAATTAATTTTTTGCAAAAAAAAACTGTGTTTCATTCAAAAAGTCACGGACTTATTGATCCGCCCTCGTAATTATTAAAACAAGTTTTTCAAACAAATTGTAATAATTGTTCGCTGAAGTTGACACCCAATGTGAAGACGAAATATTGGAAGTAATTAATAAATAAATGATCTTAAGCTCGTTTAAAATAAGAAGAATTAAAAATCTACTGCCTTAAAAACAGACTTGGGCGATTTCAATAACATTTCACAATCATTCACTTGTGAAAATTTTCTATACACAGAAAAAATTATCAACCTAAAATATCTAATTAAAGATTTTATTTGAATTAAATTAGTTTCTAAGCAAATATTTAATTGAATCAATTAATATTATAATTGACTTTTGAATATATAAATATATATTTTATCTAAGACGTAATTCTCAAATTATTTTTTCATACTCTCTACGCTAAAATAGAAAATTTTCAGTATAAAATCCCAAATGCATTTGAAGTTCTCAAGCAAAACAAGCCAAACACAGCATAAACTAAAAACGGGGTTCGATTTAAAAATTTATTGAATCAATTAATATTTTAATTGATTTTGCATCTACCACGGCAATGATAATATTAATTAAAACTGTTGGTATGTGTGTTTTTGTTAATGCTGCCTCTGTTTGTATGTTTGTGTATGTGCTTGTTTTCTTTGTAAACTTCAAATGTATTTGGTATTTTATACTGAAAATTTTCTATCTAAGCATACAGTGTATGAAAAAAATTTGAGAATTATGTCTAAAAAAAATATTTATTTATATATTTAAAAGTTAATTAAAATATTAATTGATTCAATTAAATATTTGTTTAGAAACAAATTAAATTCAAATTAAATCTTTAATTAGATATTTTAGGTGGCGCAGTGCGATAAACCCATGAGCAGTAAGGCCATATGGTCTTATTTCACCGTTTTTGGAGAAATAAGACCATAATGTGTTTTTCCCATTTCATTTGGAAATAAAGCCATTATGGCTTTATTACTCAATTAAAAACGTATATATAAATAAGTTATTGGCATTGCTGAGCAAAGTTTTCTGCGTTACCGGGCTTTGGGGTTTTCTACTGCAGTAAATCTAAAGCCAAGTAGCCCAAAGCCCGGCTACGCAGAAAAAGATTTCTCAGCAAAGCCAATAACTTATTCATAGATGACTTTTTCACAGAAAAACTTTCCTTTGCTGGGATATCTGCAGTTTGGTTGAAACATTTTAAGCGTTTTATTAAATAAGCGTATCTATGACGTGCCCTTAATGAGTTAATAAATCATATAGCTGGAAGGGAGACTTAAAATATCTAATATTAATGCAAAATAAATGCTGAATTTATTTTTTTTTTTTTTAAATACTTGGGAAGAATTGCGTTAAATCAGAAACACTGCGTTTAATCAATAATTGCGATTAACAACATATTTTTTCAATCGCAATCGCGATTAAGGAAAACTTCGATAATTTGCAAACGTTGGTCTTATTAGCATTTACAAAAAAAAAGAGAAAATATCTTATTTTTAAAATCTATGTATAAGAAACTTATTTAAAACAGGCAAAATTTTAATGCAATTTCGAAAAAAATCTGACCCCTAAGTGAAAAAACTGTTACCATTAAAATGAAAGTGGCCAAGATATTTAGAATCAATTTTCGGTATTCTTGTTTTCGATTTTAGGGGTCAATTTACAATTTATAAAAAGATTTTATTGTAAAAACATTATGTTAAAATTTTAGCAGATTATAGAATTTCTATTTAAATTTAATATTTTCCTTTAAAAAAAAAAGAAGTTATTAAAATATTATTTTTTAGAAAATATTATATGCATTTTTATTTTATTTTAAATTAAACATAAAATAACTGTAAAAATAAAATTTTTAAACATAAAAAAATAAATTAAATAAAAATACAACAAAATGAATAATAAAAATATGTATTGTAAAATGAGTCCAAATAAAGCCACCGCCTTTACTAACTATATTTGTAAACTACTTATATTGAAAATATTGAATATGTATTTAAATACTATTCGCAAAAAAAACATAAACATATATAAATGTACACACAGCTTAATACATACACACACACACACACACACTTACAAATATATAAAACCAATACTTATAAACTTTAAAAGATATTTGATAAATCTGAAACAAGAAAATATGAAAAAAGCAACCTACATAATCCTTCTCTCTAACGCTGACTGCAATATACCACCATGAAAAATATTTAGAAAATTTATCATATAAATATTAAAATATAAAAATAACTTTTTAAAAAAATATATTAAAAAAAAAAATAAAATTTACTTAAAAAAAAAAAAAAATTAAAATAAACAAAAAATAAGATACAAGCAAAACTAAAAAAAAATATATTTTTAAAAACTACATACAAGAGAATTTTCAAAAAATATAACAAGCAACAAGTTAATAAATTTAAAAATGTTGAAATACTTAAGACGATTTTGAAAAAATGTTCGCTGTAAACCATTCTTAAGCTATGCAAGGACGGTTGTCAGATCTTACAATATTGTCAGAAAAATGTTCAGAAAATGTCTAACAACAGTGTGAACTTACAACTTTTGTCTTGCAACATTGTCAGAAAAAGCATTGTCTGTACATTGTAAGACAATAATATTGTCAGACATCTGACATTCGTGTGAACACCCTACGATGCCATTGTCAGATAATTGCAAGACATTGTTAACAATTTTTTATTGGCAGATGTGTTTAAATTAATGCATCTGACAATGGCAGTATTGTCCCAGAAATGTTTCTATTGGCGGCACTGTCCATATACAAAATCAAAAGTGAAACAAAATAGGAAATCAAATTAAATAAAAAAAAATGGATGGCGACATTTCCATTAATGAAACCTGCGTCATAGATTGCAGCTATGAGCCAATTGACTTGATGTTTCGTACCCAGTCGCCAAGAGGCTCCCAGTCGCCAACAGGCTCTAAAGCCGTGAAAAAACCAACACCCAAACAAAGATCCTTCCGCAAAAAGGTGGAATCCAAAAGTATTATCAAACTTATCGAGGAAGTTGAGGTACGGCGAAGTTTATGGGATGCTGGTTGCGCTGAGTATCAACTTCCCAAAGATGTTTTACTTTAAAATTTTAAAAAATTAAAACCAAAAGTTTATTTTTCGATCTTTCATCATAAATTATGATGTGAGCAAGATTATTCAAGTTCAAGATCATTTGTTTTTTGTTAAACAAAAAACCGTGCAATGTTTATTTATTACTCAAAAAAGTTTTTGTTTTTTGATATTTTATGGCAAGAGGTCGCAGACGCCATCCAGATAAGTGTGAACGATTGCAAAGGAAAATGGGCAAATCTCCGCACTTCTTTCAACTGCAATTTGCAAAAATATTTTGTCTTCATCCTCGATACTTTCTAATACATATGCAGCTAAAATCGTTGCAATTGCTTTTTTTGTTCCATGACAATTAATAGTATCACTTTTTCAATTTAATTAAACACACAATTGACAATTAACAATTTCTTTCAAATGCTTTGACAGTTCTGGCAATGTCTAACAACAGATCTGGCAAATTTTGCCATACAAGAATCTGACAACCGTGTGAACTGACAATTTTCGTTGGTAGATAAATTTATTGTTTGACAATTGTCTGACAATGAAATTGAAAGGTTTTCTCACACTCGTCTGAACTGACAATTTACCTTTTGCTAAACATGTTTCATTGTCAGTACATTGCCAGCACATTGCCAGATCTTACAATATTGTAAGATCTGACAACCGGCTGTACATAGCTTTAGTAAAGTTATCCTCAGAGAAACTAAAAATGGCACCCAACATTGGGCTTTAACATTTTTCTATACTCTTCAAATTTTTAATATTGTAACTGTTAAATTTATTAACTGTTTTTTGCTTTGTATTTGCAACAAAAAGCTCTACTAATTAATTTTTTATAAATTTTAGCAAACATTTTTAGATGTTTTTTTTTTTTTTTAAATTAACTCATATATTCCTTCCCCTTTCAACTGCTTTATGTGTCAAATTAGTGATATAAATTAAACAATTAAATAACAAAAAAAAAAATATTAACAATTAATAACTAACCACAACAATATTTTAAATAATAAAATTAAATATAATTTAATTTAATAAATATTAAAAAGAAAAAAAAATTGATTTTTTTTTGTAAGAAACACAAACTTTAACAAAAATTAAATAATAATTTGTTAAGTATCAAGGGAAAATTTAATGAATAAAAATTTTGAAGAATATAAAATAAAATTAAACGAAATTGTTAATTAATTGCTACCAAAAACAAAACTAATTGTTATTTAAAAAAAAAGTATTAATTTAAAAATAAATAATTTCAAATTAATAATAACAAAAAGTTATTAGTGGCATGACAAAAAAGACACACAAAATATTCCAAATGAAAAAAATTACAAAATTATACAAAAATGGAATAAATAATTAAATTTGCCTATTAAATAAAACTGAGATTATATAAAAAATAAAAAAAATATGAAATATAATTTTAATTATTATTGAAAATAAAAACAAAACATTTTAAAAACTATTTAAAATAAATCATTATTAAAACAAACACAATCGAAAATTATTTAATTGGAAAACTAGATAAAAGTAAGTACTGGACATTAGAGGTCTGCATGTGTGTGGTTAAACGACACATCAATTCACATATTAGTCTAGCCAATAGTGTGCTGTATTGATTTGAGAATCATACACAATTTATTGTGTGTGAGAAATAACCTATGTGTGAAAAGCGTTCAATTATTTATGCGAGTGTTGTGAGAAAAATATTTGATACAGGTATAAAGAAAAAATATGCTCTTTTATACGAGTAAATACACTTGTATAGCGATGTACATATTGTGTTTTAGCAAACACATGTTGTGTTTTAGCAACACATCATGTGTTTTGTATTTTCGAAATTTTTTTTATTGTATTGAAAACAAAATATTAGTAAAAAGTTATTGCAATAAAAAGTGATGCCAACTTTTTAAAAGCAAAAAGTGGTTGTTTTAAATATAGTTTTTAACAAATGAAATTTTTATTAATAGTTTTTAAATAAAATTATTTTTATTTAAACAAATTAAATGTATTTTCAATAAATAAAATTAATATATAAATAAATTCAATATATTGATAATAGAAATAAGGAACTATATCAGACATTTTTCTAAATAAGACAGAAAAATAAAATATTTAATGAAGTAAATATTTCATGAGGAAAACATCGAAAATATTTTTGTAAAATATACACTCATGAAAATAAACAATTAATCCGTTTGTGCACTTATTTCAGTTTCTAATTCATGCTTTGGAATATTATAATGCAAAAACATAATTTCATTTACAGTGTCATAATTTGATGCAATTCTGCATCTTTTTTATGTAATTAAATTACCTGCTGCCGAAAACACCCTTTCAGAAGCTGCACTGCTTGCAGGCGTACCTAATATTTTGCAGCTTAGTTTATGTAGCAATGGAAATTGTTGTTTGTTAGATTCCCACCATTGCAGAATGTTGAATTCGTCATAAAAATGTATGGTTAAAGCTTCGTATTTAAACATTTCTGTTTCCACAACATCCATACTGCTGTTTAATTGCGCTTGTGGCAAAAAATCGGAAATTAGCTCTATGTTTTCATTAGATACTTCTGACGAGCCCCCGCTTTGAGTTTGAGGTTCAACATATTCTTCCAAAGAAGGCAAATTAACACAAAAACACTCACTTATGGATAATTAAATAAGTAAAGACAGAATAACAACTAAGGTCCACTCGAAATAGTTTGTAGTTTAAATAAATTATTTAAAACGCGATCTGTTTACTTTTTATTTAAATCAAAAGGACTTATAACTTATTTTTAAACGTTAATAGATTCACTTAGTTTGCAATCGTAGCTTTAATCATTTTTTTTTTTTAAGAAAAATCTTTTTTAAGCAAAACGTTTTAAATAAAAATATAAACTGTAATATAAAATTCATATTTTTATGTAATTTTAATTTAATCATTTGAAAATAAATTACGAATTACATTTTAAACAAACTACAGTCAGTTACTATAATAATATTTTGAGTGTATTTTCTTTTTTTTGCGTTGAGCACATGCGTGTGCGAAATTCTGTTAAAAATAGAACCTGAATTTTCCGTAAGACTCTTCATAGCATGAAGCGCAAGTCGATTCTTAGCAACTTAAAGATTATCGTAAGAATTATTGCTTTTGTATAATTGCTTGTGTATACTGGTTTCGTCAAATTTTAAAATCAGTTTTTTATTCATAATTTTATTACTGTCGTTGTTTTGCATATAAAAAATATATTTTTTATAACCATTTTATTTTCGTACTTTTTTTGTTAAACTTTTCACTTGCCTTTTCACTATGTTCACTTTTTCCACCAATTTATTTCTTCTGATTTCAATATCAACTGAAGGTAAATGCCAACTAGAGAAAAAACAAGACTGCTGGGCAACAGAAACCAACCAATTTAATAAACGCGCGTACAAAAACAAAGAGCGCTAGGGAAAATCGCCAAATAGGGGAAACCCGATTTTAACAAAACAAGAAAGACAAAAAGCACACGAATGATTAGTGTGATTTTTAACTTTACTCTGGTTTTTTATTGTAAGATGTATGAATTTGAGTTTGTCAAAGAATGAAGCATAATTGGGTCACACACACAATGAGTGTTAGTGTATGTGGCTAACTTTTACATGAACGGTGTTGTGTTGATCTCTCTTTTAAAATGATTGAGCGTGTATGACTAGCTCTCATTTTTTTACACATTTGATATGCATATCAAAAACACACACAACAATCATTTGGCTACCAAATACATTTGAGCAGACCTCTACTGGACACTACTCCAGTGGACATTAGTGTCCGACCGAACAGTTCGGCCAAAAACCTACATTTTGTCGGTTTTTTGATATCTAGAGGCAATGATGACACTTTTGGTATTGGAAACATGTTTGTTGAGCCGATTTAATTCGATTTTGTGTATAAAATTTAAGAGAAAAGCCAAAGTTTAGCTATAAAGTTAAAAGTTCGGCCGCCGAACTATTTTCAATTTGGCCGAACTTTCATTGCTTAACTACAGACTTTTTTTCAAATTTGACACTCAAAATAGCATCCAATCAGCCCAGTAAACATTTTTCCATCCGCCAAATTTGTCCATAATGCTTTAAAATACCGAATACAGACCAAATGCATTTTCTGGCCGAACTGTTCGGTCGGACACTACTGGACATTGACTGTTCATCGACACAAGAGGATATCATAACGATAACGCGATACCCTACACCAGTTTGATTAATGAGTCGATTATGGATAGCAACCGAACTTCAGTTGCGTTGTCAACTGGCAACACAACTGAAATGAAAATTAGTATTATGTACGGCAAACTTCGCCAGTTGCCAAAAAGTTATCGATAATCTTATTTTGACAGTTCAGCAACTGTAAAAATGTATACAAATTAAAAAAGGTTGACAAATGTGAATTTGTATAAAAAAATAAATTAATAGAAGTGTTAAGTTTAAAAAAAAATATTTAATTAAAAATGTTGAGTTCAGTGGAACTCAACATACGTAATACGTTTTTGGCAACTGGCAACGCAACTGAAGTTCGGTTGCTATCCATAATCGACCCATAAATGCCACTAAAGTTTGAATCAGAAATTTCAATTGGTCGAATAGTTAGGTATTGTCGGGGTGTGTTAATTTCTACACTAAGGATATTATATAGGTAAAGACGTCAGCAAATGTAGTCAAAAACAAATGAAATTTCACTTGAAGAAAGGAGAACTAACATTTCATTAAATTCAACTACCATTTCTCATTTGTTTTTACTGTTCAAAAAATTACCAACAATTGTAGTAAAAATTAACCACATATGTTAGTAAAAAATAAACAATCATTTATTTTTTTAAATAACAAAAAACGACTGTAAAAAATCAATGTAAAATCATAAAAACATTCATTTGATGTGGTTTGTTTTTCTTTTAAATGAACTACAAGGTTAGTAAAAAATTAAATTTATTCTACCAATGACTGACATTTACATTAAAAATAAAGGAACTGTATTACAACTCAAACAACTACATATTTTTAAAGTAGAAGTTTCCTGAGTGTAGCATTACATATACAATCAATTGGTTAATCGTTTAACCGATTCCTCGAATAATCGTCTCTATTTCGGTTAATATCGAAACAAATAATTTAAAACTAAAATAATTATTCGACCCGAATAACCGGTTAAAGCAGGTCGACTACCCGGTTTATTTTTTTATATGGATTTTTTCCCAAAACTTGTCAGTTTTCATAACTTTGGCTAAAGTGTTATAACATTTTAACTTTGATATAATTTTTATTAAAAATAAAAACTATGTTTTTTCTACCTTAATTGTGGCAATGAAAACAAAAACCGTGTATCTACCAAAGGTAGAGGGTGTACATAACAAACAAGTTTCAATTTATTTTCGATCAATGGTGATAATCTTTAACTTCGAGCTCATATATTAGTTCTCATTTAGTGAGAAAACTAGTTTATATGAATGTTTGATGTTTTGCATGGGATTGTCACTTCTTTCAAACCGTGTTCTGATGATGGGAACCTAGAAAATTCCCGAAATATATCTATCAACACATTCCTGAAAGTGGTCAATTAATAAATTTTAAATTAATTAACGAGGTTGCAGCAATCGAATCAATTCGGTTGGATGAAACTTTGTTGAGACAACCGAATTTGTTATGTGAGTGAGCACATGAAATTATGTATATAAAAGTACTATTCTGAATTTATATATGATAACACCGTTCAACAGTAAACTCAAAAATTAAAAAAACACCCAAAAGAAGTCGTTGTTTTTTATATTTTATTAAACCGACACACATTTTCACTTTTTAACTTTTGAACAGCTTTTCGGGAAGAAGTACATCAATTCAGTCTTTAATGCGGTTTCTCACCGTGATCCAAATTTCAACATACAGGCGGACAGACAGGCAGAAGGACATCGATTAATCGGCTTAAAATTTAATAAGGACCAAGAATATATATATATATACTTTATGAGGTCTTAGACCTATTTTTCGATGAGTTGAAAACGGAATGACAAACTTATATATACCCTATATATAATTTTTGTCTTTTTGTTAGTATATTAAAGGTTCAACTTGAAGTATTAATAAACGCCATGACATTGCATGATACATTATTTTCCACGAGGAATGTGTGATAAAACTTTTAGTTTTTAAGCGTTGTCTCGGAATTTTTTCGTTGCAACAGAATATATATACAAAGCTGATATTTTTAGCTGTTTTGAAATAATCCAGTAAAATAATAAAATCACAGCTGGCAGAGCAACTTATTCTGTATTATTTATAATAGGTTTTACACACAGAGAAAAAATATGATTGAACATGATTGCGGACACACAATTATCATATAATGCTCCTAATTATCATATATATGATTCTGGTTGATCATATTATGATTAGCGATGATGATTTTATCGACATTTAGAATCTATATATGATTGATACGATCATATTATGATTGTCAGGCATTGCAATCATAATCATGATGCTCTTAAACTGTCATACTAAGATGCTCTTTTCTCTGCGTGTAATTTAGTTCTACAGCTGATTTCTTTTATTTGTATGGAGTTTTTCCCATTTGCAATAGGTTCTTCATCTGCAAACAAGAACAGGTTGCTTTAGAAACGGCTCTAGAACCAATAATAAAATTGGTTCTGAGACAGTGAACTCTTGCATTTTGACGCTCAGGAACCTGTTCTAGAATCGGTTCTATGCACCAGGTAATGAACGAAGCTGTTATGGAATAGATTCCATTTATTTATATTTATTTAAATATCGGTAAAAACCGATCAAATCGACTATGTAAAGGGTGTTTTACAGGTATAGAACTTTAAGTTGGCAACACTTTTTTAACTGGCGGCCATTTTGTCAGCTGAAGCCTGAAGAACGATTCAAAATTGTGAAAATTTATTTTAAAAAATCATGGTTCTGTTCGAAATACGTATCGCGCACTACGTCCATAATCAACATAATCATACATCAGAGCAATTAAATCGATTAACTATGCAACGATTTAGTACCACGTTTACTCTAAATGATAATATCCATCCACAGAGACGTCGTACAGTGCGTACAGAAGAAGTCATTGCTGCTGTAGAGCGTAGAGGAAGACTCCAATCAGTCTATCCGTCAATGGTGACCGCTATAGAGCCATGATTACTGACTTTTTCGTTTATCAATTGAACAAACCATGATTTGCAGAAGCTGTGGTTTCAACAATACGGCGCAACACGTCACACAGCTCGTGCCACAATTGATTTATTGAAGGAAACGTTTGGTAACCTCATATTTTCACGTTTCGAACCCGTGAATTGGCCTCCAAGATCGTGCGATTTAACGCCGCTGGACTATTTTCTGTGGGAATATGTAAAGTCCTAGTCTACGCCGATAAGCCCGAAACGATTGACCACTTGGAGGACAACATTCGCCGCGCTATTTCCAATATACGGCCACAAATGTTGCAAAAAGTCATCGAAAATTGGACCTCCAGTTTATACTACGTCCGAGCCAGCAGTGGCGGTCATATGCCAGAAGTCATATTTAAATTATAATGCCAGAAGATTATCTTTCGAATAAAGTAAATTTCATGTCACTTTAAAAACCGCATCTTTGTTTTATTCCATTTCACAGTTATATCGATAAATATTGATCAAATTGATATGATGATAACCGAAATTTTCCAAATTCAAACCTCAATAACTTTAGAAATAAACATATTTTTGGTGGAAAATAAAATGTTGTGGTATGCGAAAGTTCGAAAAATGTGGAAATGCAGAAACGCCCTAATACCCAGTAAATTGCTAATACTTATATAATCTCAAACAGCCTTCGTAAAAAGTAACTACCATACAATGTCATGGCTTTAATTAATACTTTAAGTGGTCACTTGAAAAGTAATGCAAATTTTAAGCAAATATCTGGCATCATTAAAAAAAGCGTATTTATTTAGTACTTAATCACACGTTTAACCGGCAACTACAATAGGTCAGCATGATTTTAAATACAACCATAGCCATGTTACTCCTCACCTCAACTATCACTAAAAGCAATAAAACAGAAGCACAGCTACAACTGGTCAATAATACATTTGTAATAGACATTGTAAATAATGTAAAAGAACAAAGAGTATATAAAAATTATGTATTTTTCATATCGGAACACTTAGTAAAAGATACAAATATAGCGGCTGAGTTTTTTGAAGATTTCTGGAATAGTTTTTCCCACGGACCAGCCATCATAATAATTAATCATCCTAGAACATTAAAAGGATTTCTAAGTACACCCTCATTATGTTTTGTATTTACAACCGAACAAAATGATCCAATAATGGAATTGGCAGCTGTTAGTCTAAAAGGTACACGATTTATTAAGACTATATTCATATTATTTCCCCGACAAAAACCGGATATATTTTTTAAAAGTTATAAAAGTTATGAAGATTATAGACTATTTTCGAAAAGTATTAATGTCATATATAAATGGATATGGCAAAAACAATTTCTAAATACTCTATTGATAACGATACGTAATAATATCTATATTATGGATCCATATCCAATGCCAAATATTATTAATAAAACTGACAACTGGTTAGCAAAGGATTTTTATCAAAAATATTATAACGATTATAAAGGATATCTTATACAATGTCCGGTACAAAATGATATGCCAAGAGTTTTTCACATGACCCGTATGAAACAGAGTAAACGACGTCAAGATAACGTAAGTGGCGTATCGGGTAAATTATTTATGGCTTACGTTAGTGCTATCAATGCTACGTTTAATGATTCGTATAGCGAAATGGAAACCGTAGATAGAGGTGGTTTGATAGCAATGGTCGAACAAAATCAATTGGAAATCTCTATTAATACCTATACGGCCATGTTTCCCTCGAAAGCCAGTACAAGTTATCCAATTGGTATTAATGATTGGTGTGTTATGGTGCCCCATCGTAATCATTCTCCAGAACATTTATATTTGATACAAAGTTTAAGACCATCTACCTGGTTATATATGGGTTTAAGTACAATCTATATAACGGTAGGTCTATGGTTGTGTCTGCCATCTGGCGAAGGGAACTTAAGTTTATCATTTCTCCAATCGTTGTGTACTCTACTGTTGATACCACCAATTCAAATATTTTTGCGGCCATGTGTCCGCTTACGTTTTTTATTCATTTTACTACACGTAATGGGTTTCCTGCTCACAAATTTGTATGTCTCAAAAATGGCCAGTTTTTTAACTGCCTCAAAAAGTGTTCGACAAATCGATACTGTCGAAGATGTTATTGAGGCCAAATTACAGATAATGGTACTGGATTATGAATACCACATATTACAGCGTATGAATTATACGGAAACATTTTTGGATTTAATGATCATTGCCAGCAGAGAATCTATGGATAAACATCGTGATAGTTTAAATAATACATTTGGCTATAGCTGTCAGTCGGATCGTTGGAATTTTCTCAATAAACAACAGATGTATCTTAAGAAACCGATATTTCGTTTAACATCCATTTGCATAGGTCCCTTTTATCATGTATATCCCATGCAAATTGATTCGCATTTAACAAAAACTTTCACCAACTTTATATTGTCTGCCTATCAATATGGTTTTATGCAATATTGGGAATCGGAAGCTTTGCGGATGCTTTATTATTGGGTAAAGTCCATATGATGTTCGCTACTGAAGAAGCTGTACCCTTGACGTTGAAATTTTTTCGTACAATTTGGTATGTCTGGTGGTTTGGAATTATTTTGGCTGGTTTATCATTCATTTGTGAAATTAAAAATATAACTTTGGTTCGGATTATGAAATTTTTTCGAAATATTTTAATTGGTTTAAACGACAAATAAGTTCATAGTTAGTAAGTTTAAATTTTTAATCATACGGCCCAATACATTTGGATTAACTCTAGATTTTTAGATTTATTTAGTGTAAGATAGTTCAAATATTATTGATATTATAAGATTTTTAAAATAACAATATTTACTATATAATAAGCACTTAAACAGGTGCGGATGCAGCATTTCCACATTTTCAGTAAACTAACGAAACATTTCTTCACAACGTTAACAAAAGTTTCCTAAAATTAATGAAAAGCTACATATTTTTTATGAGACTTAGGTTTTTAAAGAAAAGATTTTCATTGAGTGGATGAAACTTTTAATAAATAATATTATATTTTTCATAAAATTTTATGAAAATATGCATTAGTTTAATGGAAATTTTCATTGGCCGAGTACCAGTGCAACTTTATAGGTTCTATGCAAAAAAGCATTAATATCATGCAGAGAATTCTCTCAGTGTTCTATTAAATATATCTTAAATCTATCGAATACCCAATAAAAGCATTATTTATCCAAATTAATTGAAAGGCTTATTGTAAAAACTTGATAAGCCACATTTTATTTTTGGTTTATTTACGCCATTTAAAGTTGGAAAACATATAGAAATATGAATATTCCTGCACTTTTATACTCCAGGTACTTGTGGTAAGTGTATAAGCTAGACTTCTTCAAAAAATTGTAAAATAATGTCTAGAAAAAAGCGAAAGCAAGAAAAAATTCAAAGTGGCATATCAAGTTTTTACAATAAGCCCTTCAATTGTATAATGGATAATTGTGTAAAAGTAAAAAAAAAAAATCGGCGGTTTATGATAAATACATCAACCTAAAAAAGTATGATTGTTGAAGATAAATTCTACACAGAGAAAATTTTAGTGGACGAAAAATAATGAAAAGGTTCAGCAAACTAATGAAGCTTTTCTTTATAAAGTGAAAAAAAAAATTTCTTAAAATTAATGGAAACTAGTTTTTAAATACAACATCTTCATTGAGTAAATGAAAGGATATTTTTCATAAAATTTTATGAAATTATGCATTAACTTAAAAGTTTCAATGAACAAGTTCCATTTGTTTCTAGGCAAAAATTCATTAATATCATGCAACGAACTCTCGCTAACAATTTGGCAAAATAATATATATATATTTTTTTTTTTTGACATTTGCAAGTATTATAGACAATTTTTAATATTGCAATTACAGAAATATGTGCATGATATTAAATTATTTTTGCATTAAAAGAATGAAATTACACTGGAATTAGTCTATTGAAGCATTTCATTAAGTTAATGCAAGTTAACATAAAATTGTACGAAAAAATATAATTTTATTTATGTAAATTTTCTCATACACAATGAAGAAGTTTCATTAAAAGAAGTTAATTCGTTAGTCTTTTATCAAAATTTGAATCTCAAAATTGAATCCGATCGGCCCAACAAAATGTTTTCATTAGCAAAATTACCTTTTCACACATTTTCTTACCGAAATAGTCGGGCCAGACACTTTTATCTCTTAATACGAAAGCTTGTATGTAAATGACATAATTATTCCCAAGATGATGAATTCCAATCAATACATGTTCTGAAATTTTAATTATTCACTAAAGATGTTTCGAATACATTAGGATATTAACGTAGAAAAAACTTTTAAGTTTTGAAATCACTTTCTTTTCCTTTTCTTTTTCCTTTTCATTTTTTACCCTTATTTTCTTTCTCTTTTTCCTTAAATTTTTCCTTTTCGTCTTTATACATTTTTCTCTTTTGTTTGGAGGGGGGGTGGGTCATTCCTCCCCGATGGACCCGCGCCTGAGATAAAGCAACATAGGTGTAAATATTTCTAATAATTAAGAAAAAAATATATACTCTAAAATAAAAAATTAAAAAAATGTTGTTTCATTTGAGATTTAATCTAATTGGCTTTTCTCAAAAATATAAAAAATTAGAGTTATTTTTTATGGCTCATTAATGTGGTTTAATACAAAAATAAACCACTGTTTAGGCACTTCAACTCCGTTTGCGCGAATTACATTCTGTTAGGGGTGCACAAGATTAAGATTTCTAAAAATACTCAAAATTATATTTTTTGATTGAATTCAAATTAATAAAATAAATAAAAACGAAAATATTGCGTTTCCATCAACATTTACACCCTCATTTTATGATTTCTTAAAAATCTGAAAATGCAGTTAAAAACAACTACTACTGATTACTACACAAACAACTGTCATGTAATAACTGAAAAACTTTTTTGAGTGTAATTCCCCAGAACACAAAGTACCACATGACCAAGAAAACCGAGCGCACATCTATAACGGCTTTAAAATTAATTAGTGCAACATATTTTTTTTTCTTTAATATGTCATAAGTCTGACAACGTTTTTGGGATATTTTTCAAATCTCCAATTCCAAATCAACAAAATCAAAAAAATTGAGATTTGAACCTCATGGAATTGTTAAACACATCTTAAAGCATGAAAACAAAGAATTTAAATATCCCCCCGGTAGATTGCGATTTGTGGATTTCGAGGAAATTGTGTTTTTGGGTAATCACTAACCAGACTAATTTGTTGTCATAAAATATTTAAAATCGAAAATTATTTATTTCTGTACCATTTGTTCTTTTTTAATCATCATCACTCCAGGTTGAAAAGAAATGTTTTTGGGCATCATTAAGAAACGTGATTTAACATATTATGACGCAATGTGTGAAGCTGATGTGCTATAAATTTGGTACAAATTGAATAACCTTAAACCGTGCAGTGTCGATTTCCGCCTCGACTTTTCTTTATCCGAAATTTCATATAAATATATAATTTTTATATAGAAAGCAAACAAATCCGAGCCATCGTTCCCCAAAAATCTCATTTTTGTACACCTCTAATGGCCATATAAATATATATGACCATATATATTCGGATCCGAAATCTAGAGGCATATGGCAGTATATGATTCCATATGGGCATAGGATGTCCCTTAAAAATTGATTTCTCATTACAAACCTATAATTTCATTAGAAATGGTTCCAAATGGAAAAAATCGATTTTTTTGTCCGAAAAATTGTATTGTTATTAAAATTTTTTTAATAAAAGTAAAGATAAAAAAAATTTAATTGATACTTTCCCGAAAATTACGGAAGGTGTTATTCTGTAAATTTCCTAGTGGGTTTTTGGACAAAAGTGTAAAAATTAACCCTATATGGATCAAGTTACATTAAATTTAATTTTTAATAAGTGGAGATTTTTTTTATCAATTTAAATGCAAAGCCTTGTAGTCATAGGGTTAAAGATTTTTTAGATAAAAGTAAAGACAATTATTGTCTAATAAAATTTAAGTGATATTTTTCCGAAAATTATCCAAACTTTAATAAAAACCATTAGAATTTTGTTAAATTTTTTACAAAATAAGCTATTTTTAAAAAATGTCCTGAAAAGGAGTCGCACCAAACACAAACTGCAATTATCATTGTTAAAAAACAACTATTATATTATCAAAGAAGCAATCGACATCTTCAAATTAGGCATTTAAAAAAAATCTTTAAACCATTTTAAAAACAATATATAGTATTTCTGATGGTATCAGCATTTCTGAAGGCAACATGCAGAGAAAAAATATAATTGAACATTATTGCGGATACGAAATTGGCATATGATCCTAATTATCATATATATGATTCTGGCTGATCATATTATGATTACCGACGACGATTTCATCGCCATTTAGGATCATAATATGATTGCTACAATCATATTATATTTATCAGGCATTGCAATCATAACATGATTAAACTGTCATAATATGATATTCTTTTCTCTGCGTGAACGAATTTAACCAGGCTCTACTCACCTAAAAACCACCCCAATTTACCCTAATTTAGTTGTCACTTTTAAAAGTTTTTCCACTTTTTTCGGCATAACTTTTTCAGGCTAAATAGAAATCGCATAAAACCTTTTGGTGGATAAAATGCTCATTATTTAATCTATTCTATTTATTATTAATTTTTAATTTTATATTTCTTTATCTTTTATATTTTATAAATTTAAATATTTAATAATATACATCTTTAGTTTGTATATTGAAAAAATAATAACATTAAAAATTATAACGTACCCAAAACCAAAATTTGTAAAACACATGAAACATTTAAAAAACACATTCATTTATTTAATGTTTAAATTAATTGTAGTTGTTTTTATTCGACCTTTCCAATTTAATTATAAAAATAAAATGTTTGAGCTCGAGGCCTGGATTTTTCTTTAATTAAAATTCTTCTTTATTATTTTCCAATATTTCAAAACTCTTCGAGTTTCATTCTCAGGGAGTATCTTTAAATTAAATATAAGAACAATACAAAAGGTAAGTATAATTTGGTATATAGTGTACGAACAATAATACATTCTTGACTATTGTGATAGCAAGAGTTTTGAAACATTGCAGTATCCCATATGTTACTGATTTGAATAATCAGGAAAAAATGGGCGGGATCGGACCAGTGGGAGTGGCAGCTCCCATACAAAGTAAATATTTAATATCATATATCTACAGTACTATAATAGCCATAGTCTTAGAAATTTGTGCACGTTGATTATTTGTTAATGTGAATAGTCATGGGAAAAATGAGCGTGATCGGACCAGTGGGAGTGTCAGCTCCCATACATAGTAAATATTTAATATCATATATCTACAGTTCTATAATAGCCAGAGTCTTAGAAATTTGTGCACGTTGATTATATTATGAATAGTCATGGGAAAATAGGGCGGGATCATACCAGTGGGCGTGGCAGCTCCCATACAAAGTGATTATTTAGCTCATATACAAAATTAATATTAATATTAAATATCTAGGGTTCTATATTAGCTATATAGCCTTCAAATTTTGCACGAGTCCATCAATTACAAATATTAGTAGTCGAACTGAAAATGGGCGGAATGGGATATGAGATATCAAACTCTTAAATCGGTTATGTAGTTCCGAAGATATTTACCAAAAACCTATGTTAATCTTCAAGCTATGTTACACGAACACTACAGCCACATCCGTCTATTTAAAACAGCCCTAGACCAGATGCCGACAGATGAATTTACGGTTGTGATAAGAGCTGACCAGACAGCGGCTGGTGAGCATGAGCGGCGCTTTAATGCACCGGTAATAGGTGACGTCGCAGTTGTTATGGCAGTTGTTTTCAGCTATTCATTTTATATACTTCAGCAAACAAAGGCGATAGAAGGACAAAGAGGCTTTGGCTTCCCATGAAATTACAAATTTTAAAATGATTTACTAATGTGAATTTATTTTTTAATTATTTATTTGCGTAAAAGAAATTTCTTGATTTAAAGAATTAATTACAATTAAAATTTGAAGGCAAAACAACGTTTGGCTGGTCAGCTAGTATAAAATATATTTTTCTTCACTATTTTTTATTTTTTTGTTAAGAGAAGCAATACTCAGGAAATTCTTCCTATTTATTAATGTTTTGCTTTCCTTGGAAAGGGGATAGAGGAGAGATTAATGGCGGTGAAAGATGAAGGGCTCCGACACGGCAATAAATTCATTTAAAAATAATTAATAAACACACATTTAACTATCCACTGTAATTCACTGAGTTTAATAATTCACAATTCTTTTGTAATTAAACATAAAACATAATTTATTAATTTTTACAACTTTATTAATTTTGACAGCTTTCACACGCTAACACGGGTAATGACGCCACATTCACATCAATTTGAATAAAATAATTGTTGTTATAACAATAACATTTGTAAAAAGTTAACAAAAATGTTATGTTGATTTCACTTACGACTTTTGGTTCAGTGTATTTAAAGTTATGAAAAAAAAAAAATGTTTTGTCGACTTTTAGATAAATTACATCAGACTAGTTCTGAATATTCCAAAAAAAAACTGTTTATGAAAAGCCATGGCGGTATGAACTTAGTCCCCAAAACGAAAATGAACTAACTCCCCAATTTCAAGAATTATATGAATAAAATATATTTAAAAAAATGGGGACTTATTTCATTTTTAAAATGAGGAGTTAATTCATTATGAACTAATTCCCCAAAAAGTGGGGAGTTATTTCATTTTTATTTTGGGGACTTATTTCATTACAATGGGGGTTTATTTCATTTTAGAATAGGGGATTAATTTCATTATGAATTAAACCCCCAGTTTTGGGGAGTAAGTTCATTTCCGTTTTGGGGACTTAGTACATTGGGGACTTAGTTCATACCGCCAAAAACCTTATTGCACTCATAATAATCCATGCATAGAAATACGAAATTATTGTCAAAACTACAAAAACTTTCGTAAAATGTACAAATTTTCGTTTATTTTACGAAAAATTTGGTTATTCTGACATTTTCTTCGTAATTGTAGGCATTCATTATTATTAGAGTGTCTAATCGATTATATGCAATCGAATTTCTAGCAAATTAACAAAATCCATTGCATTATAATAACTTATACATTTAAAAAATATTATAAATTGATCAATATTTATCGCAAAAAAAAAAATAATATAATTTTGTTTTATTAGGCACTTAAACACTTTATTTGGTGAGTCTATGGAATATTTAAAAATCTTTAATGTTAAAATAAACTTAAGTTAAACAAATTAAATTATTTACAAAAAATTTTAATTTTAAACTTAATCAAACTTTTACTTTTCACTTCACATATAAAAGCTAAACTACCCAAAAGTAGGCCAAACCACCAAATATACCATAATGATCGGAAAAATGTTACCGATAAGGGCAGTGGATCTTCATTTACCAATATCATATGAACATAACCCAAAAATAAAGCATCAGCAAAAGCTTCTGAATTCCAATACTGCATTAGGCCATACTGAGAGGCCGACATAATGAATTGTTTCAACGGCTGGCCCAAATGTGAATCACGTTGCATGGGAAATACATGATAATATGGACCAATGCAAACAGAGGTTAAACGAAATAAAGGTTTCTTAAGATAATATTGCTGTTTATTGAGAAAATTCCAACGATCCGATTGAATGCTATAACCAAATGAAGTATTAAAACGATCACGATGTTTATCCATGGAACTTTTTGTAGTCACGTGAATTAATTCCAGAAAATCCTTTGAATAATTCATATTTTCCAATTTCGTATATTCATAATCCAACATCATTATAGATAAATCGGCTGCTATAATATCTTCTATGGTATCAATTTGTGGTTCCGTTGTAGTGGCCGTTAAAAAACTGGCCATTTTCGTAATATACATAACGGTAATAAAGAAACCCATTACGAATAGTAAAACATATAAAAAACGTAAACGAGCATAGGGTAAAGTTAATACTCTGACTGGTGATATCAAGATTATGGAACATATAGATTGTAAAAATGCTAAACTTATATCTCACTCATGTGAGGGTGTACATAACCATATACCAATAGTTATATAGATAACACTGAAACCTATCAAAAACCAAGAATATTCCCGAAAAGTCTTTAGCAGGTACATATGTTCGGGTGAACGATTACGAAATGGTACCATTATACACCAATCATTAATGCCAATCGGATAACTGGCACCAGCCAATGATGGAAACATAGCTGTATATGAATTAACCGATATCTCTAGAGTTTTCTCCTCGACCATACGTATTAGAACACCAATATCGACAAAATCATTTTCTTGACTTTCGTTACTAGTATCATTAAATGTGGCATTGATAGAATCGACAAATGATGAAAATAGTCTTCCAACTACACCGCTAACAAAATCTTGACGTCTTCCCATCATAGATTCTTTTCGTGTCATATGAAAAACTCTTGGTAAATCATGTTTAATGGGTGCCTGTATAAGATATCCTTTGAAATCTTCATCTTGTTTGGGAAAAAAATCTTCTACTGACCAATTTTCAGTTTTATTTATAACATTTATGGTGGGATATGGATCCAGTACATAAATATTATTACGTATTGTTATTAACATGGTATTGAGAAATTGTTGCTTCCATATCCAATCATATAAAAGCTTAATGCTCTCATAAAATTGAAAAAATTCTTCATTGGAATTGTAAAATTCATCAGTTTCCACTATGGGAAATAATATGAAAATGGTTTTGAAAAATCTAGCACCTTCTAAACTTAAGGCCGCCAATTCCATTATGGGATCATCACGTTCGGTAGTTAAGACTAAACACAGTGAGGGTGTACTTAGGAAATCATTCATAGTTACGAGATTATTTATAATAATAATTGTCGGTGCTGTTGGAAATGCATACCAAAAATCTTGGAAAAATTCCGCTGCTGTATCTGTATCTTTGACCAGACGTTCCGATATATAGAAAACATAATTATTAAATCCATAGATATCATGTAAATTGCTAACAATTTCAATTACCAAAGAATTGTTGACCATTTGTGGATATGGTTCAGTTTCATTCGCATATGGTGGTGGACTCACTAAAGAGGTTAGTAGTAGAGTGGTTACAGAGGAATTTAATATCATTTTATTTGCTTGGTTGTTGCTGGTTTTAGGTTTGTTGAGGCACTAAATAATTTTTCCATTAAAGATGCCAGATATTCCATGGGACGTTGTTGACTTTGAAGTATAAATTTAAACGGTTTATTTATATATTTATGATTATGTAGAACATGATTTTTTTATCACACGATAATTTAATACGTGGGTTGTTGTTGAAACAGGAACATAATAAGCTCAAATGCAAAAACATTTTTCAATTCAAAGGGAATTTTTTTTTTAAGTAAGAAGAAGAAATCAACGAAAAATTTAATCCTCCACAAAGGTCCTACGATTAAACGCGGGTAGCTCGAGAATGAGTACATGGATAAGATAAGAGATGCTTAAGGGTCGTTCGCTCATGACTTTCAAATTTCACTTAAACCTTGTAACGCTATCTTAAAATATAATCATTCAGGGAAAAAAGTTTCATCATATCGATGAAATTGTTCATAAATCGTTTGTCAGCAATTTTTTATAAAAACTTCATAAATATGATGAAAATTTGCATACAAAATTATGACAAATGTTTTATAGACCTTTATCATTTCATAAAAAGTTTCATAAACTTAGTGAGAATATTTTTTTTTTCTTTTCAGCGAAATTAGTGAAATTTTGAAACCATAAATTTAAATTTTTATATTAAATATAGAAAATATCATTTACAATACAAATTTTTAAAAACTCAAAATCTACGAGAAAATTATTTAAAATTCTGAAACATCAATTAAATATTTTTTGAGTTCTTCTTAATTTTAAATAGAATTAATCTAAATATAAAATTTCGGATTGAAGTTTTTTAAATAGAAAATTATATTTTTTAATTTGAAATGGAAATTTTTAAATTAAATTGATGTTTTTAACATTAATTGATGTATAAAACTATTTATGAAACATTTCATAAAATCTTTTTTTTTTTTTATTAATTAATAATCATATAATTACAAAAATTATATACTATTACCCTATCCGAGCACTAGCTACTATGGCCTTCGGCGCGTTGTAGCGAAAACAGACCAGTGCCTCTGGTGGGAATCGAACCCACGACCCCCGCACTGATAAGCCAGCACGCTACCAACTAGCCTACCGGGGCGCACTCATAAAAGCTTATGAAGCAGCATCATCCTATTTAGAAAATGTTTCATAATATTTATTAAGCATTTCATTAAAAGTTATGAAACTTCATCATCATATTTATGAAACATTTCATTAATATAAAGAAGTCTGTCATTAATTTGCTATATTATGACAGAACTTCATCATATTTGTAAAGTGTTACATTAGACAAAAATCAATGAAGTTTTTTTTCATATTTATGAAGTTTTTCATAAATATGATAAGGCTTCTTCCCCGAGTGGGGCATGTGATGAAAAACGACAATTTTCAAATCAATCGTTTAACCGCGAATATTTCGAAATGGTTTTAATTCAAAAAGGATAAAGTTATGTAAATCTATATTGCAGTAAAAACTGCTAAAATTAGCAAATTTGTTTTGCTAAATATTAGTAATATTCTAGTTGAATTTTTGTTAATTGAAAATAGAAATTTAATCTGCTAAAATTCCAAAAACCCAACTTTCCAAAAAACCGGTTTTACGGTTAACTGATTGTGGAAAACCCGGTTAACCGCCATTACCAAATGTGTATGAGAACATGAAAATGACTCATCAGAATTTGGATTAAATGTCTTACTATGCACACAAAACACTTAAATTGTTTATAAATGGGAAACACATTCCGGGATTTTCCGTTCCAGGATTCCCGGGTAACTAAGTATACTCCGTTCCCACAATTCCGGTAATTTGGTTCGGGAATGCCGACCGAGATTTTTACTCTAAATCGAACCAAAAATTTTTGCTATTAAAACATTTTTCCAAAACACTTTTAATTAGCAAAAGTAGTGTGAGAAAAATTAATATGAAAAATTTCAAATTTTATTTTTCGAGCCGAATCCTGGCTCCCAGATATTTCGAAATAAAATTTCCAGCTTTTCCGAAATATAAACAAGTGCGAGGTTTTGCATTCCATAAAGCTGATACACAACGATTTTTATGTATTTTGGATGTTAAAAAAATCTTAAGGTAAACCTTAATTTTTCTTAAGTGACACATCAAAGGGCTAGGAAGTAAAAGAAAATTTGTTTTTTCTTTCGGTTTTTTTCCTGTTTTGTTTCACAGTAACCATAGAAAATTAAATATTAAGGAAAGATATTTGAGAATTTCTTATAAATTTAAATATGTTGCTTTCCAAGCCAACTGTCCAGCTGAAAAAGTGTATCGCAGCAATCTCAAGCTAACAGTGTTTGTTCTTCTATGTGATACCAACAAAAAATGAAACAACTTTAGCCATTTTTTAAAAAAAAGTGGGCGAAGTGGGTGGGACAAGTTTTGCCCTAATTTTTAGCAGACTATTAATAATAATTTAACTGAATTTTGTAAATACTAGAAATATTACTATATCAATATATTATTTATAAAGAATTTGAAAAAATTCAATTTTTTTAAAAATCCAAATGTAGTTCCGAATTTTTAGTGTAATATAAATCTCAATCTAATAAAGAACACGGCAAAAAATGTTTCTGATTTTTTTATTTATAAAAAAATGTTAGAAGTTTTTTATCGATCAAGAAAAATTAATCGTGTAACTCATATTAATTTTGCAGAAAATATTCATTGAATGTTGCGCTGATGTAAGTGCTTACTATTACATAATACTGAGAAGCAGCAAAAGAAACGAATAATTTTCGTATAAAAAACGTACAAAAATTTTGAGCTTACTGTTTTCCCTAATAAGAATGCATCTTGTAACCAGCTTACCCTAAGCCCTTATAAGTTTGCAGGCTGTAATGCAGAAAGTTTCATATCGCGTATTATAAACGATCTGTACCGATTTCCCCGAGTGATTTCCGATTGAGTTTGATGTTTTCGAGTATGTAATAAAAAATAATTAGTCATTTAACTGTTTCTGAAGAGCTAGCACGTGGAGCGGTAAACAAAATTAAATGATTACATTATATGTCAAAAATGTTAACAACAAAAAATTAATGTCTGTAGAATTTTATGTAAAATAAATTATGTATATATTCATGTAATTACTTTTAATTGTAATAATATAGACATGAAGTATGATTTTACTGCAAGCCATGAAATCACAGCTTTTCGTAAGCGATTAAATCAGCGCTAATTTTGCCCAAAAGTAATGCTTTCAAGTGGGAATTTGCCACATAAAAATCATAGCATATGTAAGCAGGTTCATAAGGGATTCTTTTTGACTTACTCCCTTACAAACCTGTTTGCATGTAAGCAGCGTTTTTACTGGGTATGTATATCGTTTCTCTCAATTCAAAAACACTTGAATAATAAGAGTAATCTAAAGTCAGTTTCAACATGTGTCGAACATTTTGACATACCTATTGTAACAATGGTTCCTTAAGAATTTTTTGTAATTTTTTTTCGTCTTAAAGCGTCTTAATATTAGCCACCAAAGTTGAAACGTTGACCGAATATAAATCCAAGACGAATGAAGATATTTTAAAATCTTAACCAAAAAATATATAGCGGACGAAATTCCTTTGGGCTCACCCAACAACTAAAACGGGTAACAAAAACGGGTAAAGCTAGGAAATTTCTAAAAACGGCCAAATAATACTTATTTGATAAATTTTTAATGATAAAACTTATAAAAGTAATTTTTGACCCCATATTTTGTAATTGTTATATGGTAAGCCTGACATTATAGTTTTATAAGCGTAGTAGTATTTTAATAAAAAGTAGCCATTATTTATGTTTTCAGTGAAAATGTAATAAATTTTAAAATATTTTATACTTTGTGTATTTGAAAAATGCATGGTAAGACCGGTCAGATTTTCAAAACTTATATACAATCAATGCTCTAATTTATAGCAGAGGACTACATTTTCATATTTTCACACTAACATAACGAACAAATAAGGTATTTTGATATTTTAAATAATTTTTTATAAATTCCCATCAAAAAATGTAAAAACAATTGATTTTTTCAAATAATTATTTGGAAACATTTTTCGACAATTTTAATAACCACGATAGTAGTCAAGATGTTGAATTATTTCCTGTAAATAATATAGACGTTTAAAAGTACTGGGTCAAAAAACGAAACAGTTTGTCAGTTTTTGCTATATTTTTACCTTAATTTTAGTGGAATGCAAATAACAGTAGATTTTTGCTAAACTCAACAAAAATATTTGCTAAAAAAAAATGTGTAAATTTTTATTTTAGAAGAGCAGATTTTTTCTCGTATAAAAAAAAATAAAAAAAAAATTTACAATATTGCAGTTTTTTGTGATTGTTTTTTTTTGTACTAATATTTAACAATTTTTTTGCAGATTAATTTTTAACTTTCAAAGTTTGTAAATTTAATAGGTTTACATTTGATATTATTTTCTTACTATAACTTTTTTTATTTATTTTATTTTATTTATTTTATTTATTTGGTACACAGTGCAACAAGAACGAGTCTTTTATAGCACTGTACATATAACTTTAATCACAAATGTAGCATATAAAAAGTTTGACTAATATAAAAGATTAATATACAATTAGGCAAAATACAGTAGGCAACAAATAAATAATTTTATAAAACAGTTCTTAATGATTTAAAGAAAATACTATATTTAAAAAAAATTAAAAAAAAACGATATTAAAAAAAAAAAAAAATAGTTTAATTAAAAAAGTTAAGAAAAATGTTTAAATATTTCGCGTTTAAGTGCTTAGCATTGCTTGTTGCTTGGATATTGTGGGGTAGTCGGTTCCAGAGCCGAATGGAGCTTATAAAAAAATGTCTTTCAGATATCGGATTACGATATCGAAAACTGTTTATCTTTTTTCCTCTATTTGATCTAGAGAAGATAAGACGATTGTATAAATAGCCTGGTTGTTTTGAGTAGATAGTTTTATGTAAGAAAATTAGACAGCGGCATTTTAACAGGTTATCAAAAGATATGTTGTATAACTGATTTGCATAACGAGAAATTCTTGAGAACCGCTTAATACCAAAAACGTATCTGGCGATATTATTGAAAGTAAAGTTAAGTTTTTGCTGACTTGCCGAATCACAGCTTGAAAAAAGTTCACACCCATACAACAGTGTTGGCATTAGATATGTCTTTGCCAATAACATATGTACGTATTTCAAACGGAGTGTAATATTGGGGTCATCCACAGATTGCGTAACATAGAGAACGTTCTACCACATATTGCATTAATGTGGTTAGACCAGTCAAGTTTAGAATTAAATATAACACCAAGATTTTTAGCTGATTCCACTATTTCTATACTCGAATTGTTTATTTGGATTGGCGGAAAAGATGTGGGGATCAGTTTGCTCTTACCAATTACCATAGCTTTAGTTTTCCTAGCGTTTAAGCAAAGACCATTCCTTGAAGCCCATGAGTTTATTCTGTCTAGGTCCTGGTTTAGCTTACTAATGCATTCTGTGGTATCGGATGGTTGGCAACTGATATACAGTTGTACGTCATCCGCATACATTTGTATTCCACAGTGTTTAAGTTGAGAAGGTAAATCATTTGAGTATATGGAATATAAAAGTGGACCAAGTATAGAACCCTGTGGTAACCCTCTCGATACTAAACAACTATTTGATTTGTCATTACCATAGTAAACTGCCTGGGATCTATCTTGTAAATATGAAGATATTAATTTTACCGCAGTTGGTGAAAAATTGCACATATGTTTAAGTTTAAGGCAAAGAATAGAGTGTTCCATAGTGTCAAACGCTTTCGAGTGATCCAGTAAAACTAGAAAACATATTCTTTTCTCATCAACATTAATTCTTAATTCCTCAGAGACCTCTAATAAAGCAGAAACACAACTATGTTGTGGTCTAAAGCCAGATTGTTTATCAGTAAGCAAGGAGTTATCGTGTAGATATTTACTTATCTGTGAATGAAGTAAGCGTTCAAAGACTTTTGACAAGTATGGCAAGATTGCAATTGGCCGATATTCATAATTAGATTTTGGTGTGGGAATAATTTTTGCATGTTTCCACATATAAGGGAATGTGGATGTTGTTAAAATTGTGTTAAACAGATGAGTTATATGAGGCAGAATGTATGGTAGAATTAGTTTTATGAATTTTGGGTGAATTCCGTCATGACCAGCAGATTCAGACTTAATACTCAAAATAGATTCAAGAACATCTTCCTGTGTAGTAACTTATTTAAAAAATCCGTTAAATTAAGCAATTTTTCCTGCAAGGTTATTTGTTTTGTAATTTAATTTTAATTTAATTTTAATGTAGTTATTTTAACTAACATTTTTAGATATTTCTACCTTCATAATTTCCTGAAAGCTGTAAGATATGATATTTAAGAAAAAAATGTAGATCTGTACTACATCTAGACAATCCCCGATATTTACATCATTCTACGTATATCTATCATTCTGGCTGTTGTCCACACGATTAATGTGCTTATCAGCACAAGTTTAGTAACAAAACAAATTAGTAAAATATTAGTAAAGCATAACTGATGCATTATAACTAAAATTTCAGCTAAAAACACAATTTCAGTAAAAACTTTGCTGAAAATTGTATACTTGACTGACAAGACCTTTTACTAATTTTTCTACTAGCTATTTTTTTTTAGTTACCAGTTTTTTACTTAAAGAAATTTTTAGAAAGTTCATTTTTAAAACTCTTATTTAGAAACGTTTGCCAAAACTTTCAAAACAACCCACTTACTAAATTAGTGTGTTGTGCAAAATAATGGCATTAATATGTAATTAACAATATGCAAATACAATAAGTGGACACTTGAATTATATTTACTAACCTTTGCAAATATCTGGCATCATTAGAGGCAAAAACGTATTTAGTTCCTAAGTAGACATTTAACTGTTCACGCCAGTCACCACCGACTAATATGCTGTTTAATACTACCATAACCACATTGCTGTTAACCTCGTTAGCCAGTTTGTATACCAATTTAACTGAACCATATCCACAAATGGTTAACAACTCCTTGGTTATTGATGTCGTAAGCAGTATTAATGAGGACTATGATTTTAAGGATTGTGTATTTTATATATCGGAACGTTTGATTAAAGATACAAATACAGCTGCCGCATTTTTTGAAGATTTTTGGGATGCATTTCCTTCGGCTCCTACCGTTATCATAATTAATAATCCTGCTTCAATGGATGGATTTCTAAGTACACCCACATTATGTTTAATTTTAACTACGGAACGTGATGATCCCATAATGGAATTGGCGGCATTAAGTTTAAAAGGTGTGCGATTTTTTCAAACTATATTTATATTATTTCCCATAGTGGAAACCGATGAATTTTATAATTCAAATGAGGAATTTTTTCAATTCTATGAAAATATTCAAATTTTATATAAATGGATATGGAAAAAACAATTTTTAAATACGATCTTAATAACAATACGTAACAATATTTATATACTGGATCCATATCCTACACCAACTGTTATTAATAAAACAGAAAATTGGACAAAAATGGATTTTTTTCGAAAACAAGATGACGATTTTAAAGGATATCTTATACAATCACCAGTTAAACATGATTTGCCTAGAGTTTTTCGTATGACGCGTAAGCCAGTTGGACGACGTCATGATACCGTAAGTGGTGTAGCAGGAAAATTATTTATATCATTCATAAGTGTCATCAATGCTACATTTAATGATTCCTATGCGGAGGGTCATGAAAATGATTCTGTTGACTTTACCGCCATCTTGCGAAGGGTGCAAGAAAAAAGTCTTGAAATAGCGGTAAATTCCTATACAGCTATGTTTCCATCAATTTTGGGTACCAGTTATCCGCTGGGTATTAATGATTGGTGTATAATGGTACCATATCGTAATCGTTCACCCGAACATTTATATCTACAAAAGAGCTTTAGACTATATGCCTGGTATCTAGTGTGCTTCAGTGTTGTCTACATAACCATTGGTATATGGTTATGTTCGCCAGTCCACGAAAGAGATTTGAGTCTATCATTTTTACAATCTATATGTTCACTACTTTTGATAGTACCCGTCAGAGTTTTGACACTGCCATATGCCCGTTTACGCTACTTGTTTGTCTTACTATTTTTAATGGGCTTTTTTATTACGAATATGTATTTAACGCAAATGGCCAGTTATTTAACTGCCTCCACTACAGAACAACAAATCAATACCGCCGAAGATGTTATCGAGGCTAAGTTACATATAATGATGTTAGACTATGAATATCAATTATTGGAAGATTTGAAATACTCAAAACCATTTTTGGATTTAATAATAATTGCCTCAAAAAGTACCTTGGATAAACATCGTGATAGTTTAAATACTACATTTGGCTATAGCTGCCAATCGGATCGTTGGAATTTTCTGAACAAACAACAGATGTATCTTAGACAACCTGTATTTCGTATAACCTCCATTTGTATGGGTCCATATTATCATGTCTTTCCTATGCAACGTGATTCTCATTTAGCCGGACCATTGCAGAATTTCATAATGGTTTCGTCTCAATTTGGATTTTATCAATATTGGAATTCAGAAGCTTTTGCTGATGCTCTCTTTTTGGGTTATGTGCATATGATATTGGTTAGTGAAGAGCCCGCGGCTTTGACATTAACTTTTTTTCGTTCAAGTTTATACGTTTGGTGGTTTGGTTTGCTCTTAAGTGGTTTAGCTTTTATTTGCGAAGTTAAGTTTAAATATGTCGTTAATACGAAAGAACATTTTTGTAAATATTATAATTCCTTTAAACAGAAAATATTTGAATCAATAAATATTTAAAAACAATTTAATTAGTTTTTATGGACTTTTGATAAATTACAAAAAATAATAAAAAAAATAGTAGTACACTCGTAATATTTTGTCGTTACAAATAATTATATACATAGTTAAAAACGGGTCTACTCACTTTTCTTTTAAATCAAATCTATTTTTTTATTTTGTTTTAACTATTAAAACATTAACTCAAAATCCGTAAAAATAAAATAATTTTACTATCAAAAACAAAATAAAAAATTTAAAAATTTTCATATAACCTGTAGGAAAACTAGTTTATATTAATGTTTGATGTTTTGCATGGGATTGTCACTTTTTTCAAAACGTGTTCTAATGATGGGAACCTAGAAAATTCCCGAAATAGATCTATAAACACATTCCTGAAAGTGGTCAATTAATAAATTTGAAAACAAAAACTCTATAGATTATTGTTAGGACAATATCCTAATAAAGAAATATAGAGTATGGACTCGAACTTGAATGATTTTCATTTTCATTGCACAATTAAAGGTCGTAAAAAACATAATTCTTATTTATTTTCTTTTAACTATCAAAAATTAACTCCCAAATTATTAAAAACAACAGTTTTTCTTTTTTTTACTATCATTAGTTATTGAACGCGTAGTTCGTTTTAAAAATTTGTATACTCATTTCAATGCTTATTTTGGAGTCTAAACGGTAATATAAATTGTTTTTCGAAGTAACATATTGTGACTCCAATCCGATTTTTTTTATAAGTTTTAAAGGACATATTGATTAATCTGCAAACCAGTTTAAAAAAAAGAGCTACAGTTTGAGATATTTGCGAATCAAGAACATTTCTAATTTGTTTAACCTTATTTAGAGAAGACATAATAACATAACATAATATGTTTTGATATGAGATATTAATTTATCAAAATCGGACTAATTTCGTTTCATAATTGCGACTATCGGCAAAATAAAAATAAAACATCAAAATTAAAAAAAAAACAAATCCGAAATTGAAAAACAAATCATCAAAGTTAATAAAAAAAAAAACTCGCTAAAAATAGGAAAACATTTTTTTTATTTAAAAAAATCGATAAAATTTAAAAAAAACGCACAAAAATTAAAATTCGTAATATCGTAATCGAAAAAATTAAAAAAAAACACCAAATTAAAAAAACGCCAAAATTTAAAAATTTGAAAAGAATTAATTAAAAAATTCAAAAAAATCGGTAAAAATATCTCTAAATATATTTTTAAAATCGCTAAAATTGAAAAAAAAAATCGTCAAAAATTAAAAAAATCGCTACTATTAAAAAACGCAAAAAAACACAAAAAAATCTTAAAATTAACGAAATTAAAACAAAAAAAAAGGGAAAATGGGGAAAAAGTAGCCAAATATTGGAAAATAATTGAACAGTTCATGCGAATAAGGACGAATAGACCACTTTTTCGCAAACACTGTTTTTTGCATAAATGCATTTTATTAGCAGAGCCCTACAATCCTATGCATAAATTTTGGGGAAATTTTGACTTTTAAGGCTAAAAAAATGACTTTGAAAGTGCAATAATTCGTATATTTTTATATTTGTTTAAATTGGGAGTGAACTAACTGCACAATTTTGATTAAATACAACACAAAAACATACAAAAATTTTACTTTCGGTAACAATGTGTTAAAAGAACATTACGAGGAACAAACCACACTTATTATATTGGCAAAAAAATTTTACCGTTCTTGAGTTATAAGACTTTAAAGTGTGGAAAGCAAAAAGGGCGAATATCCATCTTTAACAAAATATTATATAAAAATTTATTTTTTTTTTGCATGTCCTTGCAATCCTTAAAGTGCTACAAACAAATACCAACCACAAGTTCGTCAAGTTTTGCAAGTCTCATGAAAATGTAGTCAAAATCTGCTGCAAAATAACACATTTTTATTCAGATTTCAATACATTTTTTTGGATATTCGCCCTTTTTCCATTTAAGCAAAAATTGAAGTCCAATTTTTGGCAAGTTCTCTTTCGAATACCTTACTAAAATTTTGTATATAGGTAGATGTGACTTAAATCTTTAAGCTAATACCAAAAAGTTAACAAAAATATTATTTTTTAACCGTTTCCTGCGTTTTTATTGTCCCCTGTAAAATTCTACAAATTGTCTATCGTCTTTATTCGCATGAACTGTTCAATTGTCAAAATTTAAAAAAACGCTCAAATGTGAAAAAATCGCAAAAATTTAAAAAAATTAACAAAATTGAAAAAAAATTAAAAAATCACTTAAATAAAATTTGAAACGTCTTTATCGCAAATATATATTTGATTTTTGTATAGTGACTTTTTTTCAATTTTAGCAATTTATATCAATTTGGCGATTTTTTTTCAAATTAACTTGTAAAGATTTTTTGACATTTTAGAATTTATTTTTTTTGACGTTTTTTATAATTTTTGCAATTTTTTATAAATATTAGAAAATTTTGGCCAATGAAATAAATCCCAAAAAAAATGAAATAAGTCCCAACAAAATAAGTCCCAAAGGTGAAAATGAAATAACACCCAAAATTTGGGGGTTGTTTCGTAATGAAATAACTCCCAAAGGAAGAAATGAAATAACCCCCAATGAAATAAGCTCCAAAGAAATGAAATATGTCCCAAATTTTTTTTATTTTTTGTTTTCATATTTTTGATTCTTTTGTTACACTGTTCAGTTTTTCTGCGTGGCGGCCTGCGGCCGATCTTAGGGGTTTTCTCCTCCATAGGACGCGGCAGGTGGCTTCGCTGAATACAGTTTTCCTGCGCGCGTCTCATTATCTTCCTTAGTGTGACGCGCGCAGGGAAACTTTATTCAGCGAAGCCACCTGCCGCGTCCCATTTAGGAGAAAACCCCTAAGAGCGGCCGCAGGCCGCCACGCAGAAAAACTAACAAATATTAAAAAAAATTCACTTTTAGCAAAATGAAATATCCCCCAAAAAATATGAAATAACCCCCAAAATAATTGCATATGAAATAATCTCCAAAGAATTTAAATTTTGGGCTTTATTTCATTGGGGGTTGCTTCATAATGAAATAATATCCAAACCGTAAGATAAAATAATCCCCAAAAAAAATGAAAAAACCCCCAAACAATTTTACACAATTTTTTTGGGGGTTATTTCATTTTTGGCCGTTGGGGGGTTATTTCGTAGCGCCGAAAATTTTTTAATTTAATAAATATTTTTCAATTTTGGTGATTTTTTTTTTGTCATTTTTTTCCTTGTTATTGTCTTTGCCATTATGCGTTATGAAAACTGTAAATTTTGTGTGCAACAAATTCATTTTCAATTAAATATTTACTACGTATTATTAAACTATTAATTGAAAGTTAGTTTGAAAACAAACAAAAGTTTAATCGAAATTTTATTGGCAATAATGTTTTCTATGTCCTTACGAAAACTTTTCAAGCAACCCAGTTATTAAAACATTATATCACTGTGCAAAATAATTGCTTTAATATGTAATTAACAATAAACAAATATGTACAACAAGTTGACACTTGAAATATATACATATCCTTAATATCCATTGCAAATATCTGCCATTATTAGTGCAAAAAATAATTTAGTTTTTAAATAGACCCATAACAGGTAACAACCACCGCCGAATAACATGATTTTAAATACACCCGTAGCCACATTGCTATTATCTTCGTTAGCCAGTTTGTATGTCAATTTAACCAACCCATATCCACAAATGGTTAACAATACTTTGGTAATTGATATTGTAAGCAGTGTACATGGAGAATATAATTTTAGAAATTATGTTTTTTATATATCCGAACGTCTTATAAGAGATACAAATACAGCTGCCGAATTTTTTGAAAATTTTTGGGATGCATTTCCCTCGGCTCCTACCGTTATCATAATCAATGATCCTACTGCAATGAAGGGATTTCTTAGTACACCTTCCTTGTGTTTGATTTTAACAACTGGACGTGATGATCCCATAATGGAATTGGCGGCATTAAGTTTAAAAGGTGTTCGATTTTTCAAAACTATTTTCATATTATTTCCCATTGGGGAAACCGATGAATTTTATAATTCAAATGAAAACTTTTTACAATACTATGAAAATATTCAAGATTTTATATAAATGGATATGGAAAAAACAATTTTTAAATACGATCTTAATAACAATACGTAATAATATTTATATACTGGATCCATATCCTAAACCAACTGTTATTAATAAAACAGAAAATTGGACCAAAATGGATTTTTTTCAAAAACAAAATGAAGATTTTAAAGGATACATTATACAAGCACCAGTTAGACATGATTTGCCAAGAGTTTTTCGTCTGACACGTAAACCGGTGAAAAAACGTCGTGATTTTATAAGCGGAGTGGCAGGAAAATTATTTACATCATTTGTAACTAACATCAATGCAACATTTAAGGAATTACATATTAATAGTCCAGATGATGATTCGGTTGATTTCTTAGCCATAATACGTATGGTAGAAGAGAAAAGTCTTGAAATAGCGGTAAATTCATATACATCTATATCTGCATCCGGGGCTGGCACCAGTTATCCGATTGGTATTAACGATTGGTGTATAATGGTACCATTTCGTAATCGTTCTCCCGAACATTTATATCTACAAAAGAGTTTTAGATTAGAGACCTGGTATCTAGTGTGTTTCAGTGTTGTCTACATAACCATTGGTATATGGTTATGTTCGCCAGTCCACGAAAGAGATTTGAGTCTATCATTTTTACAATCTATATGTTCACTACTTTTGATAGTACCCCTAAAACTATTAACTCTACCATATGCTCGTTTACGCTATTTGTTTGTTACGCTATTTATAATGGGTTTCTTTGTAACCAATATGTATATTTCGAAAATGGCCAGTTATTTAACTGCCTCCACTACAGAACAGCAAATCAATACCGCCGAAGATGTTATCGAGGCTAAGTTACATATAATGATGTTAGATTTTGAATATAAATTATTGGAGGATTTGAAATACTCAAAACCATTTTTGGATTTAATAATAATTGCCTCAAAAAGTACCTTGGATAAACATCGTGATAGTTTAAATACTACATTTGGCTATAGCTGCCAATCGGATCGTTGGAATTTTCTCAATAAACAACAGATGTATCTTAGGCAACCCCTGTTTCGTTTAACCTCCATTTGTTTGGGTCCATATTATCATGTATTTCCTATGCAACGTGACTCTCATTTAGCCGGGCCATTGCAGAATTTTATAATGGCTTCTTCTCAATTTGGATTTATGCAATATTGGAATTCAGAAGCTTTTGCTGATGCTCTATTTTTGGGTTATGTACGTATGATATTTGTCAATGAAGAGCCAATGGCCTTGTCATTATTATTTTTTCGTTCCGTTCTATATGTCTGGTGGTTGGGTTTAGTTTTAAGTGCTTTAGCTTTTATTTGCGAAGTTAAATATAAAGATTGGATTAAAACTTACGAAAATACTTGGTTAACAGAAAATATATGTGAATAATATAAAACAACTACACTCATGAAAAAAAAAGTTAGTACAAAAGTCTGTTAAACTGGTTCTAATTCAGTTGAGCTAATTTTTTATATTGATATCGTTTAAATCAGTTATTTAGCTAAAGTTATAAGTTATCTTATTTTACCTCAAGAACAAATTTCATTCGTATTTGTACTAATTTTTCGACCTAAAATTTAGTAATTCGTGATTCTTAAATTTACGAATTTTGCTACTGAATTTCAACCATTATTTCTTTGTGTCTCCGCTATCAATCTCACTTGTATATGGCGTTATTTTGTCATATTTTTTATTTTATAATCATAAAATAGGCTATATCTTTAAAACTAAGCTATATAGAGCAAAATGGACCATATATATTTTTTTTTTCATTTATAACGAGATTCCAACCTACTAATATTTACAAAAATTAAGCAAATCAAACATATTAGCTAGGTTGATATTAGTTTCTCGATCTGGCTAAAGATCTCATCAGAAACCGAAGTTTTAAAAAAGCTAGAGCCTCCAGAATAGGCAGAGCTTTAACAACAAAACGTATTAATAATCAATTTTGCTACATTCTTGTCTTCTTAGTGATCAAACACATGACTAGGGTATTTTCCAAAAAATCCACATGACATTGCTAAGCTTTTTAGGCTTTGATTCTCTATTTATAGAAAAAAAATTTAAGTTTTTACTTTGGCTCAAGTCATATTGTATTTTGTAATCGTTACTCCGTATCTATTAAGTACTCTTTATTAACTATACTCAGGGAACTTCTGCTGTAAATATTTGTAGTTGTTTGAGTTATAATACAGTACCTTTATTTTTAGTGAAAAAACAATCATTTGTAGAAGAAATTTCATTTATTGACTACATTTGTAGTTCTTTTAAAAAAACAAACCACATCAAATTACTGTATTATGAATTTTACATTCATTTTATACAGTAGTTTTTTTATGTAAAAAAAATAAAGCAAATAAATGTTTGTTTATTTTTTACTACATATGTGGTTCATTTTTACTACAATTGTGGTTAATTTTTTGAACAGTAAAAACAAATGACAATGTTAGTTGTATTTACTGAGATGTTAAGTCGTTATTTATTCAAGTGAAATTTCATATGTTTTTAACTAAATTTGCAGTGGTCTTTACCTACATAGTAATTCCCGGTAAATAAATATGGGCCTCCCTCTTGTCAGATCCGGAAAGACCTTTCTAGCAGTAATTCTCTGTTGGTTCAGCTTAAAAATTCTGTTCATTTTGCTAAATTCTTAGTTAATTTAATACACTCACAATATTTTAACAGTAACGGATTGTAGTTTATTTAAAAAGTAATCAGTAATCTTTGTTTTTTTGTGGAATATAAATATAAACTACAAAGAAATATTTTTTAAACTTATTTTGCCATTTATTTAAAAACAAACTTCTGCACCAGTTATTATTTGCATTAAAAATTTTCTTTTTACAAAAAATTCTTTATTTGAACCAAAAAATTAGTGATAGTAAAAGAAAAACTGTTGTTTTTAATAATTTGGGAGTTAATTTTTCATAGTTAAAATAAAATAGTTTATTTTTACGGATTTGGGAGTTTTTTTTAATTTTTTTTATTTTTGATAGTAAAAATAAAAGAAAATCTTTTTTTTACGGAGTTTGAGGTTAAATAAATGAAAAAACATTTGATTTAAAAGAAAAGTGAGTAGATCGGGTTTTAACTATATGTTTAGTAGTTCTAAAACACATATTCCTTTTATTATAACGACAAAATATTGTGAGTATACAATTGTCAACTCAAATTTAGTTCTTCTAAAATTTAGGTCACCTAGGTTTTAGGTCATTTAGGTTCACTTCAGTGAAAATTCTGCTGGCGTAAATGCAGGTACTATATTCTGTTGTCGTACCTAAATTATTCAACTATTTGTACTAGCTTTTTTTGATGAGTGTATGTATTATTAATTAAACATATTATATGTACCACCGAATTTTTTTATCAAAATAAATTTGTTTATTTGAATAATACGAAACAAATAATAAATTATTAAATAAAGATAATATATGCACCACCGATGTTTTTAACAATATCAATTAAAACCTTTGATTTAAAAACTAACTTTTATCTAAAAAAGTACTTTTTGTTAAAAAAAAGTACCTTATATTAAAAAAGTATATTTTATTTAAAAAAGTATCTTTTGTATAAAAAAGTAAGTATAAAAAAGTATAACTATAAAAAAGTAAAGCTGCTTTATATCAGCATCTTTTATATAAAAAACAATCTTTTATATAAAAAAGGACCTTTTACAATAAAAATGATCTTTTGTATAAAAAGTACCTTATCTTTTGACCAGAAAATTCATTCCATTGTACTAAAAATAACATATCGCACACAATTTGCAGATCAATTATAAAACTTTACTAGTACCTTTTATTTCAAAAAGTGTCCTTTTTTCAAAAAGTGCATTTTATTTCAAAAAGTTCCCTTTATTTCAAAAGGTACCTTCTATTTCAAAAAGTACCATTTGATTCGTAAGTCATTTCATTTGATTTGGTGTGTTAAATAAGAGATATTTACATTTATCAATATAATGGCACGAAAAAAACTTTTTTTTTGTAGCTGACCAGAAAATTCATTCCATTGCACAAAAAATAACATATCACAAATAATTCATAGATCATCAATAAAACTTCACTAGTGCCATTTATTTCAAATAGTACCTTTTAATTCAAAAAGTACCCTTTATTTCAAAAAGTACCCTTTATTTCAGAAAGTACCCTATATTTCAAAAAGTACCTTTTATTTTAAAAAGTACCTTTTATTTCAAAAAGTATCTTTTATTTCCAAAAGTATATTTTATTTCAAAAAGTATCTTTTATTTCAAAACGTACCTTTTATATCAAAAATACCTTTTATGTCAAAAAGTACATTTTACTTCAAAAAGTAAGGGATTGTTCCCCTTTTGGCATATTCCCTAAAGTGGACCTTTAATTTTTTTTTGTGTTGTTGCATGAATATGGCAAGACTGTCACTGCCATCGAGTTTAATAAAAAAAATTGAAAATATATCAAAGCTGCACTTTAGGGTATATTATGAAAATTAAAATTTTTCACATTTTTGTGTTATTTATAAAATTTGTTTATTGAATCAATTATTTTTTTTTAAATTTAAAATAAAATTCTAACCGTTTACCAAAAAAACCGACTAGGAAGATTCTTAAATAGTTGTTTGTTATTCACTTTTTACGTTTAAAAAAATTACACGTTGTATTGAGTTTTGTTGGTGTTGAAAAGACATAATAATAGCAAGAAAAACGTATTCATTCAAGTCAAAACTTTTTTAAAATAGTGACGTCCGCCATCACTTTATTAAAATTAAAATATTTCATCAAAAAATTTATTTTTATTCAAAAAGTACCCACTTTTCACATATGTATTTTAAATATCGCTATTATTTATTTAAAAAAGTTGGTGCTAACTTTAATTTTTGAAACAGCCTTCGTCTCTAGATTTGTCACATAAGTTAAGACTATTAGTGGTCATTTTAGCATGAGAACAACCTAGGTCAGGGTTGGAAAAACTATGACACGCGACATTTTTTTTAATAGTTTCAAATATCGTAATTTTATTAAAAAATTACACCTGTCATCACGATTTTTTTGTCTGACTTCTAAATCTCAAATGTTGGTTTGTTTTATGTTGCGAAATAAAGGGAAAAATATTTTTTTTATTAAAGTTTGCTTTAGATTGAAGTGCTACCTAAAGCGGATCGTAAAATCTCCAAAACTTACATATAGTAGAGCGACTCACCAAAAAAAGGGCTCGATGTACCCTCCTAAGAATGAACATTGGACTTTTTTAAGATGACATTTAAAATATTTCGGCTCCAGCTTTGACCTCTCGTGAGATGGACCTTTTTGAAAATGGGTCTATTTTTGTATGTTTTGTTAATTTGAGAATCTGTTTCCTTACCAACATATACAATATGGGTATCATAAGAAAAAGTTTTTTTAATGCGCGTCCAACTTTATATACAATTTGTCCAAGGACGATCATCCATGTCCTTTTTTTTAGGATATTCTGTAAAAAAAAGACGGTTTTTGAATTTTTTGTTCGGCGTTGTTTGTAATAAAAATGCCAAATTAACATATTTTAATCTTTAGTCGATTTAATTAAATACGGGTCTCAGCTTTTTTTGAAATTCGTGCTAGTTTGCGTTTTGACAAAAATGCAATGGGGTGGTAACTCTTCGTTTTAAATAGGGCAATATGGGTATCAAATTTTTTCTTTTGCCAAGTACATAATCTTTGTATGTAAATAATTTAGATTTTTGCAAATTAGATGCATTTTACACGGTGCTCTGGAATATATATAAATGTAATTTTATGGTAACTCTAATATGATAGCGGATTTAGATCATTCTAGAACATGTATTGATGAAAATAGGACTAAAGAAAGAAAAAAAAATTATCCACGACTTTTTGGCGGCATATTCTTTTTTTAATTTGCGAAAAAAATTAAATAAAATATTTTTTATACTATCTTCCACATGCTCTTCATTTTTACTTCAAAATAATCGATATTTCAAGAAGGGGTATTTTATAAAACTCTTAAATGCATATTTTAATGCCCATGTGACAAAATCCGTAGCCCAGGTGTGTAGCTCTAAACAGGTAAATATTGTTTTATATAATAGAGGCCACCTAAGACTCTAAAGTGCCAAGAAAGTTTTTCGATATCCCAGTGCAACACGAAAAAAAATAACCATATACGGACACCACTACGTGATAAAAGACTAAAAAAAAAGACCCTGTGTCTCCCAATTTTTCCCAAAGTCATCTCCTATTTTGTTTATGGGCCGCCAAAGATTTGGGGCCTCGGTATCATTTTCGCAAAAAAGTGATAATTTTCTCAGGCTCATATCTTGCAAACCGTTAAGAATTTCGATTTACTATCTATGGCAAAGTTGTAGCTCTTGTCATAAAGAACAAAAATTGCGAACATATAAAATCAAAAAACTTCACCTTCCAGATCAAAATCGCAAAAAACTTAAAAAAAATTCGATTTTTTTTTACCTTTTTTCCCGTGTTCAGGTCCATAGGTAGCAAACCGTTCAAAATTCAAGGAAACAATCAACTACAACAATTTACCTAAGATCTCAATAAACAAATTTCTAGAACATATAAACTTTCCTGGGAATTGGGTTTGCTACCTATGCACCTGAACAGGAGAAAAAAGGAAAAAAAAAATTAAATTAAAAAATTTTTCACTTTTGCGCGCTACCTAAACAGTGTTAAGAATCATCTCTAGGAAGTTTATATGTTCTAGAAATTTGTTTATTGAGATCTTAGGTAAATTTTTGTAGTTGATTTTTTCTTTGAATTTTGAACGGTTTGCTACCTATGGGCCTGAACACGGGAAAAAAGGTAAAAAAAATCGATTTTTTTTAAGTTTTTTGCGATTTTGATCTGGAAGGTGAAGTTTTTTGATTTTATATGTTCGCAATTTTTATTCTTTATGACAAGAGCTACAACTTTGCCATAGAGAGTAAATCGAAATTCTGAACGGTTTGCAAGATATGAGCCTGAGAAAATTATCACTTTTTTGCGAAAAGCGCAAATCTTGGCGGCCCATAAACAAAAAAGGAGATGACTTTGGGAAAAATTGGGAGACACGGGTCTTTTTTTTTTAGTCTTTTATCACGTAGTGGTGTCCGTATATGGTTATTTTGCCATGACTTAAAAAATTTCACACAGTGTATTTAACTTTAACAAATTTTCCGAGCAATTTTTGTAAATTTTTTCAGACTGTGTTTGAAGGCTTTTAATTTTATTTTTATCTATTTTTTAAATTTTACCTACAATTTTTTCTGAAATAATTTAATCATTTCTCTACTTTTCTCGGAAAATTCCATTTGCGATACCTTTTACCAGGATTTAACCAGATTTTTTCCATGAAGGCTCTCTTTTTGGGTATTTAAATACCCATTAGTCCTCAATGAGTTAAAAACTCCTGAAAAAGCAAAACTATAAAAGGCTAGAAAAACACTTAAAAATTACACATTACAAAAAATACAGTTTTTTAAAGTCGGAAATATTAATAAAAATTTACACGAGCTGGTGATGGACATTAAAAAAATAAAAAAAAAATTCCGAACCTTTTAAGATTGAACTAGAAAAGGGCTTTAAAGATTTGTAATAAGTTGGCACGCGACACTTTTTACAACAAAATGTGCTAGTTTTTGGCACGCAAAGAAAATAGTCTTGACACACCTGACATAGGTCAATGTTTATGATTTGTTTTAACGAGAGTATTCAGAAATATAAATCAGATTTGATGTGTTTATTTAAAATTCTCTGTGTTGTTTAGTGCTATTAGGAGGTCAAATAATTTATTTCCGAAAAAAATGCTCTTTAATCTAATAACTAGCGCTGGGAAGTTCATGCATTTATAATAGTGAAAAAAAAAAAACATTTACTATTTTAAAAATGTACATTATTAATGATATTTTTTCAATGTTATCCATTTAATTTTAGTATCTTCTTAAAAAGTTGCCTAAACATTAAAACATTATTGTTAATCATCGTCAGAAATAAAATTTATTAATATTATTTGATATTTGTGTTTTTGGGATTTAAGTTGTAAAAATAACTATCATTAATTTAAAAAATTGTATTGTTCAAAAACATACTTTTTAGTAAAACATCAAAAAATATGCATTTTTTGCAAAATATGCCACATAAAATGACAAACTATGCGATAAAATATACATATATGTAAGATTTTAGCAAAATATGCACAAAAAAAATGTGCTAAAATATGCATTAACCAATCAATAGCATTTTGTAGAAAATTTGTCTAATATATCCCAGCAAAAAAACTCGATTTGGTAAGCAGTTGCTGCCAATATAGCACTTCACCGTCATGCATACTATAAAACAATTATTTAAGACATTCTGTAGTGCTTCCCAAAATGCCTTCTTTGAAGCAATAAAGTATGCAAACAATGAAGCAATAAAGAATGCATACAATGACTCAATGAAGAATGCATACAATGAAGCAATGAAGAATGCATACAATGAAGCAATGAAGAATGCATACAATGAAGCAATAAAGTATCAATAAATCAATTTAATTTATTTAGTAAAAACGTCATTAACTGTATGAAAATTAAATGTTTTATCAATTTTTTTCATAAAAATTAATGATTTTTTTTTTAATGCTTTCAAAGAACTTTCAAAGTTCTCATATGCAAAGAAATTCATTTAACTCATTAAAGGCACGTCATAGACACGCTTAACATTTTTTAACCAAATTTTGCAAAATGCAATGCAAAATGCAATTTTTTAATATTTTTTTAGAAAAATATTGTTGATTTTGTTCATCTTTTACAATTGCCATATTGCAAACCTGACATTCAAATTTTAATAAAAACCAGCTTTAGTTATGTTTTTTTAGTTCTTATTTTAAAATATTAAAGATTTTTTTAAAACATTTTAACAAAACTATATTATAACGAATAGACTTTTTGTTTTATATTAAAAAGTAAATTAAATATTTAAATCATTTTATTTTTATAAAATATAAATTACTGAATTGTACATTTTTGTTAGAAATTTTATTTTATATTCGATACAAAAGTGGTTTAGATAAATTTGATTAATAGTTTGGGTCTTACAATGAAGGTGTCTCCGTGCTCACCAATCGATTTCGCTTAAATTTTGATGTGAGGTCTTAAAATATTTCTAGCAAGAAAAGGAGTTAAAACTTAAATTTATTTGTATAGGAACACGTCTGCAATTTCCGAAATTCAAATTAAGAAATTTGAAAAAATGGTTTAGGAGTTAAAAGGGGGAATTAATAAATATCATTCTTTTTTGAAAGCATGTCTGAAATTTAAAAAATTTGAAGTACTCAAGAAAACAAGTATTTCTGTCCTCATGCTGTCTATGTTATGGAGCCATGATTTACACTTATAAGAAATATTTAAAATAAGTTTTAGAATAGCTCTTCAGAAAAAGTAGTTTCAATGCCAAACAATTGAAATGCCAAACTGTGAAAAGCCAGAAAAAGAGAAAAGAATTTAAAGTTTAAACTATTTTTCCACATGCATCTAATATCAAATTAAAAAAACCTCTCTCCCTAAAAAAATATATTATCAAGATTACTACTAAAGAATTTACAACTTTTGGCAGAACCTATCTTTGTAATTCATACTTTTTGTTTAATTTGTAGTTTTTAAAATATCGCGGTTTTCATATTTACGTTGCATACTCCATTTTTTTAGTCTAAAAATATTCTTGTCTAAATATTTCAGAATATTTTCAATTTTTAATACAAAATTATGTTCAGTGGAATGATTAGTTTACGCATAGTGATAAAATTTAAAATTAGAATACATAACATTTATAAGTATAAAACTAAACATGAGAAATCGTCAACTTCCTTGCAATACAAACACCGACATGATTATTATTTATTATGTTATGTAGATTTATTTTCTTAAAAAAAATCATAATTTTGCTATTAAATTTCGAATAATTTAGCAGAACCTACTACAAATGGGGTGAATGATTTGCGTGACAGATTCGGATTCAGCTTCTATTTAAAAAAATATATATTTTAAAAATAAAATATTTTTTATGGCAGAGTAAATAAAACTCTGCCAAAAGAAAAATAAAAAAAAAAATAATTTCTGTGATAAAATATATGTATATTTAAACTTCAAATCTCAACGCTTTTGGTACGTAAATTTTCTTATTTTAAATTCTTATTTTAAAAAAATACAAAAAGTTATATCCCTAATAAAAACATGGTAAATAGTTTAAACTCAAACCAAAAACCAAAAATGCGCATTAATATGTGCACTTTTCTATGCATTCTATATTGCCTTAAAAGAAGTAATTGTTAAAGCGCTTAAAAGAAGCTCTTCCAGAAGCTCTTCCAGAAGCTCTTTGAGAAGCCCTTCCACAAGCTCTTCCCGAAGCTCTTCCAGAAGCTCTTTCAGAAGCTCTTCCAGAAGCTCTTTCAGAAGCTCTTCCAGAAGCTCCTCCAGAAGCTCTTACAGAAGGTCTACCAGAAGCTCTTTCAGAAGCTCTTCCACAAGCTCTTCCAGAAGCTCTTTCAGAAGCTCTTCTCAAGCTCTTAAGAAGGCATGAATTTATTGCTTCTAAGAGCACATGAAAGAAGCGCTTTTCAACTGCTTAAAACAGACTTACCAAGTGGGACACCGCGAACAAAAATCATACCTTCTGGAATGCCTTCCGGAAGCGCTTCGTAATTGAATAATGCCTTCCGGAAGCGCTTCTTTGAAGCGCTATTTTTTGCTGGGATATTTAGTTAGGTGTGCCTTTAAGCACCAAAAACCTTTGCATACACCTAATATTTTATACACATTTTTTTATTTTACTACAATATATTTACATAAAGTGCTATAAATTGTTTACATTTTTAATGTTAACAAAAAAGAGATAGAGATAGGTTCATACACTCAAAAAAAAAGTTTGTTGAAAATTTTGTTAAACGTCTATTTAAAATATTTAACTAACGTACAGTAATTTTTTCGAGTTTTCGGCTAAAATTTTAGTTAAACGCTTTTAACTAAAAAGTAAGTTTTAACTAATGTTTAACTAATTTACGTTACTACCAAAATTGTGCTGATAAATACATTTATAGCATGGAGAACAAATTAAAAAAAGCTAGATGCAGATGTTGCAGCTGGTATGGAAGAAGTAGAGCAAAAAGAAGAGATACAAACAAACAAACACAATCATTTTAAGACTAACATAAAATTAAAGCGAGATTGATTTCGTTCATTTAATTATTTCTTTTGTATACTACACATCAAACAAAAGTACGCATGTGCACATACAAATTGTGAATATTAGAAAAATATAAATAAAACAATAAATAAATTAAATAAACTAATTAAAAAAAATGACTAAATTAATGATATTTTGATAAATTAGAAAAGTGAACATGCAGGCAAAAATAAAATATGCTTTAGTGCTGCTGTACAAAATAATATTTTCATCAATTGAACAAAAAATACGCTTTGGTCCGACTGTACAAAACAATAAATGCCAGTCACAGGTAGTTGTTTTTAAAATATAGATGGTTTTTATGATATTTGGCGATATTTTGAATATTTCTTTTTGTATTTTAGAATTATCTTCATTTGAAAAATGTAAAATTGCGTCATACATACATATACATACATGCATGTAAGTAATTGGGAATTATTAGGTTTTGTTCTTAATGTTATTAATAAAATATGTTGTTTATTTCCAGATTTTTTATTTAATTGAATTATGTTAACGATGTGAAAGTCCAAAAATTTTTATATAAATGTTTTTATGTAAATGTTTTAATTGCAGCACAATAAATTAACTAAATTAAAAATTTTATACTACGTTCTTTAGTTTTTTCAATCTACTAAGCTCCGGGAAAAAAATTTGTTGTTTTCAACAAATCGATTTTAATTTGCATTGAACTAAGTGTCAGCAAATAATTTTGCTGAATTTAAAAATGTTTTCCTAAAAATCAGAATCAGATCACTGATGTTCAGCATAACACTTTTGCAGATATTAGCAAATTTTGCTGCAAGGATTCTCCTAGCAAAAATTTTGCGTACTCAGCTAACTTTTTTCCTTACTTTACGGACTTTTTTTTTTTAGTGTAGCTAAAACACTAAAAAAACCAAAAGTATATAATTTTGATAAATCGTTTAGAAACACGCAAATCATATAAAATCATTTAATTTACTACTAAATATTAGTTCATGTTATAAAATTCCTGTCAAATGTTTCATTCTTTTTAAACATTTTGGAATACAAAGTAATACTATTTCGAAAACATATATATTTACAACTATATTTAAGTTTAGGACCTACAATTACACTGCAAACCCGAAAAATAAAAGAAAGAGTATCGATTATTGATCCTAATATGTGTGACGGTTGACATCCGTACCGCTCAGTGCTTTGTACACACATAAGGTCTTATATATGTACATTAGGGTTCTTCAACCTTGTATGGAGCAAAAAAAAATGTCAGTTATTGACTGGGCCCCCCTTAAAAATATGAATTTGGATGTAAAACAACGTAACCTAACAAATTACGACAATCGGATAAGAGGAACACGTGCCTCAACGGGCCTGAAGTTTGAAAAACGGTATATATGGAAAAAATATGACTTTTTTTATTAATTTATTAAAATTCACAAGTTTGTTATAATTTTTATTAAAAATAAAAATTATGTTTTTTCGACCTTTAATTGTGCAATGAAAATGAAAATTATTCAAGTTCGAGGCCATATACTCTATATTTCTTCATTAGGATATTGTCCTAACAAATAATCTATAGAGTTTTTGTTTTCAAATTTATTATTTGACCCTTTCAGGAATGTGTTGATAGATCTATTTCGGGAATTTTGTTAACTAACTTAACAAAATATAAAAAAGGAGAGAGAAACAAAAAAAAAAAAACGTGTATTGAATATCCACCAGAGGTGGATCTTGCACATCAAACAAGTTTTCAATTTATTTTTTGATCAATGGTTATAATCTTTAATTTCAAACTCATATGTATATTAGTTCTCATGTAGTGAGTAAACTAGTTCATATGAATGCTTGAGGTTTGGCATGGGATTGTTACCGCTTTCAAAACGTGTTCTGATGATGGGAACCTAGAAAATTCCCGAAATAGATCTATCAACACATTCCTGAAAGGGTCAAATAATAAATTTGAAAACAAAAACTCTATAGATTATTTGTTAGGACAATATCCTAATGAAGAAATATAGAGTATATGGCCTCGAACTTGAATAATTTTCATTTTCATTTATTAAAATTTTTAATATTTTAAGTTGATCTTGCATTTAAAGGATTAAAAAATCATAATAAACAGTAAATTATTTTTCTAATAAGGCAATAAAAACTAAAATCGGTTAAAAAACATCCAAGTTATTACAATTGCCCCCGGCAACTAATGTGTCACAGAACGCTTAATCAAGAAGTTCGAGCCCAAATTTTGAAATTCGTAGAAATAATGTAATGCAAAAACATTTTTGTATTATATTAGCTCCAAGGTACTCAACTAAAAAGTATTTTTTATCATGTGCTTTGCAAACTCGTTTTAAACTAAAGCCAAAAAAGTCTGAATTATTAAACACAGTTTGCAAATCTCCAATTTTAAAATTTCAAAATTTTTTTTAAAGAAATTTAAAACAATCAACGATTGGACTTAAAGTTTTAATTAAGCACATATTAAGGACTAAAACTTGAAAAAATTGAAGGTATTCCTCTTTTCATTTGGCCAGTGCAGCGATTTAACTTCAGCGGATTTCGAGACAACAGCGATTTTTGTCACTTTTTATGGTTTTATGAATTTTTTTATTTTTGTTTTTTTTTTTTCAAATTCATCGCAAGTTTAAAAACTTCAATCCTCTTAAAATAATATTACAAATATTACTGTTCTAAATGACCTTATAAAGAAAATAGATTAATAATAATAACTTGGATGTTTTTAACCGATTTTAGTTTTTATTGCCTTATTAGAAAGATAATTTACTTTTTATTATGATTTTTTAATCCTTTAAATGCAAGATCAACTTAAAATATTAAAAATTTTAATAAATTAAAAAAAGTCATATTTTTCCCATATATATCGTTTTTCAAACATCAGGCCCGTTGAGGCACGTGTTCCTCTTATCCGATTGTCCTAATTTTTTAGGATACATTGTTTTACAGCCAAATTCACATTTTTAAGGGGGAGCTCAGTCAATAACTCAGAACTTTTTTTTTTGGAGCACTCTAATGTACATACATACAAATTGGCTTACTGATGTCTTATGTCAAAATTAGAAGAGATATATTTTTTTGAGAAAATCGGCGAAAGAACACACACACCTCCCATACATCATAAATTTAAAATTTTGAATAAAAATTATAATTCTTCTTACACTGTCTTTTATAATTGTTGTTTTTCTGGAAATAAAGTAAGTACTACAGGTATGAAAATAAATATATGGTACAAATGTTAATACTGAATATTATTTGTCCGATTATAGAGAACTGGGACCTTTTATATTACATACATAGGTTGAAATTGACAACCGTACCAAAAAAATAATACTGGCAAACCACTTCTATTTTTGTAAAACCCACCGTGCTAAAAATTAACAAAGGTACAACTAATATTGTACTAGGAAAACACTATTTTGTTTGCAAAGCATGTACTTTGCCAGTACGACAAGCAAAATTCTTTCCCAACATTGTTTTAACCAATATTACAACTATTTAGAAGCATTTTTTTTTTAATATGTTATTAAATTTCACATATTTAAATATGATGTATAAGATAATAGACCGAACTGTATTGCTGCTTTTTTAGATTAATTTAATTTAAGCTATTTTAAAAGCACCAAATTTTTTGAATTACCAACGTTATGCCAACGGTGACAAGTTCGATTAAACTAACGGTTGGCCACTGTTATCAAACTATTACCCAGACAATACTGTCAATATTGTTAATCCCACGTTCTGCCAACGCGTAACCGACCGTCGCCGACGCTGACACTGTGCCGATTATATTTTTCTGCCTGGGTATAGTAAGCCAAAATTATTCTTATGAATTATTTTAACATTCTACAGTTTTTGTGCTCAATGGAGGAAAACAAAAAAATGTTCTATATGAAATAATTATATGGTACACTGATAGAATTTTGTGCGTTGTATTAATAAAAGCCATCATTAATACAATATATTTTTTCATTAAAAATTCCGCAAAGAAAGTTTTATTGAATTAATGAAATATTTTTCATTAATTTATTTGTAATGGTAAAAAATTATTTTTTCCTGTTTCACAATAATTATTATTCTTTTAATTGTTGTTTATATTTATTTAATTTATTATTTTACATTTACACCACCCAAATGTAAGCAGTACCGCCTTGCCGATTTACCTACACTGATAGAAATTTGTGCGTATTACCAGGGTTAGAAACCTTGTTGTCCTGTGTAATTTAATTAATGTAATTTACATGCTCTCCATAGTAATTCACAAATATAAATTTAGAATATTTCTTTAATTTTATAAATAATAAAAAAACAAATTTTTAATAATTGCTAGAATTTACGTAATAGGAAATTTATGTCATATCACGCTACGTAAAGTCACGTTTAACACTATAGGTTGTAAAATAAAATAAAAAAGTTTTATTAATTCAGCAAGTTGTAAAACAAACTTAAAATATTCCAAATCATTTAAAAAAAAAGTTTTATTGAAAAATTACGGCGAAATTCGCAGAGTTTGCCTGTTTGTTTGTAAAAGACGAAAAACCCAACTTTTATTTTTGTCACATCACGTCACCCTCATTAATTTCTTATATTTTATGACCAAGCAGTTCAATTGTTTTTTGCTTAATATAGAGTTTGTAAAGTTCTACACAAAATTAAACATACGACTGGTAACGTATGTGACTATGGAAATGCCCATATCCAAATTTCATTAAAACGGAGTGTTTAGGTTGAAGTATTTTCCTTGTAAGACGAATTAGGAATAACTAAAAGCGGTTTTTGGGTTCACCGAACGATGTATTAAATAAACATATAATTTTAATCTTAAAATATCCATCAAAAAAAGACCTTACAAAAAAGTACGTTCAAAAAAATTAGTTTGTAAAAAAGTTAGTAAAACGTCTTGAAAATCAAGTATACTATTTTTCAGCAAAATTATTTGCTAAAATTATGTTTTCAGCTAAAATTTTAGTTATACTTATTCAGCACTTAACTGTTTGAACTGATGTTTTACTAATATTTTACGAATGTTTTACTAGTTTATTTTGCTAAAAAAAATTGTGCTGATAAGCATATTAATAGTGTGGACGACAACCAGATTAAAACATATACGCAGAATGAAGTAGAAGTCGCTGCATGTCAAGATCTATTAGAGAAGAGGAAAATGATACTAAAAAGTACAACTTTTGTATCAGTTTTTCATGCATAAAACCAAATTGTGGATAAAAACAACATACATTTTGTGTTACCACCGGCTTGTGAAATCGATTTTCTTTTAAATAAACTAAAGACAAAATAAATTGAAAATAACATAAAAATAATCTCGATGTATATAAAAACAAAAAACTAATATAACTGTAAAAAATATTACTTGAGCCAGAGTACAAACTAAATTTTTTTTATATAAATATAACATTTTTGGTCTTCAAAGTTTAGTAACGTCATGATGCTTGTTAGGAAAGGACCTAACCACGTGCTTGATTACTAAGAAGACAAGAATGGAGCAAAAGTGATTACTAATAGGTTTTTTGTTAAAGCTCTGCCTATTATGGAGGCTCTAACTTTTCTAAAACTTCGGGTTCTGATGAGATCTTTAGCCAGATCGAAATACTAGTATCAACCTAGCTAATATGTTTGATTTGCTTTATTTTTGTAAATATACGGAGGTTGAAAGCTCGTTATAAATTGAAAATAACATAAAAATAATCTCGATGTATATAAAAACAAAAAATTAATATAACTGTATAAAGTATTTAAATTTAATAAAGATTTAATGTGTATTTGTAAACTAAATGTTTATAATGATTACAGAGGCCGATAATGTTTTCTAACCAAGAATGTCTAATACTTTCCCGAAGGTTTTAGACGTGCTGAATCCGAAGCCCTATTATGTCAAGTTTTCGATATATTGTAACCTAAAGTTCAAAAAAAACCGTTTTTTTGGGTACATTTGAGGTCCTGTAACTTTTTAAAAGATCTTTACGGTATCTTAAAGTGCTACTTCTTTCCTACAAAATCCATTTTTAATTTTTAAAAAAAATCTTCATTTGTCACTGAGAAGTCGCCTGTTGAACTAACTGAGTTTAGCACCCTTAACACATTACATGAGCAAGACGTGTATAGACGCAAATAATGAAGTGTTAAAAACTATGTATCACTGCTTCTCAGTGGTAAATGAAGCTTTTTCAACATTCAAATTTGATTTTGTAGGGGAGTAATAGCACATGTTGATACCGACATTTAAAAAAAAAAAAATCTGTAATTTACAGGACTTCAAATGTACACAATAATCGTGTTTTTTGCAATTTGTTATTATTGGTTAGAACATTTCATCAAATTTTATCGGCCTGTGTTATTAAGGTACAAATTGGCAATTTTAAATTGCAAACAAATATACGTTTAGGTAGACAGACTAAAGTGAAAGACAAGGACGGACACACATCTTATGCAATTTTTTATGTTTCCTTTTTCTTTTTGCAAAAAAAGGGTTGTACATGTTATATTTTGTTATTTCTTTGTTTCGTTTCTAGTATTATTTATGGCATTTGTCTTTCTTTAAAAGATGCCATCATTTATACAACCATTGATGTAGGTATTTGAAAAATAATTTTGTTTATGATATATATAATTATTTCTATATATTTTCAGATTTTACATTAATTCATGACGTCAATGTGGGAGTATGAACATTATTATATTTTGTAACTTATTGTAATTTTTTTTTTTACGAATCACAAAATTTTTTTAGTATTTTCAGCAAATTAATTAACTAAAGTAAAATTTTTGTACAAATTTTTTAAGTTTTTTTAAGTCTACTAATATTCAGCAAAAAGGATTTTCTAATTTTAAATCAACTAAGTGCAGTCAAAACTTTTGCTGAATCTACCAATTTTGTTGCTAAAAAGCAGCTCGCTGGTTTTTTATAAAAAGTTTACTCTCAAAAAGGCATACAGTAATACGATATAGTTTTATTTTAGCTGAACATTTGGTATGGAAAGCATCATATACTGGTTATATGATGCATCTTTCGTGGTTAGGTAAAATTTATTAAAGGGATTTTAATTAAATGATAGCTTCTGCAAAATGTCATCAAGTCACGATATGTAATGCTATAAAGTAAAAATGTGTTAAACATATTGGAAGCTTTTCTAAATTAATTTAGTACAAAACGAGCTTTAAACAAAATCACCTAAAAATATAACGAAACGCAGCGGAAAACAAAAATGTTATTATTCATCTATATATTATTGATTATAAAACCAATAATACGAGGAGATAACATTACCTGGAATGTGGAATATGTGGGAAAACGTTTGGTATTACCCATAGCCATGGGCACTCAGGAGACACTATTTTGTCCTTGTAATGAATGCTGGAATAGAAATTTAGATTTACTTATGAAATGGTTACAAGCAGCTACTATGCATCCTTAGCTAATTATATCAAAACCCACGGAACTGATATTAAGAGAACAAAATTTTAAACGTAATCTCTTAACTATAGTCTTGGTTAAACATTCTAATGATCCGATATTTCAAATACATCAAAAATTATTAACTGGACGACATTTTTATATTAATATTATTATAATGTATAAACCAATTGAGAATTTTAATGTTATCGAAGATATATTGAAATATTTATTTAGAAAGAAATTTATCAATTCTGATATTTATTACATCAATGCTACTACCAGCCAAAATGAGGTATATGGGTTCAATTCCTATCCAGAATTTATGGTACAAAATAAATCACACTTGGTGGGAGATATTAGAAAATTTTATCGTAAAATTATCGATAAAACCGATTTACAAGGTTATCGTTTTGAAACTCCCCTAATGCAGGATCCACCAAAAATTATACGTTATAATAATCATAATGGTCTATTACGTATACAAGGAGTTACATTTAATATTATAAAAATGTCTTTGGAGTACTTAAATGGTACTTTAATGGAAACAAAAGATGATCAAGCTGATAATATAGTAGATATGAAATATGTATTGGAGGAAGTACGTCAACAAAGAGTAGAATTGGCAGCACATGCGTATGCCTTATTTCATAATGATGATAAAATACAAAAAAGTTATCCTTTGCTAGTGGTCAATTGGTGTTTAATGGTACCGATCTCAAATGAAGTATTTACCATGTTTTATCCTTTTATGCCCTTCGAATGGTCGGTATGGTTGATTTTTATTTTGACATTTATCGTGATAAATATAGTGTGCTATATATTCTTGAAGCGACATAATATTGATACCAATAATTTTGTTCTCATCAATTTTTGTAAATTTATCAATACCCCACCTTTAAAGCCAAAACAAAATCCTACCGAATTATGGTTCGATATGATTTTAAACGGGTTTATTTATATACCAAGCTTTTTCCTTACCGTCTATTATACCTCTATGTTGGGTAGCTTTCTAACGGTGACTGTTGTACGTGGCCAAATTAATACTATGTCCGAATTAATCGATTCACAATTACCGGTTATGATTATAAACTATGAATTAAAGTTTTTATTAGCAGCTGGTTTTGCGTTACCTTTAAAATTTATGGATCTTTTGCATATTGTCAATTCGACCACTTTCTATCATCATCAAATGTCTTTAAATACTTCGTATGCCTATTTTACCACCTATGATACCTGGCATTTCCTAAATCTTCAGCAGCAACATTTAAGACCTCCATTATTTCGTTATTCCGATATTTGTTTTGGTGATTATCATTTGGCATTTCCCATGATTGCCGAATCTCCTATATGGCGTGATCTGGAGTACCTAATGTTTCGCATACATTCTTCGGGTCTTTATTATTATCATGAGAAGAAATCGTTTGAATATGCTATTCGTACGGGCTTGGTGAAATATCGCCTGAAAATTTCTTCATTTACAACAGTGGGTTTTGTCCATCTTCGTCTGGTATTGGCGTTTTTCTTATTTGGTTTATTTGTGGCGTTTTTAAGATTTGTATATGAATTGTGGAAATGGAGAAAAGAAAAATCACATATCTGAATAATAAAAATAAAATGATATACAGTCGAATTCCGATTTGGGCCCTTTTTAAAAAGATGGCAGAACCGGAGAAGTACAAAAAAAAAATTATGTATTTAATTTCTAGCAGAAAATTATATATTCGCGCTAAAATTCTCTAAAAAATCTAAAAAAAAATTTTTAAACCTTCGTCCCACTGTGCAGGAGGCTATATATCAGTTTGTCATTTCGTTTGTAACTTAGCGAAAAAAATTCTTTAACTCCATAAATCTATAACAACTGATACATATTTTTATTAGCTCTGTTAAGTTTTCACATTTGCGATAATCTATACAGGACGTTTCAGCATTTCCATTTTTTCACAACTTTTGAAGCGGAATACAAAAGCTAATGGCCCAAAAGATTTTTGAGGAGGTACGGGGGTACGGGGTACACAGAAAAATTATATCCCAACTTTTTTCAATTAATTCGATTTGTAGAAAATTTTAAAAGCTGTCAATTAAAAATTAATTAAATCAATTAAAATCAAATATCAATCAAATTCGCAACTTGCTTCTCATTTTTGTATACCATCGCTTAAAAGCATTTAAAAAAAAACAAGATGACATCAACATATTGTTGCTGTTTTTTGTAATAAAGGGTCCGCCAAATAACTTTTTTTTTTTGAACTCCTGAACCAATTGGACTTTGTATGGCGTCATACCAAGGTCTTTATGCAAAATTCGTCTCAATGATATCTCCGAAATGTTCAAATTATTGAGAACGACGGTGAATTGATGTTGATGGCGCTTCACGCACACTTTCTGCCACAGCAGCAATATTCTCGGGTGTACGCACTGTTTTTGGCTTTTCACGCTTTGTTTTATCGATGAGGATGCCAGTTTCTTTCAATTTTTTCACAAGATAACGAACATACGGACCATATTCTTTCAGCGGAAGGATAAAACTAATTATCTGTCAAATCAGACATGAGCTAAGTGTTACCATTCACGAAATAAGCACTAGTTGAAAAAAAAACGTTAGATGGCGGCCCCTTTTTGTATATTAGGGTGGCAATGAAATGTATGAGGAAATTTTTTTTTTAATTCTAACTGAACCCGAGCGAATTCTTGTGACATTTAATCTAAAACTTACATGGCGCAAATTTGAGCCAAAACGGATAACGTTAAGCCGTGGAACTTTGAGGACAAAGTTCAAGTTTTGAAAAATTCTATATATTCCGCTAGAATTAACTTAAAATGATCGTTTTTATTTGCGTGCGTTGATTAAAGTTGACAAAATTTTATGTTTCAATTATCGTGAATGATTTCAAGAATATTTTCATTACAATTACCCCTTTAATGCTTGTGTGGTCAAAATAATACGTTGCATCAAATGTAAAAATTTTCAAAAAAAAAAAACTTCAAATATTTATCGAAAACTACGTAAACCCCCGTATCATAAAAGGGTTAATTTAAAAAAACATATTTCAGAAAACAATTTAATATACAGTTGAACCTCGATTACCCGGGCCTCTATTAACGGGGTACATCTGTTAACCGGCATGCTGGTGGTTTGATTCATACCTCTATTAACCGTGTTTACCTCTGTTATCCGTGCTATTATTTTTTTCCTCTATTAACCGTGCTTCGCTTCACCTCCATTATCCGTGCAGCACACATTTATTTGCTTGTTTTTTCTTTTCACCTTCATACAAAGAGTTAAAATTCTTGAAAAATAAATAACTTCTATTAACCGTGTTTTCGATTATCCGTGCTGAGTCCGGTCCCGTGAAACCCGGATAATCGAGGTTCAACTGTACTATGAACGTCAACTTTGGGAACTTTTTTTTCGAAAATTTTAGATTTAAAACTTATTTCTAATGGATTAGTCATTTTGAACCCCTAGCACAAAAGGGTTAATTAAAAATATTTGGAAATCATTAAGAATACTTGGAATATACAGTTAGTCAAGATTTAGTTCAATATACTGAATTTAAAAAATTTTAACTTTGAGCTGAAAGGTGCACGGTGCACTGCTTACAGTTATCCAAGTTGGCTTGAATTTTTAACATGGAAGTTTTAGACCAAGTGGCACAATAATCCGCTCGGGTTTGATCAAAAATTTAAAGTTGATTTTCATTGCCGCCCTAATGTATAATATGTACATTAGAGCGATTCAAGTTGTATGGAAGCGAAATTCGTGCAAGGTGTACCCCCCTCAAAATGAACATTGGTAATTTTTATGATGACATCTAAAATATATCGGCTCTAGCTTTGACCTCTCGTGAGCTGGACCATTTTGAAAAAGGGTCCATTTTTGCATGTTTTGTTAATTTAAGAATCTGTTTCCTTACCAACATATACAATATGGGTATCATAAGAGAGGTTTTTTTAAGGCGCGTACAACTGTATACACAATTTGTCCAAGGACGATCATCCATGTCCTTTTTTTAAGGATATTCTGTAAAAAAACGGTTTTTGAATTTTTTGTTCGGGGTTATTTGTAATAAAAATGTCGAATTAACATATTTTAATCTTTAGTCGATTTAATTAAATATGGGTCTCAGCTTTTTTTTAAAATTCGTGCTAGTTCGAGTTTTGACAAAAATGCAATGGGGGTGGTAACTCTTCGTTTTAAATAGGGCAATATGGGTATCAAATTTTTTCTTTTGCTAAGTACATAATCTTTGTATGTAAATAATTTAGATTTTTGCAAATTAGATGCATTTTACACGGTGCTCTGGAATATATATAAAATGCAATTTTGTGGTAACTCTAATATGATAGCGGATTTAGTTTCTAGATCATGTATGGATGAAAATAGGACTAAAAAAAAAAAAAAAAAAACTGATCCACTACTTTTTGGTGGCATATTCTTTTGGTAAGGAAACAGATTCTCAAATTAACAAAACATGCAAAAATAGACCCATTTTCAAAATGGTCCAGCTCACGACAGGTCAAAGCTGGAGCCGAAATATTTTAAATGTCATCTTAAAAAAGTCCAAGGTTCATTTTTAGGAGGGTACATCGAGCACTTTTTTTGGTGAGTCGCTCTAATGTACATATAGAGTTGTTTTTTTAAATGTTTATGTTAAGTAATAAAAATTTTGAATTAATTTAGATACGATTTTTATAAATTCTTATTTAGTTTATTACTTTATTAATTTTAATAATTTAATTTCAGTAGTTTAAATCTGAATATTTATGTACTCTAGAACATTATCATAAAACGTTAAAAATGTAACTATTTTTTAAACAAAAAAATTCTAAAAATAAATTAAAAATTATTTTAAAAAAAACTCAAATTTCAAAAAAGGTTTATTTCTGCAAATAATAAATCCAAACACCTTTTTGCCGTATTCCCTACGCTTCAATAGAAAGAAAAAACTAATTTCTGTGTGAATAAATCTGCAAACTAAATGAGAATTATATGCAGGTTTAAATTCGAAGTAATAAAATTCAAAAAAACATTTGGAATGAAAACCACACTTTAACCAATTGTTTTTTGATTTTTAAAAAAGTATGCAATATTGATTACTTTTTAATAAAATGTATTATTGCATTTATAGTAATTAAATGTGCTAAAGTCCCAAAACTTATTTAACAAATTGTGAAAAACAATCTGATGTAGGCGTGTCCCTATCCGGATTTCATTCCTGCCCAAGGAAATCTTCAGGGGACTTTGTTATTAGAATTTCTAGAGATATTTGTTATGTTAAATCACAAACTCAATGAGAATTTCTTGTCCTCGTCTAGGAGCGAGATTCAAAATTTAAAATATCAAAGAAAAAACAAAACCAACAACATTATTTCATTGAAAAATAATTCAATTAAATAGCTATCAATATCTAATTGAATTAGCAAGTTTCGTTGTTGTTGGAATTACAGCAAAGTGAGTCAATCACTTTGCTGTAATTCCACTGGCTGGTTTTCGTGATTGAAATGGGTTTTTATATATTTTTTCTTTTTTTGAGTAGCTGAATTGCATTTTTTGCAAAAAATAGATTATGAAACAAAGAAAATTATATATTGGCCATTCCACAATAGATAATATTTAAATTACTAAGTCACTTAAAGTTTGGCGTTTTTATTTTCCGGAAATTCAGAAAAAAACATGTTGTTATTCGCTATAGCTGACCCGGCAAACGTTGTTTTGCCTTCAAATTTTAATTGTAATTAATTCTTTAAATCAAGATTTTTTTTTTACGCAAATAAATAATTAAAAAAATAAATTCACATTAGTAAATCATTTTAAAATTTGTAATTTCATGGGAAGCCCAACGCCTCTTTGTCCTTCTATAGCCTTTATTTGCTGAAGTATATCAAATGAATAGCTGAAAACAACTGCCTTAACTATCACCGGTGCATTGAAGCGCCGCTCATGCTCACCAGCCGGTGTCTTGTCAGCTCTTATCACATCCGTATAATCATCTGTAGGCATCTGGTCTAGGGCTGTTTTGAATAGACGGATCAGGCTATTGTGTTCGTGTAACATAGCTTGAAGATTAACATAGGTTTTTTGTAAATATCTTCGGAACTACAAAACCGATTTAAGAGTTTGATATCTTGTTTTGAAAAACATGACAACGGCTTTAAAAAAAAAAAAATAAAATAAAAAAAAGCAAACAAAATAAATATATGTATATTGCACAGACCGAAAATCAAAATCAGACTTCACAGTGTCACCCGCCTGAATATTCTGAAGATTCCCTGAAAATTTCATCAAAATCGGCCCAGCCGTTTTGGAGTCCATACGTTACATACATACACACATCCTGTTTTTTATATATAGATAGAAGATAGAAGATTTTCTTTCTTTGAAAAATAAAAAATATACAAAATGTATCAAAATTTCAACATTCGTAGTTTCTTTAATATATATCAGATCATTATAATTTAAAATCCTTTGGAATGGTACACTACTCTAATTTTATACTTCGGATAAAATGCATTTTTATGCAATTTTTTTTAAAGTATTTTTCTAAAACTTGGTCTGTCTCGATTTAAAAAAAAAAAAACAATGCATATTTGCAAAATATGTAATTTTTTATAAAAGTAACACTTTCACTTTCGGTCCGGTGTTTAACTATTTTTAATGATGAAAATGAAAATTATTCAAGTTCGATTCCATACTCGCTTACGTTCTTTCAAAACGTGTTCTGATGATGGGAGCCTAAAAAATTCCCGAAATAGATCTATCAACACATTAATGAAAGTGGTCAATTAATAAATTTGAAAATAATAACTCTATAGATTATTTGTTAGGACAATAAAAAGAAATATAGAGTATGGCCTCGAAAGAAATATAGAGTATGGCCTTGAATAATTTTCATTTTCATTGCACAACTAAAGGTCGAAATAACATAAATTTTGTTTTTAATAAAAATGATATCAAACTTGTAAAAAAGACAAAGTACGGTCTTAGTTTACTTTCCCTTTACATCTTGTTTTTAAATAAAACAAAACAAGTGTAAAATAAAAAGGAGAATAAAAACAAAAAGCGTGTATTGTATATCTACCAAAGGTAGAGGTTGCACATGACGAACAAGTTTTCAATTTATTTTTGATCAATGGCGATAATCTTTAATTTCGAACTCATATATTAGTTCTCATTTAGTGGGATAACTAGGTTATATGAATGGATTGTCACTTCTTTCAAAACGTGTTCTGATGATGGGAACCTAGAAAATTCCCGAAATAGATCTATTAACACATTCTCGAAAGTGGTCAAATAATAAATTGGAAAACAAAAACTCTATAGATTATTTGTTACGACAATATCCTAACAAAGAAATATAGAGTATGGCCTCGAACTTGCATAATTTTTCATTGTCATTGCACAATTAAATGTCGAAAAAACATAATTTTTATTTTTAATAAAAATTATATTAAAATTTGTATTTTTTTATGATTTAAAAAAAGCTTATAAATTTAAAAAATTCAAATTTTGTATAAATTTGAGAAGAAATCTATATTCAAAAATATAAAAAAATTATTTTTTTTAAGTAAACCGATTTTCAAATTAGTAGTATTTTAATAACATCGATCTATTTTTTTTTTTTTTTTTTTTTTTTTTTTTTTTTAAAGAGAAGCAGCACTCAGGAACTTCTTCCTATTAATTAATGTGTTGCTTTCTTTGGAAAGGGGATAGTGGAGAGATGAAAGCTGGTGAAAGATGAAGGGCTTCAAACATGGCAACACTGTAATTGCGCGAGATGATAAGTTTTAGAACAGTTGTTGGTCGCCACTTGATGTAGAGTTGGCGAATTTATTGAAGCTGTTTGTTTCATAGCCCTTATTCATTATTTTACTTCGGTAGGGTTAAGTGCTATTGGAACACCGAAGGAATAAATTTTGAATGCTTTAGACATTTGTGTATTTGAAAAATTCATCGTCCGATCGGTCAGATTTTCAAAAATATATATTCAATTGATGAACTAATTTCTAGCACAGAAAAAGATTTTCATATTTTTTTATCAAATTTTATTCTTCTGAAATAAAAACATTCAAAACATCAAAAAAACATTTACATATTTTTATATTTTATTCTTCTTCTTAACCTCAACATTTCTACATTAAATTTGTCAAATGCATATTAATTAAAAATTAATTGCGACTGTCTATATGCCGTTAATATAACACTGTACTAAAATACATTTTAAAATTTGCCCTGTGGCGATGTCTCAACTTAAAACGCAAAAGTTGTCAACCCTGAACGTAAAACATACGTCAATCTTGGTAACATTGTAAAATAGAGACGGAGGAGATTAGAAAAATAAACAAAAAAATCTAAAAATAGAATATTTGTGTTATTAGTGTTGTCACTTCTGAGTATAATATAAAGGGTCCGCCATCTAACGTTTTTTTTCAACTAGTGCTTATTTCGTGAATGGTAACACTTAGCTCATGTTTGATTTGACAGATAATTAGTTTTATCCTTCCGCTGAACGAATATGGTCCGTAGTTATCTTGTGAAAAAAGTGAAAGAAACTGGCATCCTCATCGATAAACCAAAGCGTGAAAAGCCAAAAACACCCCGAGAATATTGCTGCTGTGGCAGAAAGTGTGCGTGAAGCGCCATCAACATCAATTCACCGTCGTTCTCAACAATTGAACATTTCGGAGACACCATTGAGACGAATTTTGCATAAAGACCTTGGTATGACGCCATACAAAGTCCAATTGGTTCAGGAGTTCAAAAAAAAAAGTTATTTGGCGGACCCTTTACAATAACAGAAAAAGCTAATAAGAAAGAAAACTGCAATTTAGCTGCATTAGATTCGAGGCCATATTTGGATGTGATCGCTAAATGGTCATGACTTGGTATTGTTACGTTTGTAATGTAAGATGAGTGCAGGTTTGATTCTTACAGCGCAGGTTGTTAAAAATTTATCATATAGAGACATTCGGACAATTGTAAAACACAAATAATAATACAATTTAAATGGAAAATCATTGATGAGCCTGTCCATAAAAAGGCAGAAACTAGTCTAGTCTGATTTAAAAATTAAAAGTGTTTATAATTTTTAGAGAAAACCGTTTATTCTTCTTCTTAACCTCAACATTTCTTAATATAAAAGATTAGACTTTTTTATATTTTTGAATAATTTTTAAAAAACAGTTCCATCAAAAAAGTTCAACAATATTCCACAATTTTTTGATTCACGATTGTCGGCAAGTTGTCAAATTATTTTAGGATTTTAAACCACTTAATTACCTTTATCCAGTATACAAATACAGCCGCTTAAAAGTACAGGATCGAAAAATGGACACTGTGTCAATAATGAGTTAAAAATATGAGTAGGATGGTTATGGATTTCAAAACAAATACATCACTTTTCCACAACCTAAAAAAATTACATTTTTTTTTACATCTTGCAATATATTCCTTTGTGTAATTCCATATATTAATTTAATTTAGCCAATCCCGTTATATACTGCTCGACTAATAACGTAAGGTATAACATATTGTAAAATACAATTAAATATGACGTTTTACGAAATATTAAAGTGGCAAGTAACATTGTACCTTACTATACATGATGTCATACTAAACTATATTAAATTTTATGAAACTAAATCACATTATATAAGATTATATAATATTATTTTTGCTCGGATAGTAAATATTCTCAATCAATTCATTAAAACATTAGCGGTTTTCATTATTGGTTCAACAAAGCGTGAGTGTCTTTTTTTAATGTACGGTAAATTTTTAAATCAGCTGATTTTTGTTGTTAGCACATATGTATCAAAAATTATTTTAATTTAAGAAAAATGACAAAATTTACAGAAAAAGAAAAAAATCACAAATTTATTATGGCAAAATGCAATATGCTTTCGTTTTAAACTGGGGTTTTCAATGTTTTTATTAATTTTTAAATCAGTCAGCTGATTTTTTGATGATAACTTTATCACGCGTGTTTACCACAGTTTTTTTTGTATGGTATTTCGCGTGGTACATTTTTTGTGCAATACATTTTGTTGTTGGTTTTGGTAAATTCTGATAAATTTATCAAACGTACACCATTAACCAGATCTACAAGGGTTGTTTACTAACAAGAATGAATACCGCTAATAATTTTGGCTATAACATCTGTGAAATTCGTTTCAAAAGTAATTTGAAGTTTTCTTTTAGTACACAATCTTTTTGCAAATATGACATTTGTCGTTGATATTGATAGGATATCTCCACTTAAGTGAGTTATACATAATAAAATAAAAATATATATATAATCAGTCAAAACCAACCATGAGCTATGCTACACTATAGTACAATTTGGGTTTTATTCCGGGAAGTAGGAAAAAATTCCGTGAATTGATTTAATCGTTATGCGGAATAATTAACGAAATAGGAAATAATAAAGCAACTTTGAATGGAATTTAACCGAAAACCTGTAGCTTTGAAATTTATTCAGTTTTCGACTTTTAAATTCCATACAAATTTTTAATAGAAATTTAAAAAAAAACTAAAATTCTTATTTTAGGGTTTAGTATAACATAAGTAATACGAGGGCAGTCCCAAAGTTAGCGGTCCAAACAAAGAAAACCTTACAAATTTGGCACAAATTTTCTTTATTACTCAACATAATCATCTTTTAGCTCGATATACTTTTCCTGCGATATTTAATATTTTTAATATCCTGTTTACAGTAAGAACTGTCCAGCTCCTTAAAATAGCAATCAACCGCAGAATCCACCACTTCATTGTTGGCAAATATTTTACCACCGAGCCATTTTTTCAAGTTTGGAAATAGAAAATAATCTGAGGGAGCTATTCATTGATTTTGGCTATCAACTAAACAACATATTCACGAAGCTGTTTTTGTTCTATTGTGAGTAAACGCGACACCCATCTTGCCCATCATTTCAGTCGGCTCACGCACCTTCAGCCGACGATCCTACAATACCACTTTGTGGAGATTCTTAACCCTTTCTGGCGTGGACACCTCAATTGGTCGACCGCTACTGTGTTCGTGTTGGCAGCTCGTACTGCCACGTTTTAAACTCTGTCACCCAATATCTTATAGTAGTAAACGAAGGAGCAGATTCCCCCAGAGTAGAATATAGTTTGACTTTAATATTGGTTGTACTGAGAAAGTCCAAATGAATGTATTGAATTACATAACAGTGACCAATATTTTTCATGTTTACAAATTCACTAAATTCATTTATTTTTGATGGCTCAAAAAAAAAATACTTAACAACGTGGCGCCTTGAAACTTAAAACATATGTTTTATAAGGTGGCCACATTTCACCAAAGTAATTTCTTTAAAACTACTGCCGCCAGTTATACGTCAGGTCGGCTAATTTTGGGACCGCCATCGTATTACACTCAGGGAAAAAAATTTCATCATATTTATGAAACTGTTTCATTGGAAATATTGTTAAAATTATGAAGTTTTTATAAATATCATAAAACTTTTTATAAATATTTATGAAACATATTTATTTATGATAATGGGCCATATCTCTAAAACTGAAAGAGCTAAGTTTTGGGAAAAAATTTCTAGTATAGTAAAATACTAAACCAATTCGATATTAAAATTAAACCAACTCCTGATAGTAATCCAAAACGCATCACCTTAACAATATTTCTATGAAAACAGTTTCATAAATATTAATGAAACTGAAACTTCATCATATTTATGAAGATCTTCATAAATATGATGAAGATTTTCCTAAGAGTGTAGTCTGATATTTTTGGTTGTTACAAACATTAGCTCTAATTCATTATACCTTGACCACGCAGTGGTTTAGGGTTGAAAAACGATATAACTTTGATTTTTTAGAAAATGTCACAACATTATGTTGCATGATACCCTCCCTCAGCTAAAAGAATATTCTTCCCTGTGTGCTTCTTAACTGTTAGTATGACACATATTACAATTAATATAACGGATAAGAGTAAATCAAATATTAACCCTCAAACCTGCCTAAGCTCTTTTTTTCAATAAAATTTATACCACTTGTTCAGCACGAAAAAAAACAATATGAACTTCTACCAAAATTTTTTATGTTGCCTATTTTAGGCCAAAATAGGTTTAGAGCGCATCTAAAAAACTAATTCATAAAATTGAAAAGCGTTAAGCATTAATTATTCCTCTTGCCAAGATATAACTACAGTCGAAAAAGAAACCGTTTTTCCCTTTAACTTACGAAGATACATTGTTTTTCGTTTTTCGAAAAACGCGAAATTAAGCGAAACCGCACCTTAACTTCAACATATGTATGTATATTGATTAAACTAAAAGGCTATGCTAATACTAATTAATATAATCTTTCATAAAAATCAGTTCACACGTTTTTAAGTTAAGGTAATGTGGTATCCTTTTGGAATTGTGTATGTCCTTGGTCCAAAATTAGAGCTTTTTTTAAATTTAAGTTCTAATATTACTTTGTGGTTAGTATCGACGGTTTCTACTCAACATAAATAAGCTTTCAAGATTTTTGCAAATGGTGTTCATTTCAAAATATTTATTTTTTGAAATTCTCCGAAATTTCAACTTTAACGCTTTCTCGCTTTCAAAACTGTGCTATGCGCACAAAAAATACTTCACAAAACATTTTTTAAATTTGATTTTCTATCGAAATAGCTTAAATTCATATTGTAAAACTCTCATTTCAATCACATACGTCCAATTTAAAAAACCCCGCCTGGAGGTGGACTTGTCGGGTAGAGGGTTAAATGTAGTGAATGACATGCTGACATTTTATTAAATACCAATAAAAAAAATTACAAAGGATTGATGTTTCAGAATTTTAAAGGAATTGAGTCGCAGAATATTTTACGAATTATTTAAAAACTGATCCGTTTTCAACTCAGTTCTTTTACACGTCTATATTTTCCTAATAGATAAATATAATTAAGTGTCCCGGTAGAAAATTTGATTTACAAAAAAAAAAAACTAGGCACTGGCAAAGCACTAGAAGACTATATATTAGGCCGGGTCGATTTGTATGGAGGCAAAAAAATCGCTCAACGTTCAAGGAAAATCGTATTCTAGGGATCAAAATAAGAAACTTTACCGAAGGAACCATACCTCTAAACGAATTCTGATGTCCCGACTTTTGACACATAGGGTCAAATTTTGAAAAATCCCACTTTGACCCATTTAGAGTGCCCCAATCGAAACCAACCCAATCTAATATAATTTATACATTCATCTGCTAGAGCGTCTTCCGGAGAAGAAATAGAGACCCTAATCTTGGAAAGACTCCTCCTACTTTCTGAAATATCTCTATCCCGAGATTTGTACATTTTCCTGTAAAAACACGGCTAAAAAGGCCCTCTTTCAACTTAAATTTTAACCCCTTAACGCTCACCTAGAATGATGATTTATGCATTAATCTGCTAGTGCGTCTCCCATAGTCTTGGAGAGACTCCTCCTACTTTCTGAAATATCAAAGTGGGCTTTTTCAAAATTTGACCCTACGGGTCAAAAGTCGGGACATTAGAATTCGTTTTAGAGGTATGATTCCTTCGGCAAAGTTTCTTATTTTGATCCCTAGAATACGATTTTCCTTGAACGTTGAGCGATTTTTTAATCGATCCGCCCTACTATATATAGTCTTACAAAAAAAAAAAAAGAACTGGCAAAGCACAAAACACAATTGCATTGCCAAAAATTGAGAAGGGTGATTTTTTTAGTTTTGCAAAAATCTCTACTGTAAAAAAAACACTGGCAAAGCACTAAGTTCGGACGCTTTGTCAATACCTGAAAAGGATTCTTTCTCAGCTAAAGTCAAAAATTGCCATAACCACTAGTGCAGCATTTATTTTACCAAGATGGTGATGCTTTGGTTAAAATTTTTTGCATTTTTTTAATATTACACTGCACTTATAGAAATAAACCTGTAAAAATAGCAGAAAAACCTATTAAAAATTAGATAAAAATGAATTGTTAATTTAGCAGATTTTTCTGCTAAATATTAATAAAATAAGAAGAGCAAAAATAAATCTGTTAACTTTACAAAATTTTAGTTATATTCGATGTGAATTTTAGTTAATTCAAAATAGCATTTTATTCTGCAAAATTAGCAAAAACTTTTACTAAATATTTGTAGACTCAAAATAGCAAACAAAAACTGTAATATTAACAACATTTTTAATATATTTACCTCAAATTTGGTAGAATGCAAATAACAGTTTATTTTTTTTTTTTTTTTTTTTTTTTTTTTATTTATTTCAAATTTAAGAACCAAGCCTATAAGGCCAAATATGGTTCAAATACTACTCAAATACTATTTTGCTAAAATCAACAGAAATTTTTGCTAAAAAATTTTAGAATGCTGATTTCATAAGGGCATTAAAAAAAACTTTAAAAATAAATTTTTTAATGATTTTTTGTCTACTAATATTTAGTAAATGTTTTTGCTGACTTTAGCAGATTATTTTATTACTTTCAATTAACTAAAATTTAGCTCAAATATCACTAAATATTTGTAAATTCAACAGATTTATTTTCGCTATTCTTTTATTACTAGTATTTAGTAAAAAAACCTGCTGATTTTGGCAGTTTTCTCTGCAAAGTAATTTTTTAACTATTTTTACAGTTTTATTTCTATGAGTGTAAGTATATCGGTTAACATCTAATTTTGAAATTTTTGGTAAAAATTGTAGATTACTGATTTCATAAGTGCCAACTTTTATTTGAATTAAAAAATCAAAAAAGAAAACTTTAAAACTTTCACATTTTTTCATGATTTTTTTGTCTACTAATATTTAGTAAATGTTTTTGCTAATTTAGCAGATTATTTGATTACTTTCAATTAAGTAAAATTAAGCTCAAATATCACTAAATATTTGTAAATTCTACAGATTTATTTTTGCTATTCTTTTATTACTAGTATTTAGTAAAAAAAATCTGCTGATTTTAGCAGTTTTCTCTGCAAAGTAATTTTTTTGCTATTTTTACAGTTTTATTTCTATGAGTGTAAGTATATCGGTTAATATATAATTTTGAAATTTTTGCTAAAAAAATTGTAGATTGCAGATTTCATAAGAGCTAACTTTTATTCGAATTAAGAAATCCAAAAAAAAAAACTTTAAAAATTTCACATTTTTTAATGATTTTTTTGTCTATTAATATTTAGTAAATGTTTTTGCTAATTTAGCAGATTTTTTGATTACTTTCACAAATTTATTTTTGCTATTCTTTTATTACTAATATTTAGTAAAAAAATCTGCTGATTTTAGCAGTTTGCTCTGCAAAGTAGTGTTTTTTTGCTATTTTTACAGGTTTATTTCTATGAGTGTTAGTATATGTTTTAATATATAATTTTGAATTGTGTTATATCTAATTATACATGGATTCATATATGATTATATTAACCATATATAATTATATATGTTATATATTGGTCGTTGTGTAATAATATTTAATTAAATGTGGCGTAGTATTACAAAATTTGGCGGGAAAAATTTTATATATAAACATACATAAGCATATGCATTTACATATAAAAGCATACAGTAACATATATATTTGTACAAAATGATGCATGATTATATATAAACGTTTTTGCTAGGAATATTATTTTTTTTTTAATCGGGTAGTTCTAAAACGTAGTTTGGAGAAACGAAGGAGAATTGCTAAAATGTAACAGTAAAATCTGATTCGATTTTAAAAAGAGATTTATTCCTCGATTTGTACCTTAACCTCTAGATTGAATCAATCATTTTAAAATTCTGAGTATATACTTCATAGTAAGCACATCAATTGATTAGATATTTGTATATATAAAGTGAAAGTGAAATTTTAACCGAATTCAATAAAAACAACACAATTTGTATAAATCAATCGTACGGATGTAAGATTGACTTAAATGCATTCGAAGCGTAATGCAATGGTAATTGCACTTATCACTTTGGCCACAGATCCAGTATTATATATGCATAATCCTGTTATGGATGTCATGTTGGCCTTTCCATTGTAATTTATGTGGACTTAAAGTGACCGTAATTCATATTTTTCAGGATTTTTTTTGTAAACAAATGGTTTTCTTAACAATTGCAATTAGTTTTTTTTATGCATTAGTGTGATTTCATTATCATTAATAATGATTTTTCTAATGAAAAATATTTCATTATCATTAAATGGTAATGGAATTCTTTTCATTTTTATCAGGGACCGTAATTATTATGAGTTTTATAATAAAAATTACACAATAATGATTATATTATGAGTTTTAAGGATTTTCTTCAATGGTAATGATTATTTTTGAGTAATATTAATAAAAATCAGCCATAATCATTATTTTTGAGCAAAAAAAAAATACAACTCAAAAATAATCATTATTTATGATTTTTATTTTTTTCGATCAAAATAAAACTCACTTTCAATTTATGACTTTTTTGTGAGATTTTTTACATATCCTCATAAAACAAATAATTTGAAAGTGAGTTTTATTTTGAGCGAAAAAAATAAAAATCATAAATAATGATTATTTTTGAGTTTTATTTTTTTTTTGCTCAAAAATAATGATTACTACTTTTACCATTGAAGAAAACTTTAAAATCAAGAATTTAAAAATCATGACGGATATGCAAAGATTGTCAAAAAATAATAATAATGGTGCAATAAATTTTTTTATGTCTGTTCTAAGTGACTGATTTTTTGATTTAAAAAAAACGAACAATAATCATTATTTACGGTCCCTGATTTTTATTAGTAACAACTAATGGTAATGAAATTTCAATGGCTATGAAAAATTCCCATGTTTGGAAACACACTATATATTTACCATAACACAATAATTGTCATTTTCACACGATGCACGCAGAAAAAAGAGCATCATGTTATGATAGTTTAAGAGCATTATGTTACGATTGAGACAAGAAACAACTATAATATGATTCTCATAATCGTATTATGATTCTCGATTATGATAAAATCGTCCTTAGTAATCATAATATGATCAGTCAGAATCATGTTTAAGATTATTAGTATCATAATATAATAATTTCTTATCCCCAATCATGTTTAATCATATTTCTTCTCTATGTGTGCAAATATGTACAAACGGTTAATTGCAGCCTTGAGCAGTATTGACGATGCAAACTGTGCATATTTGCATCGTGTGCAAATCACCATCGTGAGTACTCTAACTATTTTTAAAAGCTAAAATTGGAAGCTCTGAAAAGATATTACGACAACATCCAATTATCCATATTTTCTTTTAGTTTTTAAATCGTCGTTTTCTCTTGTCTCATGGGATTAATTTAGATCTAATTGAATCTATTTAGATCCTGAAAATTTAATCTTAGGAACTTAAAAAATTACACAAAAAACAACAGAAAACAAAAAAAAAACTGACGCCATTCCTTTTGTCCGGTTTTGCTAAAACTTAAGTAATATAATCCTTATGATATGGGAGCCTCGTGCAGTAAAGAGTTAATATATTTTAATTCATGCAATAGGATTTACATTTACTTTTTAATATACTTCCCCTACCTGCTTCCAGTTTCAATTGCTAAAGGCTATCGCCATTCTTTGACATCGCCACGTTGGGCTCCATTTCTTTGTACTCATAATAAATTATGTTAAATTGCAAATAAACCAGGCTCATACTTTCAATTTAATTTTTATGAAAATAATATTTAAATTTCAATTATTTTTATGAAAAGTTTAATTTATTTAATTAGACTAATTTCAAATTTAAATAGAACTAAAAAAAACTAGTATGTTAACAATTTATAGTTAATAAAAGAAATTAAAAACGCACTTTAATTTACCACAAATAATTGAAATACTCAGAGGAATAATGTCATAATGTTATTATCCAACAAAAAATAAACGAGGAAAGTTTATAAATTATCTTAATATCAGAAATTTTATTAGGGGAGGAAAAATGGATTATTATTGCCAGATTTTAAAATTTTTAATGTTTTTTTTGGGCTAGGAAGCTAAAATGTTGAACATGAACGTGGTCAAATAGGGGGTTAAAATAAGAAAAAAAAGAAGTATCCCCCTTGGCAGCCTGGAAGACCATTAAAGCGAGAATCTTGAAATTCGCTTCAATCTTGCGTAGATATCCACTCACCATGGAATATCTGCGGCTTCCACCCGAAGCCGCAGATTTTAATGAACTTTGGATATGTTGCAAAGGAGAAAAACGTTTAAGCGTAAAAAATTGGGGTATAAAATATATATATATATATATTTTTTTTTTTGGAATTGAAACATGTCTAAAATTTACGAAAATTATATTTGTGTGTACTCATAAAACAAAAGTTTTGATACCCATATTATACATATATTATATTATTATATATTAGGAAGAGAAAAAAACCCGTCTCTTTTTTTTTCTCTTCTGCGTATCCAAAGTTTATTAAGATCTGTGGATCCCGGTCGGGATCATCTTCTTAGACTGGATTTTGGGAAATTCCTTAGGGGAGGGTCATTTAGGAAAAAAGTTATCGTATTGGATGCCTGGACAAACCGTTAGAGGAAAAGACTGGAAATTTCTTATGTGGGTCCCTAATCCTGAGTCGACATCAAGACAAAAGTCACGCTTTTGGCTGGCTGAACAAACCGGTAAACTTAAAATTTGGTATGTAGGTTCCTAATCATGCCTAGATAAAGGGTCCGCCAAATAACTTTTTTTTTTTGAACTCCTGAACCAATTGGATTTTGTATGGTGTCATACCAAGGTCTTTATGCAAAATTCGTCTCAATGGTGTCTCCGAAATGTTCAATTGTTGAGAACGACGGTGAATTGATGTTGATGGTGCTTCACGCACACTTTCTGCCACAGCAGCAATATTCTCGGGTGTACGCACTGTTTTTGGCTTTTCGCGCTTTGGTTTATCGATGAGGATGCTAGTTTCTTTCACTTTTTTCACAAGATAACGAACATACGGACCATTTTCGTTCAGCGGAAGGATAAAATTAATTATCTGTCAAATCAGACATGAGCTAAGTGTTACCATTCACGAAATAAGCACTAGTTGAAAAAAAAACGTTAGATGGCGGACCCTTTATTAAGTTAGACAGAATTTTTAGAGACTCCTATGGAGAGGAGCTGTAGGGGGAAACGTCAGAAACTGGAATAATCATCAGGACTTCAAATTCGGTATTTAGGCGTCCGTTAAGACTGAGATTATGAACATTTTCATGGGACGGGACAAAAAGGTTAAGCCTCCCTCTTAAACTCTTTGGGGCTATGTCCTTATGGAGATATGAATACTTTTTAAGCTACTCAGTCACAAAAATACGAACGTCGTTGGTAACAACATTGGCAGAGCGTTGGATTTCTGAAGATCTAAGTGCTTTGCCAAACCCAAATGATAACATCTGGCGTGGCTACGTCGTTCCTTTTTTATATCGTTGCCAAAGAACTGGAAAACGAATTTGCCAACGTAGTTTTCCAGCACTGGTATAACGTTTGTTGAAAGTAACTTGCCAGCGCTGGGAAATCAATTTTTTTTTTTATCAAAATGTTGCATTTTTTTTTAAATCAATGCTTTAAAAGTAGTTTTTACTAACGTTGGCAAAGCGTTCTAAATCAGGGCTTTGTCAGGCTTTATTTTGATTTACTGTTGTAAATTTTTTAATCCAGCACTGACAAAGCACATTTTGCAAACGATGGGGAAGCATTCTAAATCAGGGCTTTGCCACTGGTTTAATTTGAGATTCTGCCAATGGTACTAATAATAAAGTACTTTGCCAGTGCTTGAATTTTCTGACCATCGGCAGTTTCAGGCTAGTGTTACAAGTGTTTTCAAAATTCCAAAATGACGGCATCACTTAACAAAAGGTCCGCCTGTTCAAAAAGTGTCGGACAAGCGGACAACGTTGGCAAAATGTTGGTAAAACCATAAAATAGGTGGTCTTAGAATAGAATTTTCAAAATAAAATTTAAAAATGTTCATTTATAACTATTTTGCTAACGCCGGTATGTGAACCCTGAACCAGATTGGCAGCCGACTACTTTACCCACTGAGCTAACGATTCATATAATACTTGATAGCTTAAAACGTAAGTGAATAGTAACTACTGAGTAACAGTTGGCTGATCAAATATATCAGCACTGGCATAAGGTTTGCTGAAAACAACTTGACAACGTTGGGTAAACAAAAAAAAAAAAAATTATTCTTAAAAGAGCTTTTCCAGAAAAAAAAAATGATATTATATATAAAAATATTAAAAAGTATTTTAAAAAAAATCACAAAAAATGTATGCCTGAAATCGGGATCGAACCCGGAACCTTCTAACTACACTGATAATTCTCCATGAGTAAAAATACGAAAAAAAATCCAATATTTTCATAAAATAAATCAAATTTTGTTTGCTTTACAAAAGTTTTTGTAGTTTTCACAATAATTTCGTATTTGTATGCATGCATTATTATGAGTGTATAAACTTATTTAAACAAAGCATAATCATTTTTATAAAATGCTCTACCAGTGGTTAGACTTTTGAGCCGTTGGCAATTTTGACTGGTTCGCACTGGGAAAACACTTTCTGCCAACGTTGGCATAGTTTCCTTAGCGAAATCTTCGGCGAAATCTTGCAGACCACTGAAAAGCTGAAAAAGCGTCTTAAACAAGTTTTCTTTCAGTTATTTATTTACAATTTCTCGGTTAGCCAGTCGTAGTCCTGTGCTTTATTTTTTGTACCACTGGCAGTTTCTCACTGGGTAGTTAAATTACATTTTAGTTCATTATAACTCTACCCTCTTTAGAATTTCCAGGCATTTAAACAGTTACTGAAATCTATAATGTTTACACATTTCACAGTTTTAAATTAACCATGAGATTGTATAAACTATTTTCTGTCACAATCGCTCTACAGTATTTAATTCAATCAAGCTGGCAATGGAATGATTCGTTTCTTTATGAATATCTTGGATCATTTTATTTGACAATAGCCCATGAAACTGTGTGGTTTCTCAGTCAACAACTGGATGCAGAACAAAGTGAACGTGCAAATCAATTGATAGTTGACATGGCAAAATTCTCGAATAATTCACAATTTATTTGGAGTAATTATACCGAAGTGAGAATGAAAAAAATCCAATCGAAACGTTCTTTTATAGGCATGGTAGTAACGACAGATCGGAACGATCCAGTAATGCTTCTATATAATCATATTTTAACTGGACGTCATTATAGCTTTGGAGTTATTGTATATATGGAAAGGGTATCAAATGTGACTACAATCGAGGAGTTGTGTTATGTCCTATACCAAGAACATTTTGTTAATAGTGTGGTATATTTTCAAACTTTAAGTGGTCAAAGTCAAATATTTGGTTACGAAGAATATCCGATATTTAAACCAAAAAATCGTACCAATTATATGATAGCATTTAAAGAAGATATAAAGAAATTTTCCGCTGCTTCACAAGATATCAAGGGTTATACATTTTTTACACCTTTAAGACAAGATTTACCGGGTGTATTCAAATTTCTCGATAAACAGGGTCGTAAACAAGTCCAGGGTACAACATATCGTATATTAAAAACATTTGTAGATTTACACAATGGTGTTTTAGTGGATTTGAAGCAAAAACATGATAATTCTTCCATGGAAGATGTTATTAATATGAAAGTTGTATTAGATTTGGTACGTTCGAAAAAAATTGAGATATCTGCACATGCGTATGCCTTATTTCAAACAGATGATGATGTGGATAAAAGTTATCCTATAATGGTGGTGAAATGGTGTCTTATGGTTCCTTTACGTAATAGTATCTCAACAGTTTTATATACTCTTCAGCCATTTGAATGGACTGTATGGCTTTTAATAATCTCTGTTATGTTAACTCTTTGTATAATGGAGTTTTTAAGACTTGTATGGCGTTCACACAACTCACATTCTCCAAATAGTTGGTGGTTACATTTCAGTACTAAATGTTTAAATAATTTTTGTCATATTTTAAATATTTCTCCTGCTCGACCAATATTTGTCAACTCTTATAAACATTTTATGTACTACATCTCAATATTTCTATTTGGTTTCTTTCTTTCGGCTAATTATACCTCCTACTTGGGTAGCTTTCTAACAGTCTCAATATTTCGTGATCAAATCAATTCGATGGATGATATAATAAAAGCTCAGCTACCGGTCATGATTATAGACTATGAATTGGAATTTCTTTTAAGTGAAGATTATAGTTTACCTATGAATTTCTCGCATCTGTTATATTCAGTGAACTCTACTACATTTTACCAGCATCAAGTCTCTTTAAATACAAGTTACGCCTATTTTATAACCGATGACAAATGGTATTTTCTCGATGAAACTCAAAAACATTTGAAGCAAAAATTATTCAAATTCACCGATATATGTTTCGGTTCCTATCATTTGGCCTATCCCATGCAAACGGATTCATCTTTATGGCGTGATTTGGAATATTTTCTATTTCGTATACATTCTTCGGGTTTATTTCAAATGTACGAAACGAAAGCATTACAATATGCCATAGCTGGTGGAAATATTGAAAGAATCCTGGAGATTAATGAATATACAGCCGCTGGGTTTGATCATCTGTTTGTCATGTTCTTAGTTTTAGGTTTTATGTATTTGGTGGGAACATTATGTTTGTTATTTGAAATTATTTATTATAACCGTTAGAAAAAGTATGAAATTTTTTTTTGCTACCACTCCAAAATTTGTTTACTTGTTTTTCCCCATTTTCAGCACAATAATATGTATAGTATGAGTGTTATTATTTCAAACAAATCGCAAAAAAAAAACTTTCAATCGGGACACCCTATTATTCATTATTGAAATAAAAAAAACACTTTTTAAAAAACTACTTTCATTAAAAAATTTTAGTTTTTAGAAATAATGTAAGATTGTTTCCGACAGCAAGTCACAACTTTTTATACAAAACAATAAAATTTAAAATTTATTTGCCATGTTGCGTCGACGTTTGTACTAGGAGGCAATTTACACGAGGCAATTTTTGCATGCAATGTTGCGTGCAATTATTGTTTGTAGGCAAACGGGGGTAGAGAAGCAAGCGGGGGTAGAAGATTGGCAAAATAAACATAAAAAAAAATTGCATGCAAAAACTCCTCGTGTAAATGTCCATGATTTTTAGAAGCAACTTTAAAAGAGAATTCAAAAATTACCTGCAATTAATTTCTTCGTGTAAATTGCCTCTAGGTCTTTATTTTTTGTATTTTTTAATCAAAATTTCAAATAAATAAATTTTTTTGTGACTCTAGCAACAATAAACACATGGGGAATACAGCCACAACTAGAGTCACAGACGACGTTTTGTGCAAGCCAGTAATTTATGTTTTTTTATCTATCAAGTCGAGATAGCTCAGATGGTCGAGTGAATCCCGTGTGGGCACATTTTATTTAAAACAAATTTTTCAATAAAAAAAAAAATATTTTTTTATTAAACTTTGTTTTAATTTATTTTTAGGCGTATTATTTTGCACATAATGTATATTAGAGTTCGTTTTCAAATTTTTTTTGATTTTGATTTCTGGATATTATCACATTTTAGAAGGTTTTTGTATCAATAAAAATAATGGCGTATTTTTTTTTTTTTTAATTCCAACTCCTTCCCGTGCATAAAGGCGACTAAAAACGCGGATTTTGGGTCCCTTTTCCCATACAACAAAAACGGCTTAATATATGCCAAATCTGACTTCAGTATTCGACTCTACGGGAAAACTTAGGCCCATAAGCTTTTTTTAGTTTTTGGAATGCACCAGAATGCATAATTAGAGTGGTCCAAAAAAATAATTTTTTAAAAAAACAATTAAAATATTTATTTTTGTTAATATGCAATGAAAAAATACTTACATCTGACAAAAATGGTCCAAAAATTTTAATTTTGTAGTTACCCGTTCAAAAGTTATTAAAGTTTAAAAATTTAATTTTTTAGTGAATACAAAATAATTTATTGGTTTTGTAATTTCTATTTAACAACAATTCTAATTAATTCTATTCCTTTCCACAGCAGATAAAGCTAAACAATTTAAATTATCTTTCTTTTTAACTAAACACGAGTTGTTCAGGCGCGAAATTATACCAACAAGTTGTTCGGTGTAAATACTTGTTGATTGTATATTTTTAGCTTGTTCGATTGCATTACGGAAACCTTTCTGGGCTGGCCACTCAACAGCGTTATAAAGCATAGCGGATATGTTAATTCCAAAATTAACCAGAGTTTTTAAACTTTGAAGAGTAATAAAATCAAACGGTGACTTACTAAAAGCGGAATCAAAATATGCCAACTTGTTAGCTGCATCAACAACATTATTAACCACTTCTTCTCCCTCTTCTACTTCTATAAAATCTTTTTTATATGGCATTTATTATATTTATAATTATATTTATTATATAACTTTTGAACGAGTTGCTATAAAATAAAAATGTTTGCACAATTTTTCTCAGCTAGGAGTACTTTTTCATTGTATATATAAAGAAAAATTAAATTTTTAAACTTTAATAACTTTTGAACGGGTAACTACAAAATTAAAATTTTTGGACCATTTTTGTCAGATGTAAGTGTTTTTTCATTGTATTATAACAAAAAAAATATTTTAATTTTTTATTTACAAAATTATTTTTTTGGACCATTCTAATTATGCATTCTGGTGCATTCCCAAAACTAAAAAAAAGCTTATGGGCCTAAGTTTTCCCGTAGAATCGAATACTGAAGTCAGATTTGACATATATTTAGCCGTTTTTGTTGTATGGGAAAAGGGACCCAAAATCCGCGATTTGAGTCGCCTATAGGCACGGGAAGGAGTTGAAATTAAAAAAAAAAAAAATACGCCATTATTTTATTGATACAAAAAACCTTCTAAAAAGTGATAATATCCAAAAATCTATTTTTCAAAACTAACTCTACTGTATATAACCATAAATAGGTAATCATAATTTTTTTTATTTTTGTAAAGAGTTTAACGCCCTGTTTCTAGAACACGTTTTGCTTCACGTTCGTCTAAAAACAATAACAAAATACATGCAATGCAAAAACAAAATACATGTAGTCACCCGTTCGTGTAGAGGCGAACGTGTTGTAGAAACCAGGGGTAAGCCTTTATTACACCTGCTTTTTTGTAATAGATTTACCAGGGGTTTCTTAGCAGAAACTTTAAACTGTTTGATATTCCGTTTTGTTCTTAAAACACGTTATAGAAAAACCCTGTTAAAATTGCTACAAAAAAAAAACAGGTATCGGGCTTTAGTAAGGACATGTCATTATTTGGCCAAATATAAGTACTTACACTCACAGAAATAAACCTGTGAAAATTGCAAAAAACAACAACCCACTAAAAACTAGTTTAAAATGACCTTGCAGAGAAAACCGCTAAAATTAGCAGATATGATTACTAAATATTAGTAATATTTATAAGAATAGCAAAAATAAATCTGTTGAATTTACAAATATTTAGTTATATTTGAGCTAAATTTTATTGAATTGAAAGTAACAAAATAATCTGCTAACATCAGCAAAAACATTTACTAAATATTAGTAGACAAAAAAATCATGAAAAAATTTTGAAATTTTTAAAGTTTTTTTTCGTTTTTTTAATGCCCTTATGAAATCAGCATTCTAAAATTTTTTAGCAAAAATTTCTGTTGATTTTAGCAAAATAAACTCTTATTTGCATTCTTCCAAATTTAAGGTAAATATATTGAAAACAAAAATAAATTGAAAACTTGTTTGTTATGTACAAGGTCCACCTCTGGTGGATATTCAATACACGTTTTTTGTTTTTCTCTCCTTTTTATATTTTGTTTAGTGGACCTTGCACATAACAAACAAGTTTTCAATATATTTTTAATCAATGGTTATAATCTTTAACTTCAAGCTCATATGTATATTAGCTCTCATGTAGTGAGTAAACTAGTTTATATGAATGTTTGATGTTTGGCATGGGATTGTTACCGCTTTCAAACGTGTTCTGATGATGGGAACCTAGAAAATTCCCGAAATAGATCTATCAACACATTCCTGAAAAGGTCAAATAATAAATTTGAAAACAAAAAACTCTATAGATTATTTGTTAGGACAATGTCCTAATAAAGAAATATAGAGTATGTCCTCGAACTTGAACAATTTTCATTTTCATTGCACAATTAAAGGTAGAAAAAAAACATAATTTTTATTTTTAATAAAAATTATATCAAACTTGTTAACAGATTTATTTACGCTGTTCTTATTTTATTAATATTTTGCAAAAAAAAATCTGCTAAACTTAGAAGATTTCTCTGCTAAAGCATTTTTAACTAATTTTCAGTAGCTTTTTCTTCTATTTTTATAGGTTTATTTCTATGAGTGTACCATTTCCAAATATGTACTTATATAACCACTTATATGGTAATGCTTTTCTACACTGGGTTATGAAAGAAATGTCGTGTTTGAAAAGAAATAATTTCCAAATTCGAAATAGATGCCAAGAATACTATGCCCGAGAGCTGGAAATATTCCTTAACTCAACATCTTGCATTACGACATGTCATGCCAAGGGATTTTTCAAGATGTTAACAATAAATTGATGGTGTTTATTAAGGGCCTCATCTTGAAAATCCTTTGATTCAAAAATCCATTTTTGTGAAAACGACAAACATTTATTATTTTTATGAAAGAAGATTTCACTTTCTTTTTAAAAATGTGATTAAATCTGTGTAAAAGGCATTCCAAATTTGGGGTTTGTCGTAAAACAAGGTTGTCTGAATATTTCTATTGGAATATAGGGTTTTTTTATGTTAAAATTACTGCAAAACCTGATGTTGTTTAAGAAAAAAATCCTTCGTTTAGATTTTGAAGAAATTATACAACTAAAATATTTTTATTGAAATGTCTGTAGATTAAATCAGCATTAAATTAGCGGATGAAGAAATTTTTAATTAATAAATAACATTGGACGGTTTTTTTAACCAAAAACAAATGATCTTGAACTTAAATAATCTTAGTCACATCATAATTTATGATAAAGGAAGGAAAAATAAACTTTTTGAAAAAAAAATGTTTTAATTTTTGTATTAAATATACAAAAAAATATTTTTTTGGACTTTCTATATTTTCATATATTTAGTTAAAATATTGTTCTACTTCTAGTTCAAAAATTTAATATGATATTGTCATATTAGATTTTATTGTTGTTTTTCAAAAATTGTGACAATTTTCATGATAGACAATACAATTGTTTCATTGGCATTCCCCAAATCTTCAGTTGTCCGCAATAGAAAACGATTCTGGGTGTATATTTGGAAATGTGATAAATACAATCTTATATATAAAATTCACGTGTCACAATGTTCGTTCCCTTACTTCTCCGAAACGGCTTGACCGATTCTCATGAAATTTTGTGAGCATATTGAGTAGGTCTGAGAATCGGCCAACATCTAGAAATGGGCGTGATCGGACCAGGGGGCGTGTCAGCTCCCATACAAAGTAAATATTTAATATCATATATCTACAGTTCTATAATAGCCAGTCTTAGAAATTCGTGCACTTTGATTATTTGTTAATGTGAATAGTCATGGGAAAAATGGGCGTGATCGGACCAGTGGGCGTGTCAGCTCCCATACAAAGTAAATATTTAATATCATATATCTACAGTTCTATAATAGCCAGAGTATTAGAAATTCGTGCACTTTGATTATTTGTTAATGTGAATAGCCATGGGAAAAATGGGCGTGATCGGACCAGTGGGCGTGTCAGCTCCCATACAAAGTAAATATTTAATATCATATATCTACAGTTCTATAATAGCCAGAGTCTTAGAAATTCGTGCACTTTGATTATTTGTTAATGTGAATAGTCATGGGAAAAATGGGCGTGATCGGACCAGTGGGCGTGTCAGGACCCATACAAAGTAATATTTAATATCATATATATACAGTTCTATAATAGCCAGATTCTTAGAAATTTGTGCACGTTGATTATTTGTTAATGTGAATAGTCATGAGAAAAATGGGCGTGATCGGACCAGTGGCCGTGTCAGCTCCCATGCAAAGTAAATATTTAATATCATATATCTACAGTTCTATAATAGCCAGAGTCTTCGAAATTTGTGCACGTTGATTATTCCTTAATGTGAATAGTCATGGGAAAAATGGGCGTGATCGGACCAGTGGGCGTGTCAGCTCCCATACATAGTAAATATTTAATATCATATATCTACAGTTCTATAATAGCCAGAGTCTTAGAAATTTGTGCAGGTTGATTATTTATGTGAATAGTCATGGGAAAAATGGGCGTGATTGGACCAGTGGGCGTGTCAGCTCCCATACAAAGTAAATATTTAATACCATATATCTACAGTTCTATAATAGCCAGAGTCTTAGAAATTTGTGCACGTTGATTATTTGTTAATGTGAATAGTCATGAATAAAATTGGCGTGATCGGACCAGTGGGCGTGTCAGCTCCCATACAAAGTAAATATTTAATATCATATATCTACAGTTCTATAATAGCCAAAGTCTTAGAAATTTGTGCACGATGATTATTCCTTAATGTGAATAGTCATGGGAAAAATGGGCGTGATCGGACCAGTGGGCGTGTCAGCTCCCATACAAAATAAATATTTAATATCATATATCTACAGTTCTATAATAGCCAGAGTCATGGGAAAAATGGGCGTGATTGGACCAGTGGGCGTGTCAGCTCCCATACAAAGTAAATATTTAATATCATATATCTACAGTTCTATAATAGCCAGAGTCTTAGAAATTTGTGCACGTGATTATTTCTTAATGTGAATATTCATGGGAAAAATGTGCGTGATCGGACCAGTGGGCGTGTCAGCTCCCATGGAAAGTAAATATTTAATATCATATATCTACAGTTCTATAATAGCCAGAGTCTTAGAAATTTGTGCACGTGATTTTTTCTTAATGTGAATATTAATGGGAAAAATGGGCGTGATCGGACCAGTGGGCGTGTCAGCTCCCATGCAAAGTAAATATTTAATATCATATATCTACAGTACTATAATAGCCATAGTCTTAGAAATTTGTGCACGTTGATTATTTGTTAATGTGAATAGTCATGGGAAAAATGGGCGTGATCGGACCAGTGTGCGTGTCAGGTCCCATACAAAGTAAATATTTAATATCATATATCTATAGTACTGTAATAGCCATAGTCTTAGAAATTTGTGCACGTTGATTATTTGTTAATGTGAATAGTCATGGGAAAAATGGGCGTGATCGGACCAGTGGGCGTGTCAGCTCCCATACAAAGTAAATATTTAATATCATATATCTACAGTTCTATAATAGCCAGAGTCTTAGAAATTTGTGCACGTTGATTATATTATGAATAGTCATGGGAAAATTGGGCGGGATCATACCAGTGGGCGTGGCAGCTCCCATACAAAGTGATTATTTAGCTCATATACAAAATTAGTATTAATATTAAATATCTAGGGTTCTATATTAGCTATATAGCCTTCAAATTTTGTACGAGCCCATCAATTACAAATATTAGTAGTCGAACTGAAAATGGGCGGAATGGGATAAATGGGCGTGGTACCAAAAGCAAAAAACAAATAAGCATTAAAATAAATTATCACATTCAAGGCTTTTTACAAGGTTATTGATGGTTATGCTTTCGCATTGATGGTTATGCTTATTGATGGTTATTGATGGTTAATATGTGACATCGGTTGCAGTTGTTTTCAGCTATTCATTTTATATACTTCAGCAAATAAAGGCGATAGAAGGACAAAGAGGCGTTGGGCTTTCCATGAAATTACAAATTTTAAAATGATTTACTAATGTGAATTTATTTTTTTAATTATTTATTTGCGTAAAAGAAATTTCTTGATTTAAAGAATTAATTACAATTAAAATTTGAAGGCAACACAACGTTTGCCTGGTCAGCTAGTGAAATATATAAAAATTAACGTAACTTTAATTAAATCCAAGCAAAAACTGTGGTTTTAATATTTTATAATTGGCTTTAAACTTAAAACCGCCACAATTTTTGCGCCGTTAAAGATAAATGATTAACGAGTATGGATTTAACATCGGTTAACACAGCCACAAACGGTTTTTCATGTCTTAAAAAAAATTGTAAAATATTTTTCCTAAAAGTGTCAAAAAATTTTGTAATTCCTTAGATACATATATTTTTCTCCAAGATTTTATTAACCATCTATCCATTAAGCCCAATACCAAATATTTTATTTAAAAATAATAGCTTAGTGCTCATTCTATTGAACTATATAGTTTATCATGAAATTACCAACAAATTAAAGTTAATAGAATTAAAGTTAATAGAATTGAATCGTTACAGTTAGAAAATATGTTTGCAGATAAAGGGTGTTTTTCATAGAGGTATATAACTTTGAAATGGAATAAAACAAAGATGAATTTATTAAATTGACTTGAAATTTACTTTATTCGAAAGATAATATTCTGGCATATGACTTCTGGTATATGACCGCCACAGCTTGCTCGGACGTAGTCTAATTTTCGATGACTTTTTTCAATTTTTGTGGCCGTATATTTGCAATAACGCGGCGAATGCTGTCCTCCAAGTGGTCAATCGTTTCGAGCTTATCGGCGTAGACTAGCGACTTCACATATCCCCACAGAAAATAGTTCAGCGGCGTTAAATCGCACGATCTTGGAGGCCAATTCACAGGTCCGAAACGTGAAAATATGCGGTTACCAAACGTTTCCTTCAATAAATCAATTGTTGCACGAGCTGTGTGACATGTTGCGCCGTCGCACAGTGGGGTGAATGGTATCAAAAGTGGCGATTAATTCATAGAAGTCGTAATTTTAAAATGTTGTTATTTTTTATTGATTGATATTAATAAACACATAAAAACTCATCATTAAAAAAAAAAAATTGTTGAAGAAAAAATTTTTTTAACGTTTTATGGGGTTTTTTGTATTTTGAAAAAATTCGTCTTATTTGACTATTTTTGCTGTAACTTTGGAATGAAAAACGATAAATTAGTGAATTAAATTGTAAATTATAGCACACATTATGTGCTTTTAGAAAAAAAAATTTTTTTTGTTTAAATAAAAGGACTAAATATTTATTATGAATTTATATTAGCAAATTTTAAACTTTAAATTCATATATTTTCTCAAAAATCCATAATTTTGTAGATTTAACTCAAAAAGACACATTAGAAAATACTATTAATTTTTATTTATAAATATTCAACAATAGAAAACAAACATTTAAGAAAATAAACATTAAAAAATAGACTTATAAGGCTTTTGTATTTACTTAATTTCATTAACTTCATAAGTATTATTTACTTCCATGATCATCATCAACTTCATAATCATCATTATCTTCATAATCATCATTATCTTCAAAATCATCATTAAAATAGTCTTCATCACCTTCATCATCGCCATCATTATCGTTTTCACTGTGGGGAAGAACAAGTAACTCCAATGCAGACTTTGGCATTTGCTCCGTTTTCTTTTTACAGCTATTTCTCATGCTTGAAATGAATGGATCAGAACTCAAAAGAAACCTATTGAACACGTCTTCTATGGTATTTTTCCTACTGCTTTTACGCGAAAAGTGCTCCCTATAACTTTTAAAGTCCTTATTTCTAGCTTCTTGAGATTCTTCAGTTAGTTGGCCAATAGGCAATGGTGAAAGCGATATAATTTCTGGCCCGTGAATAAAGTATTTATGTAGAGTAGGAGGCATATAATACCATGGATAATTTTTAACAAATAACCTGGCAGTATCATTAGCGAAATTTGAAAATTTTTCTATATTGACCTCGTTGCCACTGGAAACAACTATTAATATTGTATGCATATTTTTTATCAACTGCAAATCAATTTTTGTAATTTCGGCAGATACTTCAGCATTCTTAAAAAAACGCCTTGCAGTATTCCCATCGTTTGAGTTTCCAAAACCTGGTTTTGGTTGGTCAACAATCAATCCAGTTTTCTCTCTAAATTCCTTTTGAATGCGTTTTTTGGTATTAGCAATAATTTTTTTTTCATCATCACATCTAGTTTGCCATTTTTTTATCGGGAGTTTATATGATAAGTGAATAAGACACTCAAAAAATCGTATCCAGCCATGAAGAACAGATAAACCAAACTCCATGTTATCTATATTAACATCTTTTGTAATCATTTTTTCAATATTGTTAAACTCTTTACTTGTGGCGCCACATATATAGCACTTTTGTGTGGACTTTGTGTCTGTAATAGCATTACAAACTTTACCGTCAATCATCACTAGAATAAGATTGTGATTAACTTTAGCTAATCTCTCTCCAACTAAGACTACGGAATCGATAAGAGCCTTTTTCTCTGTCTCCACTCTTTCTTTTTCGCGTTTAATATTATCGGTCGTTTCTTTCAAAAATTCAATTTTCAGGGGCCTGCAAAACCTAGTGGAAGACGGTCGAGGATTTTGCCAAATAGTTTTTTTTTCACAAACTAGTTTTAATGGCACAATCGATGTTATAAATACTGAAGAGTCTGAAGCGTTAATGTCATGAAAGGCTTGTTTATATGAACTATGTCCGGAACTACCGTCAAAGCCCCATTTAGAGTATAAAGTCATTTTAGACAGTTCTTCATTACCTAACAAATTTAAATCAGTATTTTGTATCGAAAAAATACGCTTTGTGGTATGGTCTAAGAGTGCTTGTAGATTTACTTGGGCTGACGTTTCAGAAATTTTAATTTCGTCTCGCTCTGGATAACATTTTTTTTTTGCTTCTTGAATTATTTTATATGATGGAAATATCTCAGGCGCGGCTTTTCTAATTACATCATATTGGTATCGAGTCAGCTTTGCTTCTACAAACACGGAAAGAGCTTCCTCCGCACTTAATTTCTGTGGGGATACCTGTTCTAAACTTTTTCTGTATTTTTTCGCTTTTGTAGGAGATGATATTATTTCTTTAACGATTTTCGACGCATCTGTTTTTCCAGCGGCTCTCAAGCTCATTTGAGTGGCGTAAGCCAAAACAGGCAGTGGAGTATTATCTCTTAGATCTTTACATTTCTTTACCTTAGTTTTTTCTTTACATTCATCAAATGAGATATCATGCCTACCTCTTTTTTTAATTGGTGCTGGTGGTGGAATAAAAGAGATTGAAGCATCAAGCCAATTCTTGTTATTTTTTAAAAAAATATCATTCTTTCTCTGACTGTTTACCCAGCGCAGCTTATATTCTCTGCAAAAGCTATTAAATCTGTTCATAAAATCTACCATATCTGATGGGTCGACGCGTTTGATTACTTCCCATCTCAGAAGTTTGAATTTATCTTGAAGTAATTTAATATCTGAGTTCTTCATAAAATTATGTAACTCATGACGAGAAATGAAAATTGTTTTTGGACTTGTTCCTAAAATTAGTTAAATTTGTAACCGTTTTAAAATTTGCAAAAGAGTTTTTGTTTTCCCTTGTACCGAATAATCTACAAATGCACAACACTTTAAATAAATAACATCACATTACATTAAACAAAATATTCACAGTCAACACAAAAAAATTAATGTGGCAGTACCGAATCTTAAATACCCTTCTTAGTAATTCTAGCAAATTGAATATCAATACATTAATATATTAATATCATCAGCTTAAACCAAGATAAAAAACAGCACTCGAATGTTCTCACGCACATTGCCAACAATTATCATATAGTGTACAATTTAACAATTAATACAAATAGAGATGGAAGAGTGACGTGTACGTGTGTAGAAAAGAATTTTCATATGTAACTCATATTTTTAAACGCAACATTAAGTAAATAAATATTAACTATTTAGAAGATAATTTTAAATTCAAACTTGTTATGTCATTATACCATAAATATATGGAAAAAATTCTATTCGTTGTGAATAAACCAAAACTTTTTTTTTGTGAGTGTGCGTGATAAAAAGCTACTCACGCACCCATCTCTAATAAACATTACACTCATTAGCTACAATAACAACAACAATAACAACAAAGATAATAAATACAACTTTTTGTTTGTTTTTTTTCACATTCACTTTTAGCAACTGGAGTTCTCTCACAAAAACCTTCATAACTCAAAATCGCACCAATGCGCAACAAGGCATTCTGGGATTTATTAGCTAAAATCTCATATTTAAAGAGCATAAAAACATTTTTTCCCCGAATCACCCGCAAAGTTGTTGAAACTCAATGTAAATACCAAAAATACCACATTTTTAGAGCAATTTTGTTTTTTTTTTTTTAAATATTTCTAAAACATTTATCTAAACAAAAAGTAATTTTTTATATGCTCATATACCTGAAGTTGACGGTTCCATTATAAAACTTTTACTTATAGAAGTCTTAATAAAAAATATAATCACTTGAAATATCAAAATTTTCTTTTTTTATCAATGCGAGCAAAAACAGCAAAAATTATTGAACTTTAAGCACTCACTGCAAATAAAGTAAACAACTCAGAACTTTAATTTTTGCAGTTAGTGATGTAGCATTTTATCTACTTTCATATGGTACCAAATACCGTTGTGAAAGTTAAAGTTCATCTTTTGAATTAATCGCCACTTTTGAAGGCTCTCACCCCACAGTGCGTCGTGTTGAAACCACAGCTCCTGCACATCATGGTTGTTCAATTGATGAACGAAAAAGTCAGTAATCATGGCTCTATAGCGGTTACCATTGACTGTAACGTTCTGACCAGCATCGTTTTTAATGAAGTACGGACCAATGATTCAACCAGCCCCTAAAGCACACCAAACAGTCAGTTTTTCTGGATGTAACGGTTTTTCAACATACACTTGAGGATTATCATCACTCCAAAAAGGCTGTTTTGCTTATTGACGTATCCATTTAACCAAAAGTGAGCTTCGTCGCTAAACGAAATGCGCAAAATTCTAGTGTTTCGAACAGAACCATGATTTTTAAAATAAATTTGCACAATTTGGAAGCGTTGTTCAGGCGTCAGTCTATTCATGTTGAAATGCCAAACCAAAACTAAACATAAATCACTTGACAGCTGATAAAATGGCCGCCAGTTAAAAAAGTGTTGCCAACTTAAAGTTCTATACCTGTATAAAAAACACCCTTTATATAATGGAAATAATTACAAACCGGTGTTGAAAATTATTTTCTAAAAATTTTCCCAATTAGATAAGCTAATAATTCTCATCATAAGAGTAACTTCCCAGGTAGAAATTGCCAACCGTACAAAAAAATAGTACTTGCACTGTTATTTTTGTAAAATCCAACCTGTTAAAAAATTTCCAAAGTTACACCTAATATTGTTCTAGAAAAACTCAATTTTTTTCGCAAACCAAGTGTTTTTGGCAGTATCAACCGCAAAATTCTTTGTCCCTATTGTTTTTAGTAATATTATAACTATTTAGTGGCATTATCTTTTTTTTTAATATTTTATTTCAATTAACAAGTTTATTGAAATAGTCCAACATTTTTTTCGCTGCCTAATTTAGGCGATATGGGCCAAAATAAGTTTAGAACGAATCTAACAATATAATAACTTTAGGCATAAATTATTCCCCTTACCCAGATATAAACTACAGTCCAAAATTTACACTTTTTGTGCTTTTACTTAAGAAGATATGGCGATTTTCTTTTTTCCAAAAAACGCACAATTGAGGGAAACCTTTAAAAATAGCAAAAAAAATACTAAAAATTAGTTAAAAATGACCTTGCAGAGAAAACTGCTGAAATTAGCAGATTTTTTTTACTAAATATTAGTAATATAACAATAGTAGAAATAAATCTGTTGAATTTGCAAATAAAGGGTGTTTTTTATACAGGTATAGAACTTTAAGTTAGCAACACTTTTTTAACTGGCGGCCATTTTATCAGCTGTCAAGTGATTTATGTTTAGTTTGGTTTGGCATTTCAACATGAATAGACTGACGCCTGAACAACGCTTCCAAATTGTGCAAATTTATTTTGAAAATTACTGTTCTGTACCATTTTACGATACACATAATCGTCTATCAGTGCAATTAATTAGATTAACTATGGAACGTTTTCCCACCACGTTTACTCTAAATGATAATATGCATCCACAGAGGCGTCGTACAGTGCGTACAGCGCAGCGTATAGGAAGACCCCAATAAGACTATATTGCATCGTGCACAGGAATTGGACATGTTTCCATTCCCTTTATGGAAGATTTTGCGGAAAGATCTTGGTTTACGTGCTTACAAAATCAGTGCAGGAGCTGTGGTTTCAATAAGACGGCGCAATATGTCACACACCTCGTGACACAATTGATTTATTGAAAGGAAATGTTTGGTAACCGCATAGTTTCACCAAGATCGTGCGATTTAACGCCGCTGGACTATTTTCTGCGGGGATATGTGAAGTCGCTCGTCTAAACCGATAAAAACCGAAACGATTGACTACTTTAAGGACAACATTCGCCGCGTTATTGTCAATATACGGCCATAAATGTTGGAAAAAATCATGGAAAATTGGACCTCCAGATTAGACTACGTCCGAGCAAGCCGTGGCGGTCATATGCCAGAAGTCATATTTAAATTATAATGCCAGAAGATTATCTTTCAAATAAAGTTTCATGTTAATTTAAAAAATTCATCTTTGTTTTATTCCACTTCAAAGTTATATACCTCTATAAAAACACCCTTTATTTAGTTATATTTGAGCTAAATTTAAGTTAATTGAATGTAACAAAACAATCTGATAAAATCAGCAAAAACATTCACTAAATATTAATAGACAAATAATCAGCAATCTACAATTTTTTAGCAAAAAATTCTGTTGTTATTTGCATTCTACTAAGTTTGAGGTAAATATAGCAAACATTTTGTTAATATTACAGTTTTTGTTTGCTATTTTGAGTCTACAAATATTTAGTAAAAGTTTTTACAGAGTAAAATGCAATTTTTCACATGGAATATAACTAAAATTTTATAAAGTTAACAGACTTATATTTGCTGTTATTGATTTAGTAATATTTAGCCAAAAATCTCCTAAGTTTAGCAGTTTTCTCTGTAAGGTCACTTTTAACTAATTTTTAGTAGCTTTTTCTGCTATTTTTGCAGGTAATAAACCTATTTTAGCATAAATATCATTATAATCGTATATTGATTAAACTTAAAAGCTTTGTCTACTTAATACAATCTATTTGCCAAATTTCATAAAAATCCGACCATACGTTTTCAAGTTAAGGAGATGTTCTTTACACGTATTCTTTTGCAATCCTGCATGTCTTTGGAACAAATTTAGAGCTGTTTTAAAAGTTTAAGGCTTCAATCTTACTTTGTGTTTAGTAATCAACATAAATATGTTTTCAAGAGTTTTAAAAATTATGTTCATTTCAAAATATTTTTTTTTAATTTTACGAATTTTTAATTTTAACGCTTTCTCGCTTCTAAACCGGGCCATGCACGCAAAAAAATATTTATTTTATTTTGAAAATTTAGTTTTCTATCGAAATAGCTTAAATTCTTATTATAAATACCTCATTTGGTGCTAGAGGCGGGCTTGCCGGTTAGAGGGTTAAAAGGCTAACAAGGAGAGTCCGTTAATGGGCTCCCGCCGATTACGATGCAATTTGAATATGTTTTAAAGAATCAAAAATTAAGGTCAGGTTCATTATATTCCACTGTGCCATGTAGTTTGCAATGAAATTATTAACAAATTAAAGTTAATAGAATTAATTGAATTTGCTACAGTGCTAGTAGGAGTTGTGGAAATGTATTAAATAACTAATGAAAATAATAACTAACAGGTCTTTGGAAATAATTTCCAAATTTAATAAGCTAATAATCCTCATCATAAGACTAACTATATAAAAAAGGTAATATTGAAATTTGTTCAACAGTCTCTCTTCAACAAGTCATGGCGTTAAAACTAAATATTTTTATATTAATCATTCTTGTAGTTCTCAGTTGGTTCGTGGGAAAAATTCTTTGTAAACCTTCTATAGAAAGTGTAATGCAGGAGCAAGTTCGTTTAACAATGGATTTATGTGATGAACTTCATAAAATACATAATTTTGATAATATTATTGTATATCGGACACCAGATAGATTATATGAACCACGTAATGAAAATGGATTGTTACTCAAATCACGTAATAAGCACGATGAACATGATGATCATAATGATGAGGTTAAGGATGATATTTTATATAAAAGTGTTGGAAATATTTTAGCCAGTTATATATTTTCTGAGAAGATGTTTAAACCCTTAATGATTTTCACTATATCACCTTGGGATTATATCAATGATACCAAATCCATACCAAATTTGGGTAATGTTTTAACAAATAAAAACTTGGCTATTGTTGTAGTAAATGATATATTCAATGTGGAATTAAAAGAATATATTGCTTTTTCGTTGGGCGCCAGTTTAGAGACGAAAATTGTATTTCTCTTAATTGGTCATGAATTGACAAATGATTTTGAACATTTGGAAAAACTTAATAAATTCTTTGATTGGTGTTGGTCTAAAAATATTTTGAATATTATTTTATTATTTCAAAGAGATAAAATTGAAAATCTTAGTGAATTGAAGCTAGAAGTTTATACCTATACACCATTTCCAAAACCCACAGCTGCAATACATTTGACCGGTTCGCCAATTAGAGAATATTTTCCGGAGAAAACTAAGGATTTAATGGGATATAAGTTTAAAACGCTGATGTATCATAACTTACCAAGTGTTTTTAAGGTAAGTGCAATTATGTAATTGATAGATTTAAACGAAAAGTTTTGCTACACTCACAAAAAAGTCAGTAAAGTCAGCAACATTTTGCTGGGAGGATCCTTGCAGAAAAATTGATAATATTAGCAAAAAAAATTGCTAAATTCAGCAAAATTTTTGCTAAAACAAATTCAGCAAAATTTTTATGGCACATCTACACAAACAAGAAAACGAATAAGGATAGATAAAAAAATGATTTCAATTATTAAGAGGAGGGTTTGCTTCACGCAAAAAAAAAATATCATTGAACATGATTGTGGACACAAAATTGTCATACTATGATCCTAATTATCATATACATGATTCTGGCTGATCGTATTATGATTACCGTGGCCGATTTTATCGTCACTTAGAATCATAATATGATTGCTACGATCATATTATGATTGTTACGCATTGCATTGATGCTCTTTTTTCTGCGTGTTTGTGTATACATACAAAAATAAATTTAATTTAAAATCACGCAGAAACAACATTAAATTTAACCCACATACCAAATTTCAAATCTGTTGCTTTAGCAGTATGTTCTCCAACGGGTAACTTTCCCCTCTCATGTCCATTCGCGTAGTAACTTCTTAAAATTTCATCTAACAAGAAAACTACATGGTGGTGAGTCCGCAGATTGTAATGAAACGGGGATATGTTTGTAAAGGACAAACAAATATTAGACACATATTTTTTTAGGTGCTCAATTTCAAGTTTAGGGGTTAAAAGTGTTGGTCAAAAATTACCCAATTTAGGTTTTTTTAATTAAACTATTGTATAAAATGGCCATCAAATTAAAGGTATTTTAAAGGCATAGTCATTAAATGGTATAGAAAATATGTCCGTGTTATTCAGAAAACTATTTTTTCGAATACCACACACATTTTTACGGGAACTTGTTGTTGCATTTGAGTTTAAATTAACATATAATAATGCTTATTTAATTTTATCGAGGTAGTGTCTGGGCTTTTTTAAAATTTCCCGAAGAGCTTTTATAACCCATATTTTAAATATTTCAAACAAGTGGCAACACTGGGCCCAAAGCATATGCAATATGGATATTACAATTTGTATTTTCTCGAGTACTTTAACACTGCTTACAAAAAAGTTTGAATTCTTGAATTTTAGACATGTTTTCATACAAAAATATTCTTATTTTTGACCCCTCTTTTTAATCCCTAACCGTGCGATTGCGCACCGAAAAAAAATACTTGTCTAATATTTGTTTGCACTCAACAACATATGCAAGCTTCATTAAAATGGGGGGATTCACCACTGTGTAGTTTCCTTGTAAGTCTACGCGCATATAGAGCAGCACACCAAGCCTTAAAGGATATTACTTTTTCCCATTTTAATGTCTATTTTTCCACGCTCTGGTGCAAAATTAAAAAAGTACTAATCTAATAAGCTAGTTCTTTCAATCCAAAGAGGTTTGGGCTTCATCGCTTTGGCGGTTTGGCCAGGCCACCAAGGGGGTGACTTTTCCACATCCCCTTAGTAATTTCCAAAAATTCCGTCTAAGCCGATGTCTTAGAAACTCTCATACCTAATTTCCAGTTTATCTCGGTTTGGCCAGACCGCCTATGGTGAGAATAAACCCCTTCGTGACCCTCCCCGTTGGATTTTCGAAAAATTACGTCTAGCAAGGAGAGTCTCCCGATGGGTTCTCTCCGATCTTTATGAATTTTGGATATCATATATCAGTATTTCTTTTAAGCGGACCAATACACGGGTTAAAATTAGAGGTTAAATTTGTACCTGTTTGTATGGAAATAAGTCAGAAATTATCGAAATTTAGATTTATTTTTCTCAGATTTTGAAAACTTTTTTTAATAGCCTTACTCCAGATTCTGAAAGCCATTTTGGGCAAAAAAAGTCACAAGCCTATTAAAACTCTTTCTGTAGATAATTAAATTTATAACGAAAACTTTTTCCCGTTAAAAAAACGTTTATATTTTTAACACTTTTCTCCAGACTTACATTTTAAGATATTTCCCCTCATCTTAACCTCTTCTGTACAGGAACTCATGACTTTGTAGGTTTTTTTTTACACAAAATACTTACGTTTCGGAATTCAAGAATCGAAAAAGATTCTCAATTTTTAATTTATTTCTATTTCTATTTTTAGTCTATTGATCCAAAGACCGGCTTGGAAACTGTAACTGGCATAACTGGTGAGATATACATGCAATTTGTTAAAAACATGAATGCAACTTTTGTGGAATTGCCAGCAAAGGATAGCCATTTGATAGTAGAATATATGTACGAATTATTAAATGCCCGTAATATAGATATGTCTATACATCCATATTCAGCTCTTATGCCTTGTAAATTTTTATGCAGTTATCCTATAACAAATACCAATAGCTGCCTTGTAGTACCAGTTCTACCCGAAATATTTCCTGGTCTTTACATACCCTTAACTTTTAATCTTACTATGTGGGCTATGCTATTTATAATGTTTGTAATCTTTCAAGTGTTTTATATTTTATTAAATTATCAAATATATGGCCAGTGGAGACTATGGGAATCATTTTCTACCACCTTACAAGGTATTCTTAATATGCCGATATCTTATATGACCAAAAATGCGACACACGCTGTAAAAAGTATATCATTGAAAAGGAAATTATTTGTTCATTTATTGTTAACACTAACGGGTATGTTATATTGTCTATCGTATATAGCCGGCTTATCATCATACTTTAGTAGTACCCTGTATCCTAAACAAATCGAAACAATTGACGATTTAAGAGCTTCAAATATTTCATTAATGTTAGCGGATTATAATTCCTATTTCTATAAGTATCTGGATTTATTACCACTTGACTTTGACAATAATATAATAATTGCCGACATCAATACTATAACCCGTCATGTTAATACTTTAAATACTTCCTATGGCTATATAGTACATAATGAAGAATGGAAAGTTATGCAACGTTTACAACAGGGACTATGGAAGCCACGTTTTAAAATTGTTCCTGAAATCTGTATATCCAATATATATCTTAACTTTCCCATGCAATTTAATTCGCCATTTTATCATCCTCTTAAAGGATTTATAATGACAACTCAAGCGACCGGTCTAGCGGCAAAATGGAGTGATATGGTATTAATGGAAATACAACGTACAAGTGCTGGAAATGCTACTCAACTGGAAGATCCTGAACGTCCAGTACCCTTGAGTTTGGATCATTTAACTTATGTATTATGCATGTATTTTGTTGGTATAACTTTGGCATTAATTACATTTATTTTTGAATTGATGTGGAAAAAAATTATAAAAAAAATTGAGTAAAAAATTAAAAAAAATTTATGTTATGGTTTTTGTTTTTGTGTACAATCAATTTTAAAATAAATCTATACAGCACTAAAAAAATTGTTTTTTAATTGAATTAAAGATTTTGAAGCTCATTCATGACAGCCTTTAAAAATCTAAGTAGTAGTTATTTTTTTTTTTAATATAATTTATTAAAATGACACAAATGTGATTTAATTTTTAATTTTTTGTACTCACGCAAAATAAATTGTAAAAAAGAAAAAAGTAAAAATTAAAGAAATTTGAAAGAAAAATTTAAACAAAATACACGTGCTTTTAAGTCTGTAGTACGATATAATCATAAAATGTTTGCAATAATCATAATACTGTAATAAATTATGACGAAATTTTTTTTTTCATGAGCATAATATGATAACTAGGACTATATTATTGTTATAGTGCAAATATTATGATTGCTACCAAAATGTTATGATCATTATAAATGTATTGTGAAATTATATTATTAAAAATATTGTAATGCGTAATGATATTCAAATAAAAAAAAATTATGTAAACATCTCATAGCGACAAAATAATCATTTATGTAACTCCTTAATAACAGAAATCTTATTCGTCATGCGCAAAGACAATTGTATTACTTAATTTTTTTTAAAATAAGTTTAATTAAAAGTGTAAATTATTAAATAAATAAATATTCGTTTGTTCTATTAAAAAAAAAAAAAAAAAACATGTATAACTTTTTAATCCAGCTTCAACAGAATGCTTTTAGAATAATGTAGGAACCATACTATAATAATTTATAAACCTTTCCATAACCATAACCATAATATGATAATATTGAGATCAATTGGGAATTATAATATGGTAATCTAATTATCATATTATGATTAAAAAACATATTAGAGTATGGTTGAGTACTGAATTTTGATTGTAAAATTTTTTTCAAAACTGAACACGAACCTATTATTGACGATTTACTAACTTAGGTATTGTTATAAAATCTTATCGTTTTATGCTTCCATATATTTTGAAAATTCTACTAATTGTAGACTTTGAAACTTGAATTTTAGGTCTTTGGGTTTCTTCCACCCGTTAATTTTTTTTTTCAAAATTGAGCATAACTTTCTGCGTTTGATTAATTTTCCAATAATTTCCCCGTATCTTTCTCGATTTCTAAAAGGTATTAAATTTACTCTATTTATACTTTAGTAAAATATTTTAATAGCTCATGGCAATAAGGAAATAACTTTAACAATAAGGAAATAATTTTAACAAAAGTCCATGTCACAAAACTATTCTAAAAGACAATGTTCGGGGACATATGCCAGGTTAGGTCTGTGACGTGTCACATGGGGTTGTTAAAGTTATAGCCCCGTTCCATATAGTTATCGGATTCACTTCGTCTTAATTTCCCATAGGGTAGAGTCTGCAAAATTATAAAATGATTGAGTCCAACCAAAGAGTTCGGAACAAAAAAATGAGATTTGGACGATTCATGTTTCGGTTATTTGATAAAAAATATTTTTTTTTGGGTCTTGTGCAATATTAGAAAAACAGGTTTTGTGACATCATTGTTTAGGTAAGTTCAGTGACTGGCTCCGTACGGGTTCTTTCAGTAACCCGTACACACAGAGAAATAAAGTGGCAACCGAATTAAAAAGTGTATATTAATGGTAAAAACTTATAAATATTATGGGTATAACTAGTAAAATTTAGTTGAATTAACCGAACTTTGTTGCGAATACTAATGTTCAGTTTTAATAACCGACTGAAATTCGTAATAACCGAATTTGAGTCGTAATAACCGGATTTCAGTTGGCAAATAGCAAAACTTTTCTCTGTGTGTACATAATATGGAACATGTGGAATTAAAAGTAGCAGGTAACATGCCAATTATTTGTAATTTGTCCTGTAACTTGTTCGCTTATCGCAGTTTATTTATATGTCACGAAAATATATATTTTGTACAAGTCCCCCCTGTGGGAAATGCACCAGTCACTGGTATGGTCACGTGACTAGAACTTTGTGTGTATGAACCTGTCCTAGTTTCGGTTCTATTATATGAAAATGACCGGTACTTTTAACAAGGGCTTGCCATAGGAGGTGACAATTGCTACCTGTGGAGCAATGTGTGACGTGGCGAATAACTTGACCAAGGTAACCTATCACCGTACCGATTGAAATGAATATGCTACGGGAGAAGTCAGAAGTAGGCAGTGTTAAAGTAGACCCATTTTAGGATTTATGTGATATGCAACAGAACCAGTGGGAAACAAATTATCACGTGACTGGTGTAGGTGTACGTATCGTAGAACTAGAGAAAAAATTTTGAAGAAAACTAGTCACATATTAAGCGCAATGTGTTCTGTGATAGGGGTAGTTTGACTGGAATAGTTTTGCGACGTATCACTGCACTGGTCGAAGGGGTACATGTCGCAGGGCTTTCGAAAAGCAATAAGCGTCCGATTAACTTGCCAAACTACTTTTAATTTCGCGACGTTTGGCAAGAATTCGCCATATCTGGCAACCCTGGTCACTGTCTAAACAGTTCCGTATTCAGTTCTTTTAAACCAGTAGAGTGTTACGTCTTCATTTCTACTCTACATAGTCGGTACAGATAAAATTAGTTTGGTGTTATGTCCGCTTTGTAGCAGACAAGGGACTGCATCCTTTGGCACTAATAGTCATGTTTTCATCCACTGCTAACGGGTTTCAATGACCACTAGCAACTTCAACTGCAACGACCCTAGTTACTTCAGTACACTTTGATGTTATGTTACTTTTTCTCCAGTTACATTATATATCTGGTACCAACAAGTGAATGTTTTGTCACCATAACTATAGTCACGTGATTGGTAATTTCACCCAAATTAACACTTTTTGGTGCACGACAATTTTGGTTTCACCAGTTTCTTGACGTGCCCCCTAATCATATATCTCAGAGTTACCACTTTGGATCAATCGACCCTTCATTTTCCGCGGGACCGTAACATATATAATTGCAATTAATCTGTAACTAGTGTTTTACTAAATATTTTTCTTGAGTACTGCTTATATCAGTCACGTAATATTTTATTTCGAACTGGTCCTGCTACATATCAAATAATGCCTAACATGAGACTAGTTGCATAGTAGATATGTACTTTCAACTCGTTCTGTTGCGTATTCACTTAAACCAGTTCGGTGATATGTTATATTCCACGAATTCTCCGACATATCCGTATTAGCTCAAAAGGTGTAAATTGTCACCTCCTATTACAAGCCCATGCTAAAAGTACCGGTCACTTTCATATAACAGAACCGAAATTATTTTTTTATATAAGTTATATACAGTTTGTCATAAAATTTATGACCTGTTCCACGATCTCGAACGAAAACCTAGGCGAACGCAAGCTAGTCACTCGAATTCGAATCAATTTGGATTTCTCTATTTCGAAAGCTATCGTTCGCCTGTGTCAATTTTTGTGTTTTACGTATTTACAAATCATAGTGGTGCCAGACCGGATATGTCAAACTTCTATTACAATTTCCTTTAAAAATACCAAAAATAGTACTAAATTGTTTGAAGATAAATACAACATTACTTAACAGTGATCAGCTGTATATGACAAATAAATAAATAAAACAAAAGAAAAATTAATAAATCAAAAGAAGAAAATCAAAAAAGTACACCAGCGTTTTCATCTGTTCCATTGTGGATTTCATTAAGCTGAAATTTAAAGTTCTTAAAGAACTACAAATATTCGTGTTATTTTATTCTTTCCTTCTGTTATCCATTCTTTTTTTTAAAAAATATTTATAATTTTTTATTATATCATTCATTCCAGCAAAGAACATTGAAAAATGAGGATTTTTTTTAAGGTTCTCCGATTTTTTTATATTTTGTACATGAATACTCTATAGTCCCACTTGCACATAGACTTTTTCAGATCTCGAAATTTGTAAAAACTCGCGATTTTATGCACGTTTTTAATTTTCATAAATTTGATAAAAAATACTAAAAGCGCTTCACTTTGAAGTGCCATAACTTTTTAATTGGAATATGCACTTGTCTAATTTATAACTGGAGGTTTTTTAACAAAATTATTGTTAAAAAAGTGCATACACACAGAGAAATAAAGTGCCAACCGAATTGAAAAGTGTATTTTGGTGTTAACAACAAATAAATTCGGTTAGTACAAACATTTTCCAATTCTTTTTCTGAATATATTGGTTGTTGCAACTAAAACTCAGTTGTATTAACCGAATTTTGTTTTGAAAATCAATATTCAGTTGTACCAACCATTTTCATTTGTAGTAACCGTATTTAAGTTGTAGTAACTGAATTTCAGTTGGCAAATGGCTACATTTTTCTCTGTGTGTACGAAATGTAAATACAGTTTTCTAATGTATTTTTCAAAACTTTCTTCCCCTACGATTTTCAAAAAAAATACAGTTTACTAAAATATGGAATCTTACCTAAATATACAAATACTGATTTTTATGGGACAAACATGTCTTCTATTTGTAAAGATTTTTTTAAACAAAGTTTATTCTTTTATTCTAAAATATGGAAATATTTTTATACATTTTTGTATCGTTTTTTACAATATTTTTTCACCTAGTTAAATTTTCGATATGATGTCAAAAAAGTTATTTTGGATTCAAAATTAAAAATATAACGTACTTAGATTATTTTACGTACAGCAACCCAGTCAAAACTTATATTTCCAATTACTATTTAAAAGATTCGTTATTCATATTATGGGACCATAGAGTATTTATGTACAAAAAATAAACAAAATCAATGGAATGAATGATATATTTTTTTGAAAATATTTTGTTACTCGAAATCAAAAAAGCAAGTGACTGGTTTTGACATTTACGTTCGCACTGCTGACAACTCGTTCGAAATAGAGAAACCAAATTTTGTATGAAAACTGTTACGTTTTCATTCGACTTGTACTTCAAGTCATCGTTCGCATAGAAATTTAGTTAGAGAAACCCAAATCAATTTTCTTTCGCTTAGAAAGCGAAAAAAAAACATTCTTTCGAAATCGAGAAACAGGCCATTAATCTAAAATTTTTTTCCAGGCAAAGGCCTTTGGAACGTAAGGTTTTTTTATGTTAAAATTACTGTTTTTTTAAGGAACAAGTCTTTCGTTTAGATTTTTAAAAAATTATACAATTAAAATATTTTTAGTGACGCGAAATGAAACTTGTAAAGACCTCTCAGTAGATTAAATCTGCATTAAATTAGCGAATGAAGACATTATTAATTAATAAATAACATTGCACGGTGTTTTGTTTAACAAAAAACAAATGATCTTGAACTTGAATAATCTTGGTCACATCATAATTTATCCCTCTAACCGACAAGATCACCCCCAGGCGGGGTATTTTAAATTGGTCATAAATGCTCCAAATGAGTGTTTTATAAATATGAAATTAAGCTATTTCGATAGAAAACCAAATTTACAAAATATTTCGTGAAGTAATTTGTTGTCATCATGGCACGGGTTGGAAGCGAGAAAGCGTTAAAGGTAGAATTTCGCAAAATTTCAAAAAATAAATATTTTAAAATTAGCACAATTTTCAAAAATCTTCAAAACATATTTATTACAAATTACAATTTAGAAAAATTCAAGTCAAATGTCCACAAACACTACTCCCTCTTTCCTCCTCCCCATAACCTATTTTCCTGATATCAACACAATGCAATGCATTAGTAGGGGTATCCCCTGAGTGTTGGTTCAACATAAAAAAAAAAAAATATTGACTAGAAACCATTGATACGTAACACAAAGTAAGATTGAAGTTTAAACTTCTCAAAAATGCTCTAATTTTTGTCCAAGGACAACAGAAGTCGAATAGCGTACCTGTAAAGGACATTGTCTTAACTTGAAAACGTACGGACGGATTTTTAGGCAGACAGATAATATTTAGTAGTATTAGCAAAGACTTTAAGTTTAATTAATATATGTTGAAGTAAAGATGCGTTTTCGCTGAATTTCGCGTTTTTTCGAAAAACGAAAATCTTCAGTTATCCGCAATAAAAAACGATTCAGGGTGTATATTTGGAAATGTTATAAATACAATGAGATCTACAAATTGGAGTAACTTTAATTAAATCCAAGCAAAAACTGTAATTTTAATATTTTTTTAATTTGCTTTAAACTTGAAACCGCCACAATTTTTGCGCCGTGAAAGATAAATGATTAACGAGTATGAATTTACCATGCTTAAACATCGGTTAGCACAACCACAAACGGTTTTTCATGTAATACAAAAAAAATGAAAAATATTTTTCCTAAAAATGTCAAAAAAATTTTGAAACTCCTTAGATACATATAATTTTCTCCAAGATTTTATTAACCATCTATCCATTAAGCCCAATACCAAATATTTTATTTCAAAATAATAGCTTAGTGCTCATTCTATTGAACTATATAGTTTATCATGAAATTACCAACAAATTAAAGTTAATAGAATTAAAGTTAAATAGAATTGAATCGTTACAGTTAGAAAATATGTTTGCAGATAAAGGGTGTTTTTCATAGAGGTATATAACTTTGAAATGGAATAAAACAAAGATGAATTTTTTAAATTGACTTGAAATTTACTTTATTCGAAAGATAATATTCTGGCATATGACTTCTGGTATATGACCGCCACAGCTTGCTCGGACGTAGTCTAATTTTCGATGACTTTTTTCAATTTTTGTGGCCGTATATTTGCAATAACGCGGCGAATGCTGTCCTCCAAGTGGTCAATCGTTTCGAGCTTATCGGCGTAGACTAGCGACTTCACATATCCCCACAGAAAATAGTTCAGCGGCGTTAAATCGCACGATCTTGGAGGCCAATTCACGGGTCCGAAACGTGAAAATATGCGGTTACGAAACGTTTATTTCAATAAATCAATTGTTGCACAAGCTGTGTGACATGTTGCGCCGTCTTGTTAAAACCACAGCTCCTGCACATCATGGTTGTTCAATTGATAAACGAAAAAGTCAGTAATCATGGCTCTATAGCGGTTACCATTGACTGTAACGTTCTGACCAGCATCGTTTTTAAAGAAGTACGGACCAATGATTCAACCAGCCCCTAAAGCACACCAAACAGTCAGTTTTTCTGGATGTAACGGTTTTTAACATACACTTGAGGATTATCATCACTCCAAATAAGGCAGTTTTGTTTATTGACGTATCCATTTAACCAAAAGTGAGCTTCGTCGCTAAACGAAATGCGCAAAATTCTAGCGTTTCGAACAGAACCATGCTTTTCAAAATAAATTTGCACAATTTGGAAGCGTTGTTCAGGCGTCAGTCTATTCATGTTGAAATGCCAAACCAAACTAAACATAAATCACTTGACAGCTGATGAAATGGCCGCCAGTTAAAAAAGTGTTGCCAACTTAAAGTTATATACCTGTATAAAAACACCCTTTATATAATGAAAATAATTACAAACCCGTGTTGAAAATAATTTTCCAAAAATTTTACTAATTTAATAAGCTAATAATCCTCATCATAAGAATAACTACCCAGGTAGAAATTGCCAACCAAACATAATAGTACTGGCTCTGTTATTTGTGTAAAATCCAATCTGTTAAACAATTTCCAAAGTTACAACTAATATTGTTGTAGAAAAACATAATTTGTTTTAACAAACGAGTAGCACCCACAAAATTCTTTGTCCCTATTGTTTTTAGTAATATTACAACTATTTAGTGGCATTTTTTTTTAATTTTTTATTACATTTAACACGTTTATTTATCCCTCAAACCGGCCAAAGATTTTTTGCGGTGAAATGTATATACACTTGCTCGGCAAAATATCCCAAAACTTTTTTCGTTGCCTATTTTAGGCGATATGGGCCAAAATAAGTTAAGAGCGGTGCGCCCCGGTAGGCTAGTTGGTAGCGTGCTGGCTTATCAGTGCGGGGGTCGTTGGTTCGATTCCCACCTATTTTCTATTTTCGCTACAACGCGCCGATGGTCATAGTAGCTAGTGGTCGGTTAAGGCAATAGGATATAATTTGTAATTATATGATTATTAATTAATAAAATAAAATTAAAAAAAAAAAATAGAGCGAATCTCAAAAATTAATAACTTTAGACATAAATTATTCTTCTTACCAAGATATAACTACATTCCAAAATTTACACTTTATGTGCTTTTACTTAAGAAGGTATGGCGATTTTCGCATAATTGAGCGAAAACGCACCTACACTCATAGAAATAAACCTGTAAAAATAGCAAAAATTAAAAACTACTAAAAATTAGTAAAAAATTACATTGCAGAGAAAACTGCTGAAATAAGCAGATTTTTTTTTTTTGCTAAATATAAGTAATATAAAAGTAGCAAAATTAAATCTGTTAAATTTGCAACTAAAGGGTGTTTTTTATACAGGTATAGAACTTTAAGTTGGCAAAACCTTTTTAACTGGCTGCCATTTTGTCAGCTGTCAAGTGATTTATGTTTAGTTTGGTTTGGAATTTCAACATGAAAAGACTGACGCCTGAACAACGCTTCCTAATTATTTCGATTAACTATGGAAGGTTTTCGCAAAACGTTTACTCTAAATTATAATATGCATCCACATAGACGTCGTATAGTGCGTACAGAATAAGTAATTGCTGCTGTACAGCGTAGCGTAGAGGAAGATCCCAATAAATCTATCCGCCATCGTGCACAGGAATTTGACTTGTGTCCTTTATCGAAGATTTCGCTCAAAGATCTTGGTATGCGCGCTTACAAAATCAGTGCAGGAGCTGTGGTTTCAACAAGACGGCGCAATATGTCACACAGCTTTTGCCACAATTGATTTATTGAAGGAAACGTTTGGTAACCGCATAGTTTCACGTTTCGGAATATTTGAAGTCTGTGGGGATATGTGAAGTCGCAAGTCTACGCCGATAATCCCGAAACGATTGACCACTTTGAGGACAACATTCGCCGCGTTATAAATGATGGAAATGGTTGTTTTATTCCATTTCAAAGTTATATACCTCTATAAGAAACACCCTTTATTTAGATATATTTCAGCTAAATTTAAGTTACTTAAAGGTAACAAAATAATCTGCTAAAATCAGCAAAAACGTTCACTAAATATTAGTAGACAAAAAAAAACATTAAAAAAAAAATTTTTTTTGTTAGTTTTTTTTTAATGCGAATAAAACTCTGCCCTTATGACATCAGTAATCTACAATTTGTTAGCAAAAATTTTTGTTGATTTTAGCAAAATTAACAGTTATTTGCATTCTAATAAAATTTTTTTGCCAAACTTCATAAAAATCCGTCCATACGTTTTCAAGTTAAGGCGATGTTCTTTACAGGTACCTTTTGCAATCCTGTATGTCTTTGGACCAAATTTAGAGCTGTTTTAAAAGTTTAAGTTTCGATCTTACTTTGTGTTTAGTATCAACGGTTTCTAGTCAACATAAATATGTGTTCAAGAGCTTTGAAAATTATGTTTATTTCAAAATATTTTTTTTTTTAATTTTACGAAATTTTAATTTGAACGCTTTCTCGCTTTCAAACTGTGCCATGCACACAAAAAATACTTATTTTATTTTGAAAATTTAGTTTTCTATCGAAATAGCTTAAATTCTTATTATAATTTAAGCTATTTCGATATAGCTTAAAGGGTTAAGAGGCTAACAAGGAGAGTCCGTTAATGGGCTCATGCAGATCGCGATGCAATTTGAATATGTTTTAAAGAATCAAAAATTAAGAGGTCCCCACAATTAGGTGTTAGAAAGTGGGGTCAAAAGTACCCCGGATTCTGTTTTTTGCATTTTTTTTTCATATTTCTTTCAAAGAAACTATATATAATTCTGGTATACTCGTATATATAATATAATTTTGGATACATTACTGCTATGTTAACCAAAATTCGAATACCCAGGAAAGCTTTGGTAATGTGTACTCCTTACCTGTATCATTATTTTCCAACAAAAAGTAGTACATTACTTTGTAATGCATACTCGTTACCTTCAGCATTATTTCGAAACATAAAGTACCAATAGTTGATTACATAATGCATTACATTGTAATGTATACTCCTTACATTCAACATTAATTTAAAACATAAAGTAATGAGTTACCGTTAATTAAACACTCGTGGATTAACTTGTAATGATACCTCATTACCTTTTACATTACTTCAAAACATAAAATAATGACTTACCGATCATCAATTACATGAATTAGTACATGAATTATAAAAGTAAAGTAATTATCTTTATATTTTTGAAAATCTATTTTTAGACACATTACTTTGTGATTTTTCGTAAGCATGAGGGTAAGATGTATATTTTTTATATCACTTACGAAAACACGAAGTACAAGGTGGCGCAAAAATAACCTTCCGATGTTTTTTGGCTGTAATTTAAAAAAAAAATTAAAAACTTTGATTCTTCTTGTGGATTATTTTTATTTGGTATTTTAATTTTTTTTACATCAAGTCGAGAATATGATGTCATGTAAATGGCCGCCGCCACAGTTGACTGTCATTTGAGCCCTTTTTACGGCATTTTCCATCACTTTGGCCAAAACTTCCGGCGATAGGTCCTCACATTCTTGACGGATATTGTCTTTAAGAGCTGCAAGAGTCTGAGGCTTGTTGACATAAACCCGCGACTTCAAAAAGCCCCACAAAAAGAAGTCTGGAGCGGTCAAATCAGGCGATCTTGCTGGCCAGTGCAAATCGCCAAAACGGGAGATTAGGCGCCCGGGAAATGCATCCTTCAGCATATCGGTTGTGGCACGTGCAGTATGTGCCGTTGCACCGTCCTGTTGGAACCACATGTTTTCCAATCCCAATTCATCAAGTTGCGGCAAAAAGAACTCGTTGATCATTGCTCTGTAGCGCCCACCATTCACAGTAACCGTTTGGCCCGCGACGCACTATGCTTTGTCCCATAGACAAAAATCAAAAAAAAAATTTTGTCTCAAATTGTTTTTAAATACAGATTTTTTGAAAGATAATAAGGTATCTCAAATAAATGTTAACAAAAAAAATTTTTCTGATTGCTTTTGCCACCACGAGAGGGCGTTAAAAGCAGATAATTTCTTCCAAAAATTACTTAACAGAAAAATGAGTTTTAGTTGTTTCACAAAAATAATTCTGAAAAATTCATTTTTTTAAAAAGTCGCTCGAAATTTGGTTTTCAAGTACTTTGATATATTTGCAGTTAAATTAAAATTTATAATTTAGTATTTTTTTACAAAATAACTTTTTTTATTGCTCTGAAAAACACATTTTTTTTGTTGAAAATCCAAAAATTACTTAAGTTTGATGGAGTATAAAAAAAAATTATATAAAATTAGATATTTTTTTTTTTTCTGTTTTTGTAAGTTTATACTCTTAGCTAAGAGGGTATTCAAAAATTAGTGCCTATTTTTTACCACAACTTAAAAAAAAATGCGTTTTTTGAAATGCCTAATTTTATGATTTTTACTCAAATATCAGGCATTTAAGAGTGTTTAATATCATTGCGCAACACAATTTTATATTTTACATGTTAAAAAATAAAAAAATTTAATTATATCATTAGTAGACCAAAACCACTGAAGTATTTTCAAAATTTAGCTCGAGTTTTTTTTTATGGCCCACAGAAGTTTTTAAATTTTTTTTAAAGGCGTTTTGAGTAAGTCAAAAAAAATGTATTAAATCTAATACAAGGCTAATAGATGATTTTAATAAAATTTGATGACGGTTCTTTTCATAGAACTAATTAACCCTCTATCTGCCATTTTTAGGGGTCATTTCAGCCCCTCCTCATGGAACACCACTAACACGTTTAACATTTAAGATAAACTCGGACACCCAAAATTTGTTGCACAGTGTATGCAACTGTAGCTTCATGTTATGTAAAATATCTCATTAATAATTAGTTAGATCCAATTAAACTATAAATTAGATTCTGTTTCATATTTAAATTACTATTTTAAAGTGTAAGTTGCGATTGACTTCGATTTTAAAGTTTTTTTTGTTTCATATTTTTGTTTTGCTTTATCATATTATTTGCCGTTATTTATATTTTTCAAATTAGAGATGATAGCGTGACACATTTGTTTTGAAGTTACAATACACGCGTGTGATAGTAACAATATTCCAGCAGCGCTAATACGACCATATATTAAATTTTCGGAAATGCGAGAGAAATTTTTATTTTCTATAAAAGTTTCAATTGTATAAAAACCGTAAGTGTTACAAATTTAATTGCCTTTAACATAAGTGATCGTGAGTGCTAGTGGATGAAAATACTAACGGGTCCATCTCTATTTGTAATGTAAACAAGGTTTAAAAAATAAATTTATAAATTAATGTAACTAATCTGTGGTGATGGCAAATATTTAAAAAAAATCCGATATAATTGATTGTTGGATAGCAGCATCCTCAAACAATAAAATATCAGAGGTGTATAAATATGTAAAACATAAGATAGGCGATTCATATTTTAACAAAAAAAACTTAATACAAAGTATTCAGTTTTTTAATAGTAAAGTGAATAAGTTATGGAGAGAAAGCAGATATAATTTTAATTTTTTTATCAAAATATATCGCACTTAATCAACAGGAGGGTATTAACTCAAAATGTTCAGTAGAAGCAAAACAATTTTAAATTTAATATTAAAGGCACATGAAAAAGAATTTTTAAACCAACCATTTCATTATCAAAAAGTAGGCAAAATAGCACGATATTTTTACAGCGGATATGAATACTACTCGTCAATTTTTTTCGAAAAGTGGAAAAATAAAAATTTTGATGGAAGTGCGATATGATTTTTTCATAATTTTTTAATGACGTTTACATTGCTAGTTTTCCTCTTTAATTTTTTCATTTATGTTATCTTTCAAATATCCTTATAGTTTTATTTTTGCAAGAGCATTTTAACCGGTTTATCCTATTTTTCAATAAATGATGTTTTTGTATTTTCCACATTGATAATCCGATTCTACCCAAATTTGGCACAAATGTATATCTTGCAAATATCAATTTACATACCAAAATTTATTACGATCAGACAATTTTTTTAGCAATGGTAGCGTTTTTAAGAAAAAGGATATATAGCAGGACCTTTAGTCCTTAGTCCGATTTAAATAAAAATTTACACACACGTTGCTAGTTGCATGTGTATCAGCATGACCACTCTTTGTAATTTTGTGGGCATTATTGAAGCTAAAATTATATTTTTCAATTTCAGGACACATGGGAGGTAGGCGTGTCCTAGGGCCGATTTTTCCAAAAATTCTTATTTTTCTTAACTAAGCTATTTTATGCTAGTGTACCAAATTTCAAAAATATCTGACTACTCCTTCTATTTTTGTCCCTTCGTTATATGGGAACGAAGCACAGTGCGACGTCTTCGAAGAAAAAAGGTCCGATGACTTCTCCAGCGAAAACAGCACACCATACAGTGACTTTGAGCGGGTGTAATGGCTCTTCGTGGGTTACACGCGGATTTTCAGTGCCCCAGAAGCGTACATTTTGCTTATTTACGTACCCGCTAAGATGGAAATGGGCCTCATCACTCATGATTATTTTTGATGAAAAATGTCAAATAAATAGGTCAAATAAATAGTCACCAATATTCCGCGTTCTGGAGCAGTGTAGCGTAACATTGTTTATTAACGTGTATTTCGCATGTGTTTACTACACAAATGTCAAAACAGAACTGACATTAGGGGCCAATCGCAAAATTTATAGCATTTTCTGATAGGAGGATTACTTTTGCGCCACCTTGTACAATAATTCATTAACATTTTAAGCAATCAAATACTATATGTATCTATAGCTCAGTTGGTAGAATTCTCGCATAACTAATTGTTAACAACCAGAGACCCCAGGTTCGAATCCCAGCGTAACCAAGTCATTTATTTAAATAATAAAACAAATATTTGTAATAAATTTTTTTTATAAATTATTTTTTTATGAAAATCTTTTTATAGAATCATTACTTTTTCCCACAATGTAACTATATGAGTAACCAGTTACATTACCCCCTACAAGGTAATGAGTCCACCCATTGCTTTTAGGCTCATCGCCTGTAAAATTCTTAGTGAAGTAAGGTTTACTTTTACCATTATTTGGTAATGTGTGGTTTTGCTGGATATCTCAGTTTTGAGACATTCCCCCATAAAAAAAATTGTGAAAATAGTGTGTATTTACAATTTTTTTTTGCTTTTTTATATGTCACTCTATACTATAATATTATACTATATATTATTACGTGAATTTCAAAAGGCTTTCCAATGATATATAATACATTTAATAAATATTAAAGTAAAAATAAAAATAAAAAAATTAAATCAAATGATATCTTTAAAGTCTAAATGCCGGTAAATTTGGGTATTTTGGTATTTTAAATGAATAATATTGACAAAAACTATTTTAAACTTTTCTGAAAATTTTGTGTCTTACATTTTGCAAATAAACAAAATGTCTGTATTTTTTACTATTTGTTCGAAAAAATATTTAAATTTGCGTATTTAGAGGTACCCTACTGATCCTTTTGGTATAAAAAATTCAAAAATAAATTTTATTTCTCTTATTTTCTTGGCAATATTAAAAAATCAAGGATAGATCCGACTTTAAAAACCGGTAGATCCCACCAAAATCGGAATGGTTGGTCAGGTTCATTATATTCCACTGTGCCATGTAGTTTGCAATGAAATTATTAACAAATTAAAGTTAATAGAATTAACTGAATTTGCTACAGTGCTAGTAGGAGTTGTGGAAATGTATTAAATAACTAATGAAAATAATAACTAACAGGTCTTTGGAAATAATTTCCAAATTTAATAAGCTAATAATCCTCATCATAAGACTAACTATATAAAAAAGGTAATATTGAAATTTGTTCAACAGTCTCTCTTCAACAAGTCATGGCGTTAAAACTAAATATTTTTATATTAATCATTCTTGTAGTTCTCAGTTGGTTCGTGGGAAAAATTCTTTGTAAACCTTCTATAGAAAGTGTAATGCAGGAGCAAGTTCGTTTAACAATGGATTTATGTGATGAACTTCATAAAATACATAATTTTGATAATATTATTGTATATCGGACACCAGATAGATTATATGAACCACGTAATGAAAATGGATTGTTACTCAAATCACGTAATAAGCACGATGAACATGATGATCATAATGATGAGGTTAAGGATGATATTTTGTATAAAAGTGTTGGAAATATTTTAGCCAGTTATATATTTTCTGAGAAGATGTTTAAACCCTTAATGATTTTCACTATATCACCTTGGGATTATATCAATGATACCAAATCCATACCAAATTTGGGTAATGTTTTAACAAATAAAAACTTGGCTATTGTTGTAGTAAATGATATATTCAATGTGGAATTAAAAGAATATATTGCTTTTTCGTTGGGCGCCAGTTTAGAGACGAAAATTGTATTTCTCTTAATTGGTCATGAATTGACAAATGATTTTGAACATTTGGAAAAAATTAATAAATTCTTTGGTTGGTGTTGGTCTAAAAATATTTTGAATATTATTTTACTATTTCAAAGAGATTATATTGCACAAAATCTTAGTGAATTGAAGCTAGAAGTTTATACCTATACACCATTTCCAAATCCCATAACTGCAATACATTTGACCGGTTCGCCAATTAGAGAATATTTTCCGGAGAAAACTAAGGATTTAATGGGATATACGTTTAAAACGCCGATGTATCATAACTTACCAAATGTTTTTAAGGTAAGTGCAATTATGTAATTCATAGATTAAAACGAAACGTTTAGCTACACTCAAAAAAAGTCAGTAAAGTCAGCAACATTTTTGCTGGGAGGATCCTTGCAGAAAAATTGCTAATATTAGGAAAAAAATTTGCTAAATTCAGCAAAATGTTTTCTAAAACAAATTCAGCAAAATTTTTATGGCACATCTACACAAACAAGAAAACTAATAGGGATAGATAAAAAACACCTAAATAGCTCTATTGAGAATGATTTGAATTATTAAGAGGAGGGTTTGCTTCACGCAAAAAAAAAATATCATTGAACATGATTGTGGACACAAAATTATCATATTATGATCCTAATTATCATATACATGATTCTGGCTGATCGTATTATGATAACCGTGGCCGATTTTATCGTCACTTAGAATCATAATATGATTGCTACGATCATATTATGATTGTTACACATTGCATTGATGCTCTTTTTTCTGCGTGTTTGTGTATACATAAATTTAATTTAAAATCATGCAGAAACAACATTAAATTTAACCCACATACCAAATTTCAAATCCGTTGCTTTATCAGTATGTCCTCCAAGGGGTAACTTTTCCCCCTCATGTCCATTCCCGTAGTAACTTCTTAAAATTTCATCTAACAAGAAAACTACACGGTGGTGAGTCCGCAGATTGTAATGAAACGGGGATATGTTTGTAAAGGACAAAAAAATATTAGACACATATTTTTTTAGGTGCGTGTTGGTCAAAAATTACCCAATTTTAGGTTTTTTTAAAATATATTTGTTATAGTAGCAATTAAACTATTGTATAAATTGGCCATCAAATTAAAGGTATTTTAAAGACATAGTCAATAAATGGTATAGAAAATATGTCCGTGTTATTCAGAAAACTATTTTTTCGAATACCACACACATTTTTACGGAAACTTGTTGTTGCATTTGAGTTCAAATTAACATATAATAATGCTTATTTAATTTTATCGAGGTAGTGTCTGGGCTTTTTTCAAATTTCCCGAAGAGCTTTTAAAACCCATATTTGAAATATTTCAAACAAGGGCCCAAAGCATATGCAATATGGATATTAAAATTTGTATTTTCTCGAGTACTTTAACACTGCTTACAAAAAAGTTTGAATTCTTGAATTTTAGACATGTTTTCATACAAAAATATTCTTTTTTTGACCCCTCTTTTTAATCCCCAACCGTGCGATTGCGCACCCAAAAAAAGAAAATACGTGTCTAATATTTGTTTGCACTCAACAACATATGCAAGCTTCATTAAAATGGGTGGATTCACCACTGTGTAGTTTCCTTGTAAGTCTACACGCATATAGAGCAGCACACCAAGCCTTAAAGGATATGACTTTTTCCCATTTTAATGTCTATTTTACCACGCTCTTGTGCAAAATTAAAAAAGGACTGATCTTATAAGCTAGTTCTTTCAATCCAAAGAGGTTTGGGCTTCACAAATTAGCGGTTTGGCCAGGCCACCAAGGCGGTGACTTTTCCACATCCCCTTAGTAATTTTCAAAACTCCCGTCTAAGCAGATGTCTTGGCGGGATTAGAAACCCTCATACCTAATTTCCAGTTTATCTTGGTTTGGCCAGGCCGCCTAAGGTGAGAATTAACTCCTTCGTGACCCTTCCCGTAGGATTTTCGAAAAATTCCGTCTAGCAAGGAGTCTCCCGATGGGTTCTCTCTGATCTTAATATATTTTGGATATCACATATCAGTATTTCTTTTAAGCGGCCTAATACACGGGTTAAAATTAGAGGTTAAATTTTTACCTTTTTGTATGGAAACAAGTCAGAAATTGTCGAAATTTAGATTTATTTTTCTCAGATTTTGAAAAATTTTTTTAATAGCCATACTCCAGATTCTGAAAGCCTTTTTGGGCAAAAAAAAAGTCACAAGCCTATTAAAACTATTTCTGTAGATAATTAAATTTATAACGAAAACTTTTTCCCGTTAAAAAAAACGTTTATATTTTTAACACTTTTCTCCAGACTTAAATTTTAAGATATATCCCCTCACCTTAACCTCTTCTGTACAGACTCATGACTTTGTAGGTTTTTTTTGACACAAAATACTTATGTTTCGGAATTCAAGAATCGAAAAAGATTCTCAATTTTTAATTTATTTCTACTTCTATTTTTAGTCTATTGATCCAAAGACCGGCTTGGAAACTGTAACTGGCACAACTGGTAAGATATACATGCAATTTGTTAAAAACATGAATGCAACTTTTGCGGAATTGCCAGCAAAGGATAGCCCTTTGATAGTAAACTATACGTACGAATTATTAAATGCCGGTAATATAGATATGTCTATACAACCATATACAGCTCTTTTGCCTTGTGAATTTTTATGCAGTTATCCCATAACAAATACCAATACCTGCGTTGTAGTACCAGTTCTACCTGAAATATTTCCTGGTCTTTACATACCCTTAACTTTTAATCTTAATATGTGGGCTATGCTATTTATAATGTTTGTAATCTTTCAAGTGTTTTATATTTTAATAAATTATCAAATCTATGGCCAGTGGAGACTATGGGAATCGTTTTCTACGACCTTACAAGGTATTCTTAATATGCCGATATCTTATATGACCAATAATGCGACACACGCTGTAAAAAGTATATCATTGAAAAGGAAATTATTTGTTCATTTATTGTTAACACTAACGGGTATGTTATATTGTCTATCGTATATAGCCGGCTTATCATCATTCTTTAGTAGTACCCTGTATCCTAAACAAATCGAAACAATTGACGATTTAAGAGCTTCAAATATTTCATTAATGTTAGCGGATTATAATTACTTTTTCTATAAGAATCTGGATTTATTACCACTTGACTTTGACAATAATATAGTAATTGCCGACATCAGTACTATATCCCGTCATGTTAATAATTTAGATACTTCCTATGGCTATGTAGTACATAATGAAGAATGGAAAGTTATGCAACGTTTACAACAGGGACTATGGAAGCCACGTTTTAAAATTGTTCCTGAAATCTGTATATCCAATATATATCTTACCTTTCCCATGCAATTTAATTCACCATTTTATCATCCTCTTAAAGGATTTATAATGACAACTCAAGCGACCGGTCTAGCGGCAAAATGGAGTGATATGGTATTAATGGAAATACAACGTACAAGTGCTGGAAATGCTACTCAACTGGAAGATCCTGAACGTCCAATACCCTTGAGTTTGGATCATTTAACTTATGTATTATACATGTATTTTGTTGGTATAACTTTGGCATTAATGACATTTATTTTTGAATTGATGTGGAAAAAAATTATAAAAAAAATCGAGTAAAAAATTAAAAAAAATTTTATGTAATGGTTTTTGTTTTTTGTACAATCAAAAGTAATTCTATACAGCACAAAAAAAATTATTTATTAATTGAACTAAAGATTTTGAAGCTCATTTATGACAGCCTATACTATACTATGGTTATAGTGCAAATATTATGATTGCTACAAACATGTTATGATCATTATAAATGTATTGTGAAATTATATTATTAACAATATTTTAATGCGTGTTTATGTTTACAAAATAAGATTAGTGCTGAAAAAGGGAAATTAAAGTTTTGCTTTTTTTAGATATTCAAATAAAAAAATTATGTAAGCATCGCAAAGCGACAAAATAATCATTTATGTAACTCCTTAATAACAGAAATCTTATTCGTCAGCGCAAAGACAATTGTATTACTTAATTTATTTTAAAATAAGTTTAATTAAAAGTGTAAATTATTAAATAAATAAATATACGTTTGTACTATTAAAAAAAAAAAAAACATGTATAACTTTTTAATCCAGCTTCAACAGAATGCTTTTAGAATAATGTAGGAATCATACTATAATAATTTATAAACCTTTCCATAACCATAATATGATAATATTGAGATCAATTGGGAATAATAATATGGTAATCTAATTATCATATTATGATTAAAAAAAATATTAGAGTAAGGTTGAGTACTGAATTTTGATTGTAATTTTTTTTTCAAAACTGAACACGATCCTATTATTGACGAATTACTAACTTAGGTATTGTAATAAAATCTTGTCGTTTTATGCTTCCAGATATTTTGAAATCTCTACTAATTGTAGACTTTGAAACTTGGATTTTAGGTCTTTGGATTTCTTCCATAGGTTATTTTTTTTTTTTCAAAATTGAGCATAACTTTCTGCGTTTGCTTACACACAGAGAAATAAAGTGCCAACCGAATTTAAAAGTGTATTTCAATATTAACAACTCAAAAATTCAGTTAGTACAACGATATTTACATTCGATTTATTAATATTTTGGGCGTTGCAACTAAAATTCAGTTGAATTAACCGAACATTGTTGTGAAACCTTATGTAGAGTTCCACTAGCCGACTTAAATTCGTAATAACCGAATTTGAGTCAAAGTAATCGAATTTCCGTTGGCAAACAGCAACATTTTTCTCTGTGTGTAATTTTCCAATAATTTCCCCGTATCTTTCTCGATTTCTAAAAGGTATAAAATTTACTCTATTTATACTTTAGTAAAATATTTTAATAGCTCATGGCAATAAGGAAATAACTTTAACAAAAAGATAAAAAATGATTTTTTTGGGACTTGTGCAATATTATAAAAACAGGTTTTGTGACATAATTGTTTACGTAAGTTCAGTGACTGGTTCCGTCCGGGTTCTTTCAGTAACCATTTCAGTAACCATTTTCAGTAACCATTAATATACACTTTTCAATTCGGTTGCCACTTTATTTCTCTGTGTGTACATAATATGGAACATGTGGAATTAAAAGTAGCAGGTAACATGCCAATTATTTGTAATTTGTCCTGTAACTTGTTCGCTTATCGCAGTTTATTGATATGTCACGAAAATATTAATTTTATACAAGTCCTCCTGTGGGAAATGGACCAGTCACTGATATGGTCACGTGACTAAAACTTTGTGTGTATGAACCTGTCCTTGCTTCGGTTCTATTATATGAAAGTGACCGGTACTTTTAATATGGGCTTGTCATAGGAGGTGACAATTGCTACCTGTGGAGCACTGTGTGACGTGGCGAATAACTTTACCAAGGTAACCTATCACCGTACCGATTGAAATGAATATGCTACGGGACAAGTCAGAAGTAGGTAGTGTTAAAGTAGGACCATTTTAGGATTTATGTGATATGCAACAGAACAAGTGGGAAAAAAATTATCAGGTGACTGGTGTAGGTGTACATATCGTAGAACTGGAGAACAATTTTTGAAGGAAAACTAGTAACATATTAAGCGAAATCTGTTATAGGGGTAGTATGAATGGAATAGTTTTCGACGTGCGACTGCACTGGTCTAAGGGCTACATGTTGGCGGGCATGGGAAGAGTAATTAGCAAGTAACCTGTCAGTTTTTATTCACACTCATAATAATCCATGCTTAAAAATACAAATATATTTTTTGTAAATGTTTTTTCGTAGAATGTACAAACATTTTGTTTATATTACAAAACTTTTGTATAAAGCAAATTATATAAATTTACAAATTTCGTAAAAAATACAAACATGATTTCGTAATATTTTTTTAGTACATTGTACAAAAATTTGTAATGTTAAAATATTACATATGGATGTTGATGTGGTTAGAGGTCGGATTTGCAATCAGAAGGTTGCGAGTTCAACTCCTGGCCAGGACAATTTTTTTTTTTTTTTAGTTTTTATATTTTTTTTGTTTATTAATGTTTTTAAATTTCTATGTTTTATTTTTTTATTTCATTATTACTATTTTTGTGTTTTGATATAAATGGGTATTTTGTATTTTGTTTAATAAAGAGGATCCTAAAACAAGTTAAAGAGGACCCGAAAACACTACTTCCACTTTATTTGCCGGGTTTAGTATGAAATTCAATAAAACAAATATTTGAAAAGATAAAATATTTAATAATAAAATGCAATTAGTTTGAAATTGTTATTTAAGTTTTTTATTATTATTATTTTATTATTTTGTTTTTTAATATATTATTTGATATATTTATAAAAAAATTATATTATTTTATTTAGTTCAATAAACATAATAAAATATTTAATTGCCATTTTACCTTTTTTATTAAATATTTGTAGCATATTTTTCTAGTTTTCATAAAAATTTCATAATATTTTCGACTTAAGTTGCTTTTTAGTTTGTTGTATTGCATCAGCTACTTTGGTGCAAATGGTAGAGGGGTCTACTTCAACACAGCAGGACGTCACTGAAATCGTGAGTTCGATTCTGGTGTGGCACCATTACATTTTTTTTTTTTAATTTTAAAATAAACCCGTAAGGTATGCACCACATTTATTTAAAAAAAGTTTTTACAAAACTTTACGAAATGTGATTTGTATATTCTACAAATTTTTTCGTAATGTCAAATAACCAAAACTTTCGTAAAATGAACAACGGTTTTCGTGTATTTTACCTATAGATTATTATGAGTGTACGTAAATAAGCAAAATTTACGCTTCTGGGGCACTGAAAATCCGCGTGTAACCCACGAAGAGCCATTACACCCGCTCAAAGTCACTGTATGGTGTGCTGTTTTCGTTGCACTGATAATAATCCATGCGTAAAATTACGAAAAAATGTCAAAATAACCAAATTTTTTGTAAAATAAACGAAAATTTGTATATTTTACGAAATTTTTTGTAGTTTTGACAATAATTTCGTATTTTTATGCATGGATTATTATGAGTGTGGAGGAGTCATCGGACCTTTTTTCTTCGAAGACGTCGCGGGCCAAACGGTTACTGTGAATGGTGAGCGCTACAGAGCAATGATCAACGAGTTCTTTTTGCCGCAATTTGATGAATTGGGATTGGAAAACATGTGGTTCCAACAGGACGGTGCAACGGCACACACTGCACGTGTGTGTCTAATGAGCCTCTTGTATGGGCAATACAAGATTTTTTATTATATACAGTGGATGAAATTCCTTTGGGCTCACTAATATTTCTTAATTTAAAAAAAAAAAACCGAGAAAAGCTAGGATAATTCTAACAACGACAAAATAATCGTTCTTTGATAAATTATTAATGATTAAACTGATTTTTTAATCGACTAATATTTTTGATATAAATATTTAAAAACTTTAAAAAATTAAGCGAAATTCAATTGGGCGCACTTCAATATAATTTAAAAAAAAAAAATTAAAGAATTTTCATTTAATTTTAAAATTTCTGTTAGGTTTTATTTGCATCATTAATTTGAGTCGGCTTATCTTGATCTACACGATTTTAAATGTTTTTTGTTATTTTGGAGCTGTAAGATTTTTGAGATTTAGATAGATATGTGAGATTTTTAGTTTTTTTGTCAGATTTTGACGTCTATGGTCACTATTGTCAATTTCACTCTCTCCTATGAGTTCTTTATGAATTTTAATCGCAACTTTATGCTAAGCAAATAAAAAAAGCCCATAAAATGTTTGTCCTTTGCAAGGAATAATGTGAAAATCCAGGGAAAGTTCTGACAAAACGATATATTTTGCTCGCTCGTTATTAGAACTAATAAACAATGTATTTTGATATAATTTTTAAAAAATATTTAAAAGTTCTATACCTGTATAAAAAAACACCCTTTATAAGAATAGCAAAATAAATCTGTTGAATTTACAAATACTCAGTTATATTTGAGCTAAATTTTAGTTAATTGAAAGTAACAAAATAATCTGCTAAAATCAGCGAAAACATTTACTAAATATTACACTCAGGGAACTTTTGCTTTAAAAATATGTGGTTGTTTAAGTTGTAATACAGTTTCTTTATTTTTAATGTAAATCATTTGTAGAAGAAATTAAATTTTTTACTAACCTTGTAGTTCATTTAAAAAACCAACCACATCAAATGACTGTTTTATGATTTTACATTAATTTTTACATTAATTTTTTACAGTAGTTTTTCGTTATTTAAAAATAAAAAAAATTAATGTTTGTTTATTTTTTTTAATTAACATGTGGTTCCTTTTTACTACAATTGTGTTTAATTTTTTAAACATTAAAAAACAAATGATAATGTTAGTTGAATTTACTGAAATGTAAGTCGTCCTTTCTTAAAGCGAAATTTCATTTGTTTTTAACTACATTTGCAGTGGTCTTTACCTACATAGTGTTCTAAGTGTAGTAGACAAAAAAAATCATTAAAAAACGTGAAAAAATTTTTAAAGTTTGTTTTTGTTTTTTTTGTAATGCGAATTAAAGTCTACCCTTATGAAATCTGTAATCTACAATTTTTTAGCAAACATTTCTGTTGATTTTAGCAAAATAAACTGTTATTTGCATTCTACCAAATTTGAGGTAAATATATAAAAAATGTTGTTAATATTACAGTTTTTGTTTGCTATTTTTAAGTCTACAAATATTTAGTAAAACTTTTTTGCTAATTTTACAGAGTAAAATGATATTTTCAATTAACCAAAATGCAGATCGAATATAACTAAAATTTTGTAAAGTCAACAGATTTATTTATGCTGTTCTTATGTTATTAATATTTAAAGCATTTTTAACTAATTTTCAGTAGCTTTTTCTGCTATTTTTACTGGTTTATTTCTATGAGTGTACCATTTCCAAATATGTACTTATATAACCACTTATATGGTAATGCTTTTCTACACTGGGGTATAGAAAAAAATGTCGTGGTTGAAAAAAAAAAAAAAATCCAAATTCGAAATAAATGCCAAGAATACTATGGCCAAGAGGCGGAAATATTGTTTAACCCAATATCTTGCATTACGGCATGTCATCCCAAGGGATTTTTCAAGATGTTAACAATAAATTGATGGTGTTTATTAGGAACCTCATCTTGAAAATCATTTGACTCCAAAATCCATTTTTGTGAATACGACAACACTTATTATTTTTATGAAAGAAGATTCAACTTTCTTTTTAAAAATGTGATTAAATCTGTGTAAAAGGCATTCCAAATTTGGGGTTTGTCATAAAACAAGTTGATGAGGATGATGATATGATATGATTAATTGAAAAAAAAAAACAATTTTAGTACATATATAGAATGTAACACATTTTTTTTTTTCTTTAAATTAAATCATAATAAGACATAACAGAAATGTTGTGTGTCTGATTGACTACAATTAGGAAATAAATGTTATAAGTATATTAGTTTTCATATACATAATAAAACAAGGGGATTTAAACGAGCAAATGATCAAAACTTATTTAAATTTAGTGGAATTCATTTATAATAAGTTCTCTATATTTTAAACAGTTTAATAAAAATTTATATAAACGCATAAAATCTTTGCCATTCAATACTTCATGGATCTCTTCATCTAATAAGAATCTTTTTCCAAAAAAAGTTAAACGGTAGTTGGAGAAAATGGGACATCTGCCAAGTAGATGACGAGTGTTTTCTTGTTCATTACAGTTACACAAAGTACATAAAGGGTGGTTAAATTGTAAGGGCCGATGTTGAATGTGAACCACACCTAAACGCCAAGTTTTTTTTCCGAATTTTATTTGACATTTCTCTATTTCAGACTTACTCAATTTGAACCATGGAGAGATACACAATCCAGCAACGTGTTAAAGTTATCCAGACTTATTATGAAAATGGGCGTTCAAATCAAAATGCATATCGTGCACTTCGTGATTTTTTTGGTCAATTTGATCGTCCAAATGTGCGTACAATCGAAAAATCGTGGAAAAATTCGAGCAAACCGGGTCTGTAGAAGATGTGAGAACACCAGTGCATGCTCGTACAGCTCGTACTGCAGAAAATATTGCTGCTGTTCGCGATAGTGTGGCTGAAGAGCCGTCCACCTCAACTCGTCGTCGTGCCCAACAATTGCACCTCTCACGCTCGTCGTTGATGAACATTATGCATAAAGACTTGCATTTACACGCTTACAAGGTGCAATTGGCTCAAGAACTAAAGCCTCTTGACCATTCCAAACGTCGTGAATGGGCAGAATGGTGGCAAGAAGTGGCAACAGTGGATGATCAATTTTCGAAGAAAATCATCTTCAGTGATGAGGCACATTTTCACCTCAGTGGATTCGTCAATAAACAGAATTGCCGCATTTGGGCGAATGAGAATCCAAGAGTGATTGTCGAAATACCAATGCACCCACAAAGAGTGACTGTTTGGTGCGGTTTATGGGCTGGCGGCATCATCGGGCCGTATTTTTTCCAAAATGAGGCCGGTCAGGCAGTTACTGTGAATGGTGTTCGCTATCGTGAGATGATAACGAACTTTTTATGGCCCGAATTGGAAGATATGGATGTGGACGATATGTGGTTTCAGCAGGACGGTGCCACTTGCCACACAGCTAACGAAACAATGGCTCTTTTGCGCAACAAATTCAATGGCCGTGTTATCTCACGTAATGGCGATGTCAATTGGCCGCCAAGATCATGTGATTTGACACCGTTGGACTTTTTTCTTTGGGGTTATTTGAAAGAAAAGGTGTACGTCGATAAGCCAGCAACAATTCAAGAGCTAAAGGATGAGATAATTCGGCACATTAACGGCATAGAACCTCCATTATGCCTCAGCGTCATCGAAAATTTGGACCATCGGATGGAGGTGTGCCGCCGTGGTCGCGGCGCCCATTTGGCCGATATTTTGTTCCATACATAATTGAGTAATACCAATATATCATAATAAAATAAAATTACAATAATTTCCTAAATAGTTTGTGTTTTATTCAAAATCAACATCGGCCCTTGAAATTTAACCACCCTTTATATTAACATTGTTACCATGAAATGCACGTGCGTTTAAATTGAGTAGACCACCCCTAGCTTTTAGAATCAAGCTAACGAGGTGTGCCGAATAATTATCGCAAAAGTAAGGCTGAATGTCATATTGCAATGCAGGGTACAAATCATGAAATCGCGAGTTTCTTGCACTTATGATAAGTTTCTCATGTTCCAATTTTCTTAAAGAATCAATTATATGATCATGATAATACTGAAAATTGCATCTCCAAATCTCAATATCAAAAGAAGTTCCAGTATCCCTACATAAAGACGTCCAATGCGGTAACCAGAAAGCATTCTGTCGCGCCGTCTCCTCAGCTAATAGTCGTGGCTATTAATCGGAAGTTTGAAAATCTTTCTAATATAGATAAAGTGGAGGTTTAACGTTTCTAGATAAAGTGAAGGTAGACCAGTTTCTAAATGAAACATATAGATAGGTGTATTATTGGGGAGATATAACATTTTCTTTAAAAAATATCGTGACAATTTCTCGACTTCTTCAAAACTGAGAAAACCCCATACTTGAGCACCATAAAACATTATCGATTTTGCAGCTGCATGGAAAATTTTTAATTTGTTTGATAAGTTAATTTTTGAGTGATGAATGTAACTTAACCAAGTGGCATTTATCGCAATTTTAGATGAGGCAAGTTTAGATTCAATATGTTTTTTAAAGGACAAATTGTAAGTTAAAATGACTCCTAGATATTTGTATTCGTTTACTATTTCTATTTGGTTGTTACCATATTTCCAAGAAAGACTGGGGCTAGTCCTTGTACAGGTTCTGAATATCATTATTTTTGACTTATTTAGATTTATTTTCCGACACCATTGGTTGCAGTAAGTGAAAAGTGTATCAATCATTTTTTGCAACATCGTTGGAGAGTCTGACAACAATACAATATCCTCTGCGTATAATAATACTTTTACCGTTGTCCCAGCAACATCGATGCCACCCGGTAGATGGTTGTGAAGGTCATTCAGATAAAGCGAGAACAATACTGGGCTAAGCAAACATCCTTGTTTAACACCTTCTGTGACTGTGAAGGGGTCAGATAGTGTCCTGCCATCCCAAACCTGGCTAGTTGTATTTTTGTATAGTTTTTGTATAGTTTTTGTAATATTTGCACCAATTTTCGTGACAGACCTGTACAACACAGTTTATAAAACAACGAATTTCTTGGTATCAAGTCAAAAGCTGAATAAAAATCAACAAAAAAAAGCATTTGTTTTCTTATTTTGGTTAAAGTTAAGATTCACAATACTAGTTAAGTTAAATAAATTGTCTACAGTGGAGTAATCTTTGCGGAAGCCAGCTTGGTATTCATTAATTATATTGTGACAATCTATCCAGCTGTTAATACGGTTGGGGATTAAGCCTGTGAAAATTTTATACATAGTGTCGAGGAGAGATAACCATATTAACGTCACCCTTCTTGAATAAGGGTATTATAATAGAGCTCCGAATGGAATCTGGTATATCTTCACGCAGAAAAATACCGTTAAACAATGAAAGGATCTCGCTCAGAAAACATAATGGTGCATTTTTGTAGAATTCATAACTAATTCTGTCTTGACCAGGGGCCTTATTTGGTTTTGCTGTTTTTAGGACTAAGACTAGCTCTCTTATCTCAAAAGGCGAGTCAAGGAATGGGTCAATAGTGTTAGTAATGGACCACGAAATATCATGGTCACAATCTGCATTAGATAAGAGAGATTTGAAGTAGTCATAAAAACAAGAATTACTCAAATTGTTTCCCAACTTTATTTGGGAGTTTTTCATTGAATTTGCCAATTTCCACCAATCGCTGCTGTTTTTAACATCATTTAATTTTTCTATATTTTTAAATTTGTATCTTAGCTTTTTCTCCTCACATAGCTTTGAATATTTTGACCTACTTTCTATATAAGATTTTCTGTTAATTTCTGAAATGGATTTACGATACCGATTGAGTTTTTTGAGCATACGTTTACGAGCGTTTTCGCACTGAGAATCATACCAATCGTTTTTGGGATCAAAACGCTTTTTAACAACATTATTATCAGCTGCTGTACGAATTTTCTCAGTACATATGTCGACTTTTTCTTGTATACTTAAATTTGATTGCAAGTATGCAAGGTTAGAAATATTTTCAAGGGACTCGTTGTATCTAACAATATTGTTAGGTAGCCCAGAGAGTTTTTGTGGTAGTACCAATTCTTTTGTGTGTGGACTGTTTCCTGCGCACAATGATAATACTAATGGCATGTGATCGGAAAATGGTTTACTAGGGATTTGGAAGTCAGACAACAATTTTAATATACCCGGCGAACAAATGCAATAATCAATCAAAGAGCTTCCCATAACACCGCAAAACGTATATTCACCTTCAGAATCACCTGCCATTCGTTCATTTACAATTATTCCACCAACGTTCTCTAAAAGAGCTAACAATTTTCTACGTTTGCTATCAAAAGTCCTATCTTTAGATAAACGAGGTTGGGAGATCAAAGGGGTATCAATCAACATGTTCTCATCCAGAATTTGTGCATCCGAAACCCGAGCATTCAAATCACCAACAATACAAAAAGACGCGTCATTTAGACTATATATTAAATTTTCAAATTTTTTAAAATCGTGCGACCAATTAGTGCAATTTAGGTAACTTGGAATGAAATAAAAACTGACATCATTAAACTTGGCAGATAATGTAACTCCATGTGAATTCTCACAAAATATAAAGAATATTTCTTTTGAATGTTTTTCTTGTAACCATACAACCCACCCCCAATGGCACGGCCCCTGGTATGATTTTTTTTTTTGCATCTACCCAGTAAAGAACATAATCTTTACAATAGCTTCAAAATTGTATACGTTTATCAGCAAGAACATGCGTTTCAAAAAGAAAAATTAAATCAAATTTGTTAATATAAGTAAAAAAGTTTCCAAATTTTAGTTTAGTATTACACTCAGGGAACTTCTGCTTTAAAAATATGTAGTTGTTTGGGTTGTAATACAGTTTCATTATTTTTAATGTAAATGTAAGTCATTTGTAAAACAAATAAAATTTTTAACTAACCTTGTGGTTCATTTAAAAAAACAACTCACATCAAATGACTGTTTTATGATTTTACATTCATTTTTTACAGTTGTTTTTTGCTATTTAAAAAAAAAAATACATAAATGTTTGTTTATTTTTACTACCATGTGGTTCGTTTTTACTACAATTGTTAGTAATTTTTTGCACATTAAAAAACAAATGACAATGTTAGTTGAATTTAATGAAATGTAAGTCGTCCTTTTTTTAAATGAAATTTCATTTGTTTTTGACTACAATTGCTGTCGTCTTTACCAACATAATTTCCTAAGTGTAAGGTTAGCAATATTATATGATAGCAATCGACACACTACTGATTGCTAATTTGAGCTTGTTGCATTTGTAGAGGTAGTAGTACTGGTTAAATTTGATTTGACATCGATATTACATTCATAGGTCACTTTCGACAAATTACGTAAAAATTCAACATCCGATTTGTTAAAAGCAATGACTTTTTCCTCTACCGAAGAGAATGGTTTATCATTTATAAATATGCGGTGATCACCATAGCGAACTTTAACATGTTAATCAGCTTTTTAGACATTTTTGCCAATCTGCCGTAAAAAATACATTTTAGAGCGTTCATCAGCTGTGTAATCTTTATCGATGTATATTTTAGAGCCAGCAAGAAGACGTCTTCCAAAAATAATAGCATTTACTTCCATGGGCGAGTTGAGTGAAAGTAGAAAAGACTTTCCAGATGCTATTTTGCGGGCCTCGACAACATTGACGGATACTTTAAGGGTAGTGGCGCATAGTTCCTTAAATTCATTTAGAGCTTCAGGCACAAAATTGCTCAAAAGTCCACTTATGACGATATTATTCAGTCTGCTTGCTTTATCGACAAGTTCCAGTCTATTTTTCATAACTTGCAGCTCTTTCTGCAGACGTGTGTTATTGCAACGCAGTTGCTGAATTTCTGTGGAAATTGGTGCAAGGTCATCCTTTTTCACTACACATTCCAATTTGGAGTCCAGAGCACTGTTAAGTTTGAGATCAAACATAGCCCAAGAAAAACAATCGGCGGTTGGTGATGCATTGGCCATAAAATTTTAGGTTATGATCAATAAAACTTGATTGTATAAAAACAAAGATATTTTTTTTTTATATTCTTATTTGTGGGCACCACAAATTTTTTTTTCATTCAAAGGCCTTTGGAACGTAATGTTTTTTTATGTTAAAATTACTGTTTTTTTTTAAGGAATAAGTCTTTCGTTTAGGTTTTTAAAAAATTATACAACTAAAATATTTTTAGTGACGCGAAATGAAACTTGTAAGGACCTGTCAGTAGATTAAATCTGCATTAAATTAGCGGATGAAGGCATTTTTAATTAATAAATAACATTGCACGGTTTTGTTGCTTAACAAAAAACAAATGATCTTGAACTTGAATAATCTTGGTCACATCATAATTTATGATAAAAGATCGAAAAATAAACTTTTTGGGAAAAAACTGCTTTAATTTTTGTATTTAAAATTGTTTTTCGGAATTTCTATATTTTCATATATTTAGTTAGAATAATGTTCTACCTCAAGTCCAAAATCTAATATAATATTGTCATTATAATAAAGTCATAATATTGTCATATTAGATTTTATTTTTTGCTTTTTAAAAAGTTTGATAATTTCCATGATAGACAATACAATTGTTTTATAGGCATCACCCAAATCTTCAGTTGTCCGCAATAGAAAACGATTCTGGGTGTATATTTTGGGTGTATATTTATAAATACAGTGAGATCTATAAACTAGAGTAACTTTAATTAAATCCAAGCAAAAACTCTAACTTTAATATTTTTTTAATTTGCTTTAAACTTGAAACCGAAACAATTTTTGCGCCGTTAAAGATAAATGATTAACGAGTATGGATTTACCATGCTTAAACATCGGTTAGCACAACCACAAACGGGTTTTCATGTAATACAAAAAAAATGTAAAATATTTGTCCTAAAAGTGTCAAAAAATTTTGAAACTCCTTAGATACATACATTTTTCTCCAAGAATTTATTCACCATCTGTCCATTAAGCCCAATACAAAATATTTCATTTAAAAATAAATGCTTAGTGCTCATTCTATTGAACTATATAGTTTGTCATGGAATTACCCACAAATTAAAGTTAATAGAATTAATTGAATCGTTACAGTTAGAAAATACGTTTGCAGATAAAGGGTGTTTTTCATAGAGGTATATAACTTTGAAATGGAATAAAACAAAGATGAATTTTCTAAATTGACTTTACTTTATTCGAAAGATAATCTTCTGGCATTACAATTTATATATGACTTCTGGTATATGAAAGGCACAGCTTGCTCGGACGTAGTCTAATCTGGAGGTCCAATTTTCGATGACTTTTTCCAACATTTGTGGCCGTATATTGGCAATAACGCGGCGAATGTTGTCCTCTAAGTGGTCAATCGTTTCGGGCTTATCGGCATAGACTAGCGACTTCACATATCCCCACAGAAAATAGTCCAGCGGCGTTAAATCGCACGATCTTGGAGGCCAATTCACGGGTCCGAAACGTGAAAATATGCGGTTACCAAACGTTTCCTTCAATAAATCAATTGTTGCACGATCTGTGTGACATGTTGCGCCGTCTTGTTAAAACCACAGCTCCTGCACATCATGGTTGTTCAATTGATAAACGAAAAAGTCAGTAATCATGGCTCTATAGCGGTTACCATTGACTGTAACGTTCTGACCAGCATCGTTTTTAAAGAAGTACGGACCAATGATTCAACCAGCCCCTAAAGCACACCAAACAGTCAGTTTTCTGGATGTAACGGTTTTTTCAACATACACTTGAGGATTATCATCACTCCAAATAAGGCAGTTTTGTTTATTGACGTATCCATTTAACCAAAAGTGAGCTTCGTCGCTAAACGAAATGCGCAAAATTCTATTGTTTCAAACAGAACCATGATTTTCAAAATAAATTTGCACAATTTGGCGTCAGTCTATTCATGTTGAAATGCCTAACCAAACTAAACATAAATCAATTAACAGCTGATAAAATGGCCGCCAGTTAAAAAAGTGTTGCCAACTTAAAGTTCTATACCTGTATAAAAACACCATTTATATAACGAAAATAATTACAAACCGGTGTTAAAAATAATTTTCCAAAAATTTTACTAATTTAATAAGCTAATAATCCTCATCATAAGAATAACTACCCAGGTAGAAATTGCCAACCGTACAAACATAATACAGTAGTTTTGATTTAACTGCCTTTTACTTACGTGCACTTTTCAAATAACTGCACAAAATTTTGGTTTCGTTGTTATTTTACAAAATTACGTATGCAGTTGCCTTCATTAAGTGCACTGTGTATACCTGCGCATTTAAAATAAGTGCCTCATGTTTTTGGCAGTTGTACATTATTTTCATACAAAAGATCGCCGTTAGCTGCCTCTTATGTTTTGCTTACTTAGTTAATTAGGTTAGTTAACGCTTGTATCTACATAAATTTGTATGTAAAAACTTTATAAAATTTTTTATGAATGTTTTTTTATTTTCGTTTTGTTGTTTTTTATATAAATTCTATTGTATGAAATAAACAATTAATAAAAATAAATTAAATCATATCTGGTCTTTGCAGTTTTCAACAATTTAGTTTACCTGCACTTTAAGGCAGGTAACCAATTTGAGTTAGCAGCGCTTTTGGCTTACCTGCACAAAAATTCGTGCAGAAGTTGGTTGTGCAGCTAAGTCAAAACTACTGTAGTACTGGCTCTGTTATTTGTGTAAAATTCAATCTGTTAAAAAATTTTAAAGTTACAACTAATATTGTTGTAGAAAAACATAATTTTTTTTAACAAACGAGTAGCACCCACAAAATTCTTTGTCCCTATTGTTTTTAAGTAATATTACAACTATTTAGTGGAATTTTTTTTAATTTTTATTACATTTAACACGTTTATTTATCCCTCAACATTTGCTGTGAAATGTATATACACTTGCTCGGCAAAATATCCCAAAACTTTTTTCGTTGCCTATTTTAGGCGATATGGGCCAAAATGAGTTTAGAGCGATGCGCCCCGGTAGGCTAGTTGGTAGCGTGCTGGCTTATCAGTGCGGGGGTCGTTGGTTCGATTCCCACCTATTTTCTATTTTCGCTACAACGCGCCGATGGCCATAGTAGCTAGTGGTCGGTTAGGGCAATAGGATATAATTTGTAATTATATGATTATTAATTAATAAAATAAAATTAAAAAAAAAAAAAATTAGAGCGAATCTCAAAAATTATTAACTTTAGACATAAATTATTCTTTTTACCAGATATAACTACATTCCAAAATTTACACTTTATGTGCTTTTACTTAAGAAGGTATAGCGATTTTCTCATAATTGAGCGAAAACGCATCTACACTCATAGAAATAAACCTGTAAAAATGGCAAAAAATAAAAACTACTAAAAATTAGTAAAAAATTACATTGCAGAGAAAACTGCTGAAATAAGCAGATTTTTTTTTTGCTAAATATAAGTAATATAAAAGTAGCAAAATTAAATCTGTTAAATTTGCAAATAAAGGGTGTTTTTTATACAGGTATAGAACTTTAAGTTGGCAAAACCTTTTTAACTGGCTGCCATTTTGTCAGCTGTCAAGTGATTTATATTTAGTTTGGTTTGGAGTTTCAACATGAAAAGACTGACGCCTGAACAACGCTTCCAAATTGTGCAAATTTTTTTTGAAAATCATAGTTCTGTTCGAAATACCTATCGCGCACTACGTCCATTTTACGGTCAAAGTAATTGTCCATCAGAGCAATTATTTCGATTAACTATGGAAGGTTTTCGCAAAACGTTTACTCTAAATGATAATATACATCCACAGAGACGTCGTACAGTGCGTACAGAAGAAGTCATTGCTGCTGTACAGCGTAGCGGAGAGGAAGATCCCAATAAGTCAAAATCAGTGCAGGAGTTGTGGTTTCAACAAGACGGCGCAATATGTCACACAGCTTTTGCCACGATTGATTTATTGAAGGAAGCGTTGGTAACCGCATAGTTTCACGTTTCGGAATATTTGAAGTCTGTGGGGATATGTGAATTCGCTAGTCTACGCCGATAATCCCGAAACGATTGACCACTTTGAGGACAACATTCGCCGCGTTATTGACAATATACGGCCATAAATGATGGAAATGGTTGTTTTATTCCATTTCAAAGTTATATACCTCTATAAGAAACACCCTTTATTTAGTTATATTTGAGCTGAATTTAAGTTAATTAAAATTAACAAAATAATTTGCTAAAATCAGCAAAAACGTTCACTAAATATTAGTAGACAAAAAAAAACATTAAAAAAAATTTTTTTTTTTAGTTTTTTTTTAATGCGAATAAAAGTCTGCCCTTATGAAATCAGCAATCTTCAATATTTTTATCAAAAATTTCTGTTGATTTTAGCAAAATAAACAGTTATTTGCATTCTACTAAATTTGAAGTAAATATAGCAAACATTTTGTTAATATTACAGTTTTTGTTTGCTATTTTGAGTCTACAAATATTTAGTCAAAGCTTTTACAGAGTTAAATGCTATTTTCAATTAACTAAAATTCACAACGAATACAACTTAAATTTTATAAAGTTAACAGATTTATTTTTGCTGTTCTTGATTTAGTAATATTTAGCAAAAAATCTGCTTAATTTAGCAGTTTTTTCTGCAAGGTAATTTTTAACTATTTTTTAGTAGCTTTTACTGCTATTTTTGCAGGTAGTAAACCTCTATCAGTATAAATATCAACATATATTGATTAAACTTAAGGGCTTTGTCTACTTAATACAATCTTTTTGCCAAACTTCATAAAAATCCGTCCATGCGTTTTCAAGTTAAGGCGGTGTTCTTCCCAGGTACCTTTTGGAAACCTGTATGTCTTTGGACCAAATTTAGAGCTGTTTTAAAAGTTTAAGCTTCGATCTTACTTTGTGTTTAGTATCAACGGTTTCTAGTCAACATAAATATGTGTTCAAGAGCTTTGAAAATTATGTTCATTTCAAAATATTATTTTTTTTTTAATTTTACGAAATTTTAATTTTAACGCTTTCTCGCTTTCAAACTTTGCCATGCACGCAAAAAATACTTATTTTATTTTGAAAATTTTGTTTTCTATCGAAATAGAATTTAAGCTATTTCGATATAGCTTAAAGGGTTAAAAGGCTAACAAGGAGAGTCCGTTAATGGGCTCATGCAGATTGCGATGCAATTTGAATATGTTTTAAAGAATCAAAAATTAAGAGGTCCCCACATTCAGGTGTTAGAAAGTGGGGTCAAAAGTACCCCGCATTCTGTTTTTTGCACTTTTTTTCATATTTCTTTCAAAGAAACTATATATAATTTTGGTATACTCGTATATATAATATAATTTTGGATACATTACTGCTATGTTAACAAAAATTCGAATACCCAGGAAAACTTTGGTAATGTGTACTCCTTACCGGTATCATTATTTTCCAACAAAAAGTAAGGGGTTACCGATAATGAGTTACATAGTACATTACTTTGTAATGCATACTCGTTACCTTCAGCATTATTTCGAAACATAAAGTACCAATAGTTGATTACATAATGCATTACATTGTAATGTATACTCCTTACATTCAATATTAATTTTAAAACATAAAGTAATGAGTTACCGTTAATTAAACACTCGTGGATTAACTTGTAATGATACCTCATTACCTTTTACATTACTTCAAAACATAAAATAATGACTTACCGATCATGAATTACATGAATTAGTACATGAATTATAAACGTAAAGTAATTATCTTTATCTTTTTGAAAATCTATTTATAGACACATTACTTTGTGATTTTTCGTAAGCATGAGCGTAAGGGGTATATTTTTTATATCACTTACAAAAACACGAAGTACAATAATTCATTAACATTTTAAGCAATCAAATACTATATGTATCTATAGCTCAGTTGGTAGAATTCTCGCATAACTAATTGTTAACAACCAGAGACCCCAGGTTCGAATGCCAGCGTAACCAAGTCATTTATTTAAATAATAAAAAAAATATTTGTAATAAATTTTTTTTATAAATTTAATTTTTTATGAAAATCTATTTATAGAACCATTACTGTTTTCCGCCATGTAACTATATTAGTAACCAGTTACATTACCCCCTACAAGGTAATGAGCCCACCCATTACTTTTAGGCTCATCGCCTGTAAAATTCTTAGTGAAGTAAGGTTTACTTTTACCATTATTTGGTAATGTGTGGTTTTGCTGGATATCTCAGTTTTGAGACATTCCCCCATAAAAAAAATTGTGAAAATAGTGTGTATTTACAATTTTTTTTTTGCTTTTTTATGTCACTGTATACTATAATATTATACTATATATTATTACGTGAATTTCAAAAGTCTCTCCAATGATATATAATACTACCCAGCAAAATAAAGTGGAAGTAGTGCTTTAAGAACCTCTTCAAATTGACTTCCAAAGCATTAGCATACGCACATTTTTCACTTTAATAGAAGTTATTGTTAACAACTGCGAAAAATGGTAAATTAAAGTTATTTTAAACAGCATTTGCATCACCATATAAATTAATTGGTATCTAAATTAATAACATCCTTAAGAAGTACTTTTTCTTAAGTTCATATATTCTTTTTTTTATATGGAGGTTGAGGTGGTAAGTGATTGCGAGATCGATTCCGGGCCGGGGAGATAATTTTTTTTTTTATTTTTTTTTAATTCTAATTATTTTTTTTAGAATTTTTTATTTAATTTAGTTTTTTCTGAGTATTTAAGAGAATTAAGTAATTTAAAAACGACCAAATAATTAACATCTTGACTTTAATCGTAAATAATTTTTTTTTAGAAAATTGTTATCCAGAGAGGACAAATAATTATTTGATAAAATCTATTTTTTGCCTTTGCGATGGAACTTTTTGTAAAACTTATTTAAAAATATAAAAAAACGTAAGGTTTTATATTTTTAATTGTTATGTTGATACGAAAATTCAAAGATGTATTTCACTGCTAAAAATAAGTTTATCGAATTTTTCATATTTGTTTCAAGATATACTTTTCAGGTGTGCCTTGAAACGTGTGCAATATTCAAAAAAATTAGGTAAAAAAATTTGATTTTGGCTTCAAACATCTAGTGGAGTTTTTAATTCTTTTGTTTCGGATCGCAAAAAAATAGCAAAACCAAAAAATATCGAAGCCAATTTTTGAAAGCTAGTTTATTAATAATAATAATTAATTAGTAAATTAATTAATTAATAACTTTTACTTAATTTAAATATATAACTTTAATTTACCTATAGAGTTTTTACCGACCTCTTTCTCCAAATCTTTAGAAAAAAATACGGGAACATTAAAAGATCTTAAGTTCCAAGGCACACTCGTTTCATTGCAGGCCACTTTTCCCTACCTGTAGTTAAACTACTATGTATTACTCATTGTCATTATCTTTTTAAAGACACTTCTCGTCAAATTAATTATTAAAAAATATTTTAAAATTTGCAATGAATTCAAAATTGTTAAATGAGCATTTTTATTATTTCTTAATATTTTTTTTAACCTCATCAAAACTTAAAAATATTTTAAAAATAATTTATATCTCAGTGATACGAAATCAAATAATAAAAATGTTTTTAAAATCATTATTTTATCTTTTTTTTTATTATATATTTGTGTAGCATATTTTTCTTGTTTTCATAAAAATATATCAATATTTTCAACTTAAGTTCGTTTTAAGTTTGTTGTATTTCATAAGTAACTTTGGTGCAAATGGTTAGCGCGGTCTACTTTAATACAGCAGATCGTAACTCAGATTCGTCTGTTCAATACTCGCTGGCACCAAAAGATTTTTTTTTTTTTTTTTAATATTTAAAGAAACATCCCTAAAGTATGCTGCACATTTTTATTAAATAAAAATGTTAATATATATTTGAAAAAGACCTTCCATGAACTATTGAAAAATAGCATCCATGCACTGTTTAAAATGCTATTAAAGAAGTTATATATTCACTCCATCCGCCCAATGACACGCCAATGTTAAAATCATTAATGATTCACCTAAATTTGCACCACATCCGACTCAGTAGAGTATTTTGCTGGGTATACACATTTAATAAACATTAAAGTAAAAATAGGAAAAAACTTATTTTTAAAGCATTTTCTCTCAAAAATAAAAAAATTAAATCAAATGATATCTTTAAAAGTCTAAATGCCGGTAAATTTGGGTATTTTGGTATTTTAAATGAATAATATTGGCAAAAACTATTTTAAACTTTTCTGAAAAGTTTGTGTCTTAATTCTGCAAATAAACAAAATGTCTGTATTTTTTACTATTTGTTCGTAAAAATATTTAAATATTTTATCATAAAAATCTTTACTAGTAAAAACACTTTGAATTTGCGTATTTAGAGATACCCTATAGATCCTTTTGGTATAAAAAATTCAAAATAAATTTTATTTTTCTTATTTTCATGGCAATATTAAAAAATCAAGGCTGGATCAGCCATTAAAAACCGGGATAATCCCACCAAAAGCGGAATGGTTGGTCAGGTTCAGTATATTCCACTGTGCCATGTAGTTTGCAATGAAATTATTAACAAATTAAAGTTAATAGAATTAATTGAATTCGCTACAGTGCTAGTAGGAGTTGATGGAAATATATTAAATAACTAATGAAAATAATAACTAACAGGTCTTTGGAAATAATTTCCAAATTTAATAAGCTAATAATCCTCATCATAAGACTAACTATATAAAAAGGTAATATTGAAATTTGTTCAACAGTCTCTCTTCAACAAGTCATGGCGTTAAAACTAAATATTTTTATATTAATCATTCTTGTAGTTCTCAGTTGGTTCGTGGGAAAAATTCTTTGTAAACCTTCTATAGAAAGTGTAATGCAGGAGCAAGTTCGTTTAACAATGGATTTATGTGATGAACTTCATAAAATACATAATTTTGATAATATTATTGTATATCGGACACCAGATAGATTATATGAACCACGTAATGAAAATGGATTGTTACTCAAATCACGTAATAAGCACGATGAACATGATGATCATAATGATGAGGTTAAGGATGATATTTTATATAAAAGTGTTGGAAATATTTTAGCCAGTTATATATTTTCTGAGAAGATGTTTAAACCCTTAATGATTTTCACTATATCACCTTGGGATTATATCAATGATACCAAATCCATACCAAATTTGGGTAATGTTTTAACAAATAAAAACTTGGCTATTGTTGTAGTAAATGATATATTCAATGTGGAATTAAAAGAATATATTGCTTTTTCGTTGGGCGCCAGTTTAGAGACGAAAATTGTATTTCTCTTAATTGGTCATGAATTGACAAATGATTTTGCACATTTGGAAAAACTTAATCAATTCTTTGATTGGTGTTGGTCTAAAAATATTTTGAATATTATTTTATTATTTCAAAGAGATAATATTGAAAATCTTAGTGAATTGAAGCTAGAAGTTTATACCTATACACCATTTCCAAATCCCACAGCTGCAATACATTTGACCGGTTCGCCAATTAGAGAATATTTTCCGGAGAAAACTAAGGATTTAATGGGATATAAGTTTAAAACGCTGATGTATCATAACTTACCAAGTGTTTTTAAGGTAAGTGCAATTATGTAATTGATAGATTAAAACGAAACGTTTTGCTCCATTAAAAAAAAGTCAGTAAAGTCAGCAACATTTTTGCTGGGAGGATCCTTGCAGTAAAATTGCTTATATCAGGAAAAAATTTGCTAAATTCAGCAAAATTTTTATTAAAACAAATTCAGCAAAATTGTTATTGCACATCTACACAAACAAGAAAACTAATAGGGATAGATAAAAAAACGCCTAAAGAGCTCTATTGAGAATGATTTGAATTATTAAGAGGAGGGTTTGCTTCACGCAAAGAAAAATATCATTGAACATGATTGTGGACACAAAATTGTCATATTATGATCCTAATTATCATATACATGATTCTGGCTGATCGTATTATGATTACCGTGGCCGATTTTATCGTCACTTAGAATCATAATATGATTGCTACGATCATATTATGCTTGTTACGCATTACATTGATGCTCTGTTTTCTGCGTGTTTGTGTATACATACAAAAAAAAATTAGTTAAAATCACGCCGAAACAACATTAAATTTAACCCACATACCAAATTTCAAATCCGTTAATTTAGCAGTATGTCCTCCAAGGGATAACTATTCCTACTCATGTCCCTTCCCGTAGTTACTTTTTACTTATATTTCATCTAACAAGAAAACTACACGGTGGTGAGTCCGCAGATTGTAATGAAACGGGGATATGTTTGTAAAGGACAAAAAAATATTACACACATATTTTTTTAGGTGCGCAATTTCAAGTTTAGGATTAAAAGTGTTGGTCAAAAATTACCTAATTTTATGTTTTTTTTTAAATTTATTTGTTATAGTAGCAATTAAACTATTGTATAAAATGGCCATCAAATTAAAGGTATTTTTAAAGGCATATTCAATAAATGGTATAGAAAATATGTCCGTGTTATTCAGAAAACTATTTTTTCGAATACCACGCACATTTTTACGGGAACTTGTTGTTGCATTTGAGTTTAAATTAACATATAGTAATGCTTATTTAATTTTATTTTAATTTATTTTAATTTTTTCAAATTTCCCGAAGAGCTTTTATAACCCATATTTTAAATATTTCAAACAAGTAGCAACACTGGGCCCAAAGCATATGCAATATGGATATTAAAATTTGTATTTTCTCGGGTACTTTAACACTGCTTACAAAAAAGTTTGAATTCTTGAATTTTAGACATGTTTTCATACAAAAATATTCTTATTTTTGAACTCTCTTTTTAATCACCAACCGTGCGATTGCGCACCCAAAAAAAAAATACGTGTCTAATATTTGTTTGCTCTCAAACAACATATGCAAGCTTCATTAAAATGGGGGGATTCACCACTGTGTAGTTTCCTTGTAAGTCTACGCGCATATAGAGCAGCACACAAAGCCTTAAAGGATATTACTTTTTCCCATTTTGGGCTTCATCGCTTTAGCGGTTTGGCCAGGCCACCAAGGGGGTGACTTTTCCACATCCCCTTAGTAATTTCCAAAAATTCCGTCTAAGCCGATGTCTTGGCGGGATTAGAAAACCCTCATACCTAATTTCCAGTCTCGGTTTGGCCAGACCGCCTGAGAATAAACCCCTTCGTTACCCTCTCCGTTGGATTTTCGAAAAATTCCGTCTAGCAAGGAGAGTCTCCCGATGGGTTCTATCCGATCTTAATGAATTTTGGATATCATATATCAGTATTTCTTTTAAGCGGGACCAATACACGGGTTAAAATTAGAGGTCAAATTTGTACCTTTTTGTATGGAAACAAGTCAGAAATTATCGAAATTTAGATTTATTTTTCTCAGATTTTGAAAACTTTTTTTAATGGCCATACTCCAGATTCTGAATGCCATTTTGGGCAAAAAAAAGTCACAAGCCTATTAAAACTATTTCTGTAGATAATTAAATTTATAACGAAAACTTTTTCCCATTAAAAAAACGTTTATATTTTCTAACACTTTTCTCCATACCTACATTTTAAGATATTTCCCCTCATCTTAACCCCTTCTGTACAGTAACTCATGACTTTGTAGGTTTTTTTTTTGACACAAAATACTTATGTTTCGGAATTCAAGAATCGAAAAAGATTCTCAATTTTTAATTTATTTCTACTTCTATTTTTAGTCTACTGATCCAAAGACCGGCTTGGAAACTGTAACTGGCATAACTGGTGAGATATACATGCAATTTGTTAAAAACATGAATGCAACTTTTGTGGAATTGCCAGCAAAGGATAGCCATTTGATAGTAGAATATATGTACGAATTATTAAATGCCCGTAATATAGATATGTCTATACATCCATATACAGCTCTTTTGCCTTGTAAATTTTTATGCAGTTATCCTATAACAAATAGCAATAGCTGCCTTGTAGTACCAGTTCTACCCGAAATATTTCCTGGTCTTTACATACCCTTAACTTTTAATCTTAATATGTGGGCTATGCTATTTATAATGTTTGTAATCTTTCAAGTGTTTTATATTTTAATAAATTATCAAATATATGGCCAGTGGAGACTATGGGAATCATTTTCTACCACCTTACAAGGTATTCTTAATATGCCGATATTTTATATGACCAATAATGCGACACACGCTGTAAAAAGTATATCATTGAAAAGGAAATTATTTGTTCATTTATTGTTAACACTAACGGGTATGTTATATTGTCTATCGTATATAGCCGGCTTATCATCATACTTTAGTAGTACCCTGTATCCTAAACAAATCGAAACAATTGACGATTTAAGAGCTTCAAATATTTCATTAATGTTACCGCGTTATAATTCCTTTGTCTATAAGTATCTGGATTTAATACCACTTGACTTTGACAATAATATAATAGTCGCCGACATCAGTACTATATCCCGTCATGTTAATACTTTAATACTTCCTATGGCTATATAGTACATAATGAAGAATGGAAAGTTATGCAACGTTTACAACAGGGACTATGGAAGCCACGTTTTAAAATTGTTCCTGAAATCTGTATATCCAATATATATCTTACCTTTCCCATGCAATTTAATTCACCATTTTATCATCCACTTAAAGGATTTATAATGACAACTCAAGCGACCGGTCTAGCGGCAAAATGGAGTGATATGGTATTAATGGAAATACAACGTACAAGTGCTGGAAATGCTACTCAACTGGAAGATCCTGAACGTCCAGTACCCTTGAGTTTGGATCATTTAACTTATGTATTATGCATGTATTTTGTTGGTATAACTTTGGCATTAATTACATTTATTTTTGAATTGATGTGGAAAAAAATTATAAAAAAAATCGAGTACAAAATTAAATAAATTTATGTAATGTTTTTTGTTTTTTTGCACAATCAATTTAAAAAGTAATTCTATACAGCACTAAAAAAATTGTTTTTTAATTGAATTAAAGATTTTGAAGCTCATTCACGACAGCCTTGATCAATCTAAGTAGTAGTTATTTTTAATATAATTTATTTAAATGATAAAATGTGATTTATCTTTTGCTGTACTCACACAAAATAAATTGTAAACCAAAAAAAATTAAAGAAATATGAAAGAAAATGTTAAACGAAATACACGTGCTTTTAAGTCTGTAGTGCGATATAATCATAAGATGTTTGCAATAATCATAATACTGTAATAAATTATGACGAAAATTTTTTTTCATGCTCATAATATAATAACTAGGACTATACTATGGTTATAGTGTAAATATTATGATTGCTAAAAAAATGTTATGATCATTATAAATGTATTGTGAAATTATATTATTAACAATATTTTAATGCGTATTTATGCTGTACAAAAACAAAAAAGAAACTTAATAAAGTAATTGAATTATATATTCGGAGGATATGGAAATATTAATTATTTGGATTAATATAAGTTAGAGATAAATGGATTTTAGATAAACTACAATTTAATCTAAAACGAGTGGTGATGTTTCCAATAGACTCAGATACAATATTAGTGTTACTAATGACATGTTACCTAGTAGTGGAGAAATGCCAGGGTAATTTAAGTGCCATTTTTAAGATTTAAGTGAGTTTTTGCACAATTTCCCCAAATTGGACAACCATAGAGAATTATTGCCTGAAAAACTACTTTAACTGTAAGAATTTTGTTTGAATTATTTAAAAGAGAGTTTCTATTGATAAGTGGGTATAATATTTTTTTATATTTATCAACTTTATCAATAATATGAGATATATGATAACTAAATGTTAATCTCGTATCTAAACAAATGCAAAGATATTTTATATTATTCGACCAATTTATACTGCTGCCCAAAAGAGTAAGATTACTGTTGGGTAAAAAGCAAGGTTTTCTTTTCCTTGTGAAAAAGATAGGTTGAGTCTTATTCGAATTAATTTTTATTTTCCATTTATCGTAGTACTCTTCCAACCGGTCCAGAGAACATTGAAATTCGGTCAGAATGTTCTGACTGAATTCATGTGTGAAATAGACTGCAAGATCATCTGCATACGCAGCAAATTTGCATGGACTGATTGTGGGCATGTCAGCACAGAATATATTGTACAATAATGGACCAAGGACTGAACCCTGAGGAACGCCTGCTGGAATTATGTTAAGATCCGAAAAAGAGTTACCAATTGAAACACAGAAATATCTGTGCTTTAAAAAATTCCTAATTAGTTTTACAAGAAACATCGGAATGTTAAACTGAATTAGTTTAAAAATTAATTCATTATGCCAGACGGAGTCGAAAGAATTTTCAGCATCAAGTAACACAAGAGCTGTGGATTTGCTTGATATTAGACCTTGTTTTACATCATTGCATAACCTTTTAACCTGATGAATAGTCGAGTGTGATCTCCTAAAGCCAAATTGTTCGTCAGGTAAAATGTGGAAATTATTTAGAACTTCTATGAGTTTTTCGCTTAGAATTTTTTCCAAGATTTTTCCTAGGCTACTTAATAGACTTATTGGTCTATAGTTTTCTGGTCTATTGTGAGGCTTTCCAGGTTTTGGTATAGGTACAACTTTTGCAGTTTTCCATGTATTTGGAAAGTACTGTAAGTGCAGACAAGCGTTGTAAATATTGGTCAAAAAAAGTACTGCAATTTTGGGAAGGTTTTTTAACATCTGATTGTTAATATCATCTAACCCACAAGCTTTTCTTTTCTTACATTTGTTAATAAGAATCTTGACATCGCAGACTGATACACGTTCAGAAAGTGGTGTCACTGTGCTAAGTGAATCAAAATTATTCACAGCGTGATTAACTATCATTGTGTGATTATCTGAACCCAAATTTTCAGATACCCTATGATTAAGACCAAAAGTTCTGGCGAATGCATTCGCTTTATCTTCATCAGAAATTAAAATATCATCATCCTCTGTTAAAAGGGAATGACAGTGGCTTGTCTTTCTTTTTAAAAATTTTAGTGACATTCCAAAAAGGTTTGGACCCTTTATCCATTGCACTTAACCTATCATTCCTGCGGATCAGGTCAGTAAAGCGTCTCATTACTTGATAGTCCGAATTTTGCCTATACCTCGACCACTCTCTACGATATTGATTTCTAAGCTTAATTAAACTTAAAATGTAATCTGGAAGTTTAATATAATTTGTTTTAGGTGTAGATTTTGGAACGGATAGCTTCTAACAGTAAACTCGTAAAATCCTCCACACGAGCATCTAAAGCTTCGCTGGTGTTAATGTTAAGATCAACCGATGTATCATTTCTCATTAAGTTTTTTAAAACGAGTTTATATTTTCCCCAATTAGCATGCTTAAAATTGTAATTTAGGTTCTCTGCTTAAGGTAAGGTTGTAGAGAGATTAAAAGAAACTGGTAGATGATCTGAACTTAGGTCGTTTAAAGTTAAAGGATGTGATATAAATTGAGTAATATTTGACAAAACTAAATCCAGGGTAGATGGATTAGTATTCACAGCTGCCGGGATGTAGGTGGGTGAATTGGGAAACGAAATTATTACGGGAAAATAGAATGTACAATCATTGAGAATGTTTCCCCATTGATTAGCACGTAAACAGTTTCAATTTCTGTGTCTTGAATTTAAATCTCCGCAAATCAAATATTTACGGCTTGTATTTAACATTTTCCTTAAGTCACTTTTAAAATTGTTTCTGAGAAGACTATTATTTTGACCCCCAGGGAAATATACACTGTAAATATTAAGACTTAACCCTTGTCTAAATTTTATTTCAATTCCCACATTTTCAATTACCTGAGTTACAATGCTGGGAATAATTGTAAATTTAATTGTTTTCTTGACAAGTATGGCAACACCAGCACCACCACTTTGTCCGACACGATCTCTTCTTATACATGAATACTGAGGATGATATAGATTATTTGCTTTACTGAGCCAAGTCTCAGTTAAAAGACAAATATCTATATCATTGGTATTTAAAAAGTTTAAAAATTCAATAATTTTGTTTCGGATACTTGTTATTTTTATATTTAACATGGTCATTTTTACACATTGTTATAAACAAACTTAAATGCTTATTGGGTTATAACACTAAATTGTTCCTGTTTATTTTTACAATCACGAAGTTTATAAATTAATTCCATTGTGAGATCCATGAATTCTTGCTCAGAGAAAAGATCTCCTTGAGAATTATTACAGAAAGAGTTATTGTTGTTTTTAATTTTGCTGGAATTAGAGTTGTCTATTTTTGAATTGTTGGTCGTTGGTCTCCACTTTTGATGAAACACTTGATTTGATAGGTGTGGTTGATTATTGTTGAGGTGGGGGAAGTTATCGGTATTATTATTTATACATATTTCCATTGGATTCTCTTTAAGAACGATTTTGACATTCATTCTTTGATATAACAGACATTCTTTTGTTGTCGATTAAACAATGCAAAACCAAATCAAAAAATTACAAAAAAACTTTAAATGAGTGAGCAATATGCTCAAAACTCAAATAATAAAACAATGTTAATCCAAATAATAATAAAAACAGTGTAAATACTAATTACAATAATATTAATGTTGATAATGACAGAAAACGAAAAATCAAAAATATGGATAACAATGCTACAGCAAAACATTTTAAGAACAATTATTATTCAGTATTAGACTGTGAAAACGATGATGAATGTGATAAAGATGTGATAAGATTAAGACATGTAAAAGATAAAGAAAATAAAGAGAAACCTATAAGTTCTCATTCAGTTAATGCAGCTATTATCAACAAAACATCAAAAGTAATTACTGATAACACAGTAGTTAATTTGGAAAAATGTTCGAACAAAAAAATACCCCCTATAAACATTATCGATATTGATACAGAAGAATTAATTAAATTCATTAAAAACGGTCTAAAAATAAATGATTTCAAAATAAAACATTTCAGAAACAAAAAATCGTTATTTATGAACACAATTCAAGATTTTCTAAGAGTGAAAGCCTACCTGGAACAAACTAAAACAAATTCTTTACTTTTACACCTAAAGATATGAAAATCAAAACATATTTACTTAAAGGTCTCGATGCAAACGTAGTCGCAGATGAAATACTATTTGAGTTATTAAAATTTGAAAGCGAAAACTTAAAATTCATAAAAGTTAGTCCTTTCTCAACGAAGTTATCTGTTGAAAAGAAAATTAATTTACCAATGTTTCTGGTACAAGTTTCTCCGGAAAGCAGCATCAATGCGCTGAAAAATATTAAAACCCTTTTATACCATTGTATCAAATGGGAACAAGTAAGGCGTCCCGAAATACCCCAATGCCGCAATTGCCAGGGTTTTTTTTCATAGTGCTGCCAATTGCTATCTTCCCAAAAGATGCGTTAAGTGTAGCACGAGACACGAAAGAGGAAAGTGTCCTATTCAACAAGTCTCAGCTGAAAGAGAAAAACAAGTTGTTCTGTGTGCTATGCAACAAGTATGGACATCCTGCTTCTTATAAGGGTTGAGAAAAGTACAAACAACTCAAACAAAAAATTAATATTAAGAGAAAAAACTTATCAGAAAACAAAACTTATAATACGAATTTATTTACTAATCCAGAATGTTCCTTTGCAAATGTAGTTAGAGGCAATAACATGTCAAATGTAGATACAAATAAACCAGGGGTCTAATCGCCGCTTTCGATACCGAACGTGCTATTGTATCGAACAAAAAATGCGATACCTATCGAATGGCTGAATTACGGCATTCGATAGCTATCGAATCGTAATTAAAACAAATTGTAAAAGAATGTTTGTAGTTTTGTAATAGAATTACCATATGTTTTAATAAATGTAAAAATAAAATCAACAAAAACACTATTTTTTTTTTTTTTTGTAAGTTAACAATAATTTTAGATTTTACAGAAAATGGAAGAAAAATTTGTTATTGTCTTGTAGGAAGTCACTTTCTGCTTCACATGAACTTTTTGGTCTGAATACACCTAAAATAAATTAATTAAAGAACTGAAAACGCCAACATAAAAATACACTTACCTTCCGACATAGCCTGGAATTCTTTGTTGGTGGGCCGTAAGCATTAAGTTTAACGGTAAGTGTTTCCCACAATCTGTTAGAAAATGCTCTTCCTTGTTCACAATTTGGCAAAAGGTTGTTTGCGAAATTCGAGTGCTCCGTCATAAATTCGGCCATAACATTCTTCTATCTTACATTAATACTTTTAAGATTTGTCCTAAAATTTAATGTTTATTATACTATATTTTTAACAAAAACACTTAAAACTTAAATTTTTTCACATTTGATCACAAAAATACTTTTAAAAAAATATTTTTATTGTTTACGACAGCAACAGATGTATCGAATGAATTTTGACAGATTTCATTCGATCGATAAGTCGTTATCGAATGCTATCATCTCTAATTTTGTTTACTTTCGTTCGATATCGAAAGCCATCATCCCAAATTGAATAAATTCGATATCGAATGCTCGTTATCGAAAGCGGCGATTAGAGCCCAGATAATTTAATTACTAACTCGTTTTTGTAAGAAATTAAAAATTTTATGATAAATGTAAATAACCAATTGATAAACTTTCAAAAACAATTAACATTACAAGTATCTAGAATAGATACAATATTTCCATGCTTGAGGTATAATGGCATCAAACAACCAAACAATTTCAAAAAAACTCAAATAATTCAAATAAACGTTAATTCACTAATACTAATAAGTAGAAGGTACGACCTTCACAAATTTATTAGTGAACATTATCCTGATATCGTGCTCCTAAGCGAGACTAAACTTAACCCTAAACATAAAATCTATTTCGAAAACTTTAATTTAATACGAAAGGATAGAAAAGTGCAACCCAAGCCGGCGGCACAGCAATATTAATCAGAAATAACTTTAAATACAGTTCTTACACAAACAGTGTAATAAAATCATTTAATACTTTGGAAACATGTATAATTAAAATTCCTTTAGCTAACAAATAAATATTGTTCATTATTTCAGCATATTATCCATCTGGCAATGATAATGCTCACTTAAAAACCGAAATTAACAAGCTTTTTGAATATATGGACTTAGAAAATCACAACAATTATTACATTTTAGCTGGAGACCTTAACTGTAAACATATAGAGTGGGGTAACCCAGCTAACAATCAAAAAGGAATTCTATTAAAAGAATGGTTAGCAGACAATGAAATACGATACAGATGTAAGTTTTATGCTTCAAGTTTTCCATCATACCCTCGTACGGGATCGTTTTTAGATGTGTGTATAGCGGACTGTAGATTACACATTGTTACCGAAAACAACACCTTAAATTGTCTTAAGACCTTAGATTACGTCAGTGACCATAATGCTGTACAAATAATCACTTCTGTAAACAATGAACAACAAAATTTCACATTCTTAAAAGATAACGCCGTATCTAAATACAATTATAAAATGACTAACTGGAAAAATTTCAAAACAATCTTACACGAAAAAATTATTCAAGACGAACATATTCCTAACAATCGGAATCTACGAACTCTGAAATAGATCATCCTTTGGTCTGTCCAAAGTAATATAATCACAAGTAATATATATATAATGTATATATATATATATAAGTAATATAATCACAAAATCAATAGATGAAACAGTTCCAAAGTATAAAATTTCAAAAGACAACTTCACAAGAATAACCAACTCAACTATAAAAATGTTATATAAAGAAAAAAGCAAAATTCTTACTATCATTAAAAGATTGATTGGCAACCCTGTTGTTGAAGTGTCAAAGTGTACAATTTTTTATTTGCTGCAATATATTTTTTAAATTTTTATAAAAATAAAAGTTTGAGCATTAACATTTTTATCGAAGTTGCTTGAAAATCATTGTATTGTTGCACTAAATTTTATTCTCTTGGAATTCAATTCGGAAAGCGGCTTTAAACTCATTTTTTACACGGGTGACCGTGGCCAATTGTTAGAAGGCTGTAATATGCTGGTGCCTGTAAAGACCTAAGTGGAAGGCTTGAAATTGATAAAATTCATCAATAAAACGTAGAAATTGGCTATTTTTGTTGAAATCTGTGTGATTGCTGCAGTTTATAGTGAAATTATTTCATTTTTAATATTATTTGTTGTTTTTGTATCACCATTTGCCTTTCTGGATAGTGTGTTTCACCTGCTGTTTACAAAAAGTGCTGCCAAGTTTTTAATGGAAATTTTGCGTGAAGTTAGCAAAATCGTTTAAAAACTACACATAATAGAAAGAAAAACAGATGTATAATAAGCGCTCGCTCAATTCAATATCACCCGATCACACAGAAAATAGAACCAGTAAAAAACATTTGTCTTGCCAAAATACAAACCAAAACAACGCTATGTCAGCCACAAATCAAGACGTCTTCTTCCTGGGACAAATTTAGCAGTGTTCTTGATGACAAACTCAAAGATGTTGCGAAAAAGTCAGACTTAGTTGATATCAAATCCGACATAGATGAGCTGAAGCAAGAAAATATGAAACTGAAAAATGACATCAAGAAACTAACATCACGTCTTGAATTTATTGACCGTAATCAAGGTCATCAAACGTTGTTGTAACTGGTCTCAACAGTACCACTGTAAATGCCGCCAAAGATGAATTTTTAAAACCTATGTTCAAATGTGCTAAATGTGCATGTTAATGTAATGTCAACGCGTATGATTTATTCAGGGAAATCCTTCTTGTTTAGCCTGGAGTCAAATATGCAGGCCTATACGTTCTTGCTGCTAAAAAAGAGCTGAAAGGTCAAAAAATGTACATTCAAAAGGATTACACGGAAGAGGAACAAAGTGTCAGATATAACCTCAGACAACTTAGTAAAAACATTTTAAAAACTAAGAAAAATCTAAAAGTACGGCTTGGAGAATTTTGTATTTTTATAAACAATACAAAGTATACGTGGTCAAAGGGGAAAGTTATGGCTATTATACTAAAGATGCTGAGTATTTAAAAACCATTTTGGCGGAGTGCAACTATTTAATTGATGTCGTCGTTAGAGATAAACAGTACAGTGGTGGTGATAAGTTAGATAATAACAATATAGAATAGCAATTTAATTATGCCATTTAGTATCTTATAATGTAGCTATCTTTCTAAATCAATTAATTTTGGTAATTTTTTAAACGTTTTTAAATAAATTTGATGTGTTTTTCTTGTTTGAAACCCACGTCATCGCTGAAAAGCAACAACTTTATGCATCGTATTTTCAAAACTACACTTTAAATTGGGATAGCAGCGAAGAAAACAAATAGTGCTGGGCGAGCAAGCGGGGGCTGTTTGTATGGTTTTAGAAAGGAACTCCAAAGAACTTATAATTTAAATTTGTTAATTTGTCTGATAATATAGTACTGTCATCAACACTAGAGAAAACTGTTTTTTATTTTATATCCCCAAGATATTTAAACTGTACAAAATGGAATAGCGATATGGAAAAGTTTGAAGAATTTTTAAAAGATATAAGCCCTACAAACTACTGCATTCTTGGCGATCTAAATGCTAGAATTCAGGAAGAACAAATTTTGGACAAAAACTTTTTATATGAATTACCTCACATTCGAGAAAACAGATGCTCAAGAGGACAAAGAATTGAATGCCCAAGGTAGGAAAACTAATAAATTTGATTGAAATGTTGGTGGTATTGTGCTAAATGGAAAGAACTGAAAACGATGCTCAAGGTGAATTCACTTTTTATGGCGGTAGGGGTAGTTCTGTAATTGATTATGGTATTTGCTCACATAGCTTTTTACAATATGTGGATGGTTTTAGGATTGCTTCGAAACCATACTCTGACCATATGCCCGTATGCCTAAGGATAAAGACTGCCTGTTTAGACCTCAATACAAATGATAAATCCTCTCTTTTGAAGTTGCGCTGGAATGACAAATTTAAGGCTAATATGTGGAAAAACTCAGCTCAATCGCTAGAACCGTAAGTCTCCAAGCTAATGTATCAGTAGATGAATTAGTGGAATCAGTTAGCACTAAAGTAAACAAGCATATGTCAAAAACGCTGGCAGAAAATTTTTTGAACCCAAAAAAAAATGGTTTGATTGGAAGTGTGAGCGCTCTAGAAAACACATGTTGAAAAGGCTCAGGTTATACAGGAAAAAAACATACAAGATAAACAAATTGCGTTATTTTTCGGCTAGAACGAAATACCGAGAAACTTGTAAATATAAAAAAGCTTGAATTATATAATAAAAACATTGAACAGCTAAATAGTGTGAAATGTTAGCAGTGAGTTGGTGGAAGTTGGCTAATTCGTTGAGGTCCAAAACACATCAGGTTAAAGGTATTTTGAACGCTGACGATTTTCTTTCACATTTTAGTTCCATGCTTCAAAACAATGAATACAATCATTCGGTAAGTTGGTCCATGCCATATGTTACGGATGCAATTTTGGATTCACCGATTGAATTTTGTGAAATCTCTAGAGTAATGAGAAATCTAAAGCAAAATAAAGCCCCGGGATATGACGGGATTTGTTATGAATTTTATAATATGCACCTGATTGTTTTGTTAATGAAATATTATCAATCTTTAACATAATATTTTTACAGTGAGAAAATTCAACAAGTTTTTCGAAATCAATTTGATTCCACTTTTAGAAGGGGGACCCGAACCTGCCGTCTAATTATAGAGGTTTATTCGTTAATAGATACTCTGTGCAAAATTTTCAACTCTATTTTATTAAATCGCATAACTGAGTGGATAGAGAATAATAATATATTAAATGAATATCAAGCGGGATTCAGAAAAAACTACTCAACTGTAGACAATATTTTTAATTTAATAAATATTGTGAACCTTAACAAAATTAATGGCAAAAATACGTATGCTTTTTTTGTGGATTTTTCATGCGCTTTTGATACAATTCCTAGAAACTGTCTGTTTTATAACTCTCTTGCCTTGGTTTATCTTCAAAAATAGTACGAAGTTTGCAATCTGCATACGAAAATAATAAAAGGTCAAATATGGGATGGTAACTCTTTTCTGATCCGTTCGCTGTTGATATCGGTGTAAACAGGGTTGTATTTTAAGCCAGTCCTGTTTTCATTGTACGTTAATGATCTAGTAAACGAGCTTCCTGGTGGTGTGAACATTGCAGATACAAATGTGAAAATCCTTCTATATGCAGACGATATTGTTGTTTTGGGCGGAATCTTCATCTGAATGCAAAAATATGATTGACGCTCTTTACAGTTATTGTTCTACCTGGGGTCTAAATGCCAATCTTAATAATCCAAAATATTGATATTCCGCGCAGGTACAAGAATTCCTAGAAATCTGAGTTGGCATTTTGGAGAAGAAATAATAGAAATCGTTAACAGTTATAAATATCTTGGCGTAGAAATTACATATAACTTATCTTTTAAAAAACATTTAAAAAACAAATTGGCTGACTCTAAATTAGCAATTAATTCAACTTGGCTAAAGTACATAAAAAATCCACAAATATCAAAATTTAACAAGCTCAAAATATTCGATGCTGCCTCTAGATCCATTATGTTTTATGCTGCACAAATTTGGGGTTTCCAAAATATGATGATGTAGAGAAGTTAATGCGATTTTTTCGTTAAAAAGATGCTATACTTACCGGATACAACTCCTAATTACATGATTTACCTGGAAACTGGCCTAAACTCACTATACATTTCAACTCTCAACTGCATTTTTGTTATATAAATAAGGTTCTAAATATGAATCAGAACAGACTCCCAAATATTCTAGCAAGGAAAGTTATAGAACAAAATATTTACTGGGCAAAAGACTGGGCTTCACTCTGTCAAACTCTTCGATTTAATCCTCATGATTCTAGTCCTTTGTGGCTCACACTGGAAATCAATAGTGAATCTACTAGAAAATCAAGAACAAGAGGACAATATTGCTACTGCAAAAAACTCTCAGTTTCATGATCTTTATTCCCAACTAAAATACAATACTGCACCATTATTGAATGAATTTTCATCCCGAGCTACTAGTTTATTAATTAGAGCTAGAGGTGGACTACTCGATATTAACGCCAGAAGCTTCAGAAACAACTCAGATGGCATCTGCACAATCTGCAATCTAGATGCTACAGAAAATACACTACACTTTATAGGCGTTTGTCCAATTTATAACGAATATAGACTAAAATATTTTGGGTAAAAAGCAACTAAATATTAATGAAGTACTAACAATACTAAATGGCATAAATTTTAAATCTTTATATAATATCTTGAAATCTGTTTAAAATATAGAAAATTAATTGTAAATGAGTTCGATTTTTAAACTTTTATTTGTATAAATATTAATAGAATTTCTAAATTTGATAAAATGTAACTAACTTTAAAAAAAAAAAAAAAAAAAAAAAAAAAAAAATATATATATATGATGTATTAAATTTGAATTCATAATAAACTAGCAAAGTGTCAATCTGGCTTACAACACTTATGTTAAGCCACAATAGATAAAATATTTAAATATACCAATGTAAATGAAAATGTAAAATATTTTATATCTATTAATAAATAATAATAATAAAAAAATATAACTGTTTTTTTAATTAAATTTAATAAGCAAATTCCACTAGTAAAGTGCCTTAAAATATTTGTAATTTAGCTTAAACAAAAGGTAATTTTACCTATATTAAATAATATATAAAAAGGCATTTTAGCTTTACAAAAGGATAAAACAACTTTTTAAAAGGGTATTTAAAAAGAAAAATCCAACTTTTTTCGAACATTGAAAATACCTATTTTTTTTTGGTACTATTGCCTTAAAATATAGGAAGTTCTACGTTGACTATAAAAATAGGCAAAATCACCCTACAATTTAAGGCAATATTACCTACATTTTTTTTTGTGTGTATGGTTATGTATATTTTTCGATTTTCGTAATTTTGTTTACTCGATTTTTACCGACACGGAACACTGTGCTGTAACAACACGTTTATTTGTGCAATAATTCTTGTTTTAATTTCTTTACCATTACTATTTTTAATATAAATAATTTTTACTGAATATGTTGTAATATTTTTTTTTTTTATGACAATTTATGAATTTCTGTACTGAGATTTTTGGGTAATTTTTATGAATTCTTTTTACCTCGTTTTAACACATTTTCACATACCGATTTTACTATGGATTTGCATACAAATGTTTGGTTTTCAAATTACGAAATTTTAACTATTTTAAGAAATATTTTAAAACTATTTTAAATATTAAAACAATCAATTTTGAGTTAATTTTTCCGAAATAAAATGTAACAACGCACTAGTAATTATGTTGATCAAGTTAAAATGTAGAATAGAAATGATGATGTTCATTAGAACAGTAAATCTGGACAGACAACTTTTTACGTGGTTTCTTTTGATGCTGAACTTTTGCAATCGTACAAGACTTGATGAACACTTCTCTCTCTAGGAATATTCGTGCTTTTGGAGTAGGTGAGGTGTTATTAACCATTAAACGGTCTAAATAAAATTTATCTTATAACCTTAAAGCCTTTTCCTCCGAAATTGTTGCCACAAATTTATTTTTTTTTTTGGTTTGAGTTATAAAATTCTCAAAATGGTGGACTTTTCTATAGCCGGAGGTTACTGAAGTCAGTCAAAGAAGGCTGTTATTTAGGCCAACGAAATCTCAGATTCCTTGGTTGATTTTGTTGCAGAATTTTATGAAAATCTAAATGGTTTATTTAATTAGAAAAATTTTGAAAATTCAATGCACAGACTAGGTTTAATATTACCTTGTAAAAATAAGTTTCTGGTCAGAATTTTTTATACGACGTGAATGCTCCAAAAGCATGAAAAGAAAAGAATGGTGCTAAGCACATTTTTAACTTTGGTTGGTTATAAGAAAGTCATATGATGGCGATTTCAGGTGTTCGGTAATTTTCCAGTTATTTCCTTAATCCCTTTCTAGTCAAGGTTTTACAAAATTGTTGTTATAATTGAATATTAAATTTTAACTTTAGCCACTCCCCTACATATGATTTTAAACTTCAATACATGTGAAAGGTAGTTGCTATGAAACGATTGTATAAGAGTTATTAAAGGACCGTTAAAATTTGCTAAAAATCAATTTGACTAAAGGACAAAAATGATTTTATTTGTAAAAACTTTGCATTTATTTTAAATAAAAAAAAAAAACATTTATTGGGAAGGATCACACATTACAAAACCGAATAATTAGTAGGAACTTCCGATACGGAATTAGTCGGAAAAAGGGATAATTTTTTGATGTAATTGGCATGGTATGTTCCAGTTCTGCCATCATTGTCTTCCAAAACATAGAAACAATTGCCTACTTTTGATTTAACTTTACATTTAATGAACATAGGCCGAGTTTTTGCATTGAATTTCTTCTGAAGACTTCAGCACCTACTTCGAAACGATATGGGTCTGGCCCGGGAGTTATAAGTATTTGCATTGGTGTCGTATGCCTGTTTCAAGTTCTCTCGAATCTTCGTGTCTCAAAAGTGAGAGATGATCCTCTCGTTCTAAAGTTCTAACCGATTCCTCAAGAGAATTTAATTGATTTTAATAATCTATATGACGTTCCATGAGTGACCATATTAAAATCGTACAAAGCATGATAAGGGGTACATCCTAAGCTTTGGGTTGTAGCGAATTTCGCAACGCGCAACTGATGGATGTAAGGTTGACATCCCAGTCTCGTTGGTCATCTTTGAGATATCTGTTTACCCTCTCGGAGGCGTTACTCTGAGGGAATACAGAGCCGTGTATAAATGATTGACACCGTATTGAGTCAAAAACGATGTTAAAATCATTCGCTTTGAATTGTGAACCATTGTCACTTATTAAAAAGTTCAGGCACACCATAACGTGAAATATGTTTCTCTCCAAGAAGTCGATAATGAGTTTGCTGTTAATTTTTTCAAAGGACAGAGCCAGTGAAATTTAAAAAAATGATCCAATATGATCAATAAGCCGATATATCCCTTTTACTCGCGGATAAGGTCCCAGAAGGTAAACATACAACCTTTGGAAAGGGCGTTCCGAAAATGTCATTTTCCCCATTACCGGTCTTAGAATCTGCTTATTAGCCTTAGTGGTTTACACAACTCACATTTTTCGAACATAATCGCGTACTTCCGAAACTAAACCGGGCCAATGAAAATTCCGTCGAATTAATTCCACAGTTTTTGCGATTCCTCCATGGGAAGCTATAACGGAATCGTGAAATCTACTTAATATTCCGACCTCATTGCCTTGGGAATCCATAATTTCCAAGTGGATTGATCCTGCTCCTCGACTCCTGTACTAAATTTCGTACGATATAAATAAAATTGTCTACAATTTTTAAATCTCGTAAGTTACTCTGATTATTAATAATTTTCTCCTTTAAGTTCACGTAATCTTCATCTGCAAAATGTTGGGAATCTAAGTCTACCTCAGGTCCCATGAGTTCAACAGCTGAAATTTCGTTCTCGTGAATTCTACTCAACGCATCAGGCACAACGTTCTCCTTACCCTTTCTATGAGAAATCTTAAATTTATATCCCTGAAGCTTAAGGGCCCATCTAGCAAGTCTGGCCTTAAGGTTGGGTTGCCGCATCAACCATACAAGACTGCTGTGATCAGTGATCACCTCGAATTCTTGCAATTCCACGTAGCAACGAAATCTGTCAATCGCTTCTATGGCTGCCAAGCACTCTTTCTCTGTTACAGAGTAATTGCGCTGTGCAAAATTTAGTTTTCTGCAGAAGAAAGCTAATTGGACATTCTTGGCCATTATCATCAAGCTGAACTAGGACTGCGCCAATGCCGAAGTCGCTAGCGTCACAATGGACATAAAATTTACGCGAAAAATCTGGGTTTTTAAGGACAGGAGCAGTGGTTAATAAATTCTTAATCTGATCAAAAGCTTTTTGTGCTGAATCTGTCCACTCAAATTTTCTTTTCTTTGACAGAACTTCTGTTTATGGGAAAGGTGTACGGTCGCAAAATTCGAAATGAAACGCCTGTACCACCCAGCTAATCCTAGAAATCCACGCACCTGTCTTAACGTTCTTGGTGGGGGCCATTTTAAAATGGAACTAACTTTTTCGGGATCTGTAGAAATACCCCCGTCTCCTATGATATAACCCAAATAATAACCCCCCTAACACAAAATCTGCTCTTATCAATATTCAATGTGAGATTTGCCTTGCGAAACTGTTCTGCTAACCGTACTAGTATGGACAAATGACTTTCAAAAGAATCTGACACAACACAAACATCATCCAGGTATCCAATTACGCAGTTTTTTCAGATCAGGTGGTATTATTTCGTCCATTAGACGACACATCGTCTGTGGGGCATTATATACTTTAATATACTTTATTAATTCAATAAAAAATTAGGTAACAATGATCAACTTAACGCCTCAGCGCCTTACAGGCTTAAAAGAGGCAATAGTAGGCAACTTTACATTATATGCTTAGAAGATTATTACATAATATATATATATATATATTTTTATTTCATATAAAATATTCTTTCAAATTTGATATAGATATATATAAAAAAAAACACATTCAACACAGTATATTTTAAAAACATGAGAAAAAGAAAACAATTTTACATAAGAAGCGTTTCTACGTTTTGAAGAGAAAAATAGCTTTTAACCGCGGTTCTTAAACGTTGATAGAACTTGTATATTTCGTAAGTCAACTGGTAGTTGATTATACTCATGTGGTCTAGCAAAAGCAATACGCTGTTTAGTCAGGTCTAGACGACATCTTACTGAACTTAAATTCGAAGCTTGTCTGGTATTACGTCGCGTATTAAATACATTTTGGGGAAACTGAATGGATTGTTGGGGATTTCCTCTCAATGATTTAAAAACATATGTTAAAATTTTATGTTTATATAGACCTCGAATCGGCAAAACATTTTTAGCATAAGTTTGTAAACAGTTCCAACGTAGAACTGCGTATAGGGAGGTTATAACCAAGCTTTAGCGCTTTATTTGAGCAGACTGAAGAGATTTTAATGACTGATAATTGTACACCCGTATATTATTGGAAGATATGTCAAATGGGAATGTACAAGTGACTGGTAAAGCAGCATCTTTACATCAAGGCTGAGCTTATTTTTAAACTTGTAGAGAATACAATCCCGGAAGAAATTTTTGACTCTAACGTGTTTATATGACAATCCCATAGTAAGTTGTGGTTCAAGTTTACTCCCAAATACTTACCATATCAGACTCAGTAATCGAACTACCATCTATGTGAACAGTCATCTTTTCTTCATTTCTAGAACGGTATGGTTTAAACATTATTAATTTTGTCTTATCCGTGTTAAGAATAAGTCTATTGAGTCTCGAGAACTCTGATAATATTGCAGATCGTACTCAATCTGGGTCTGCAAAACTTTTAAATGATTATATCTAGTAAACAGGCAAACATCATCAGCATACATGAATAATTTTCCATAAAAGCTTTATATTGAAAATGTCATTAATAAAAATCTTAAACAGCAACGGACCAAGGACACTTCCTTGAGGAACACCGCAAGTTACAGGCTTCATAGTACTTTTTGACTCACCCACCTGAACAAACTGCTTTCTGGTTAGACAAATAATGCAAAAAAGATATCCAGAGTTTTGCTCGCTAATCCAATGTTCTTAGCTTTTTCAATAAAATATTGTGATTTACTAAAATCAAATGCTTTGGAATAATCAAAAAATACACCCGCAACGCCAACAAAAAACCCGCATCCCAGCTCACCACATAAATATTCAACAACACTAACAACTGCTTCCTCAGTTCCAGCTCCTTTCTTAATCCAAACTGGTTTTTCAAACAATATGTTGTTTCTGTCAAGATAATCAGAGAGTTGGGTTTAAAATAAGTTTTCAAATATCTTATCCACAATATTTAAAACAGATATAGGCCGAAATTCTCGATATTATTTGATCCAATAACTTTAGGTATTTGGTGTTATTTTATGTATTTTAAGAGCATTAGGGAAACTCCTTCATCAATCATATTATTAAAAGCATCAGTTATTATATCAGCTTACTAAATTCGTTCTTGTCAATAACATTTTAGGCGTTATTCCACTCATAACCTGGACTTTTATTGGTTTTTAAATTATTTAAAACTTCTTCAATATTTATTTTGCTTACCTTTTCAGCGCAAAAGTATTTCTTTAAGGTATTAAGGTACGATAGAAGTTAATGTCATCATCCACATTAACCGGTATTTTCTTTGTATATTGTTTACAGATTTAACAAAAAAATCATTGAATGCCATAGCTTTTCTCTTCATATTTGTCAAAATATCCCCATCTTCATTTACAAGATTTTTTACAGAAACGGTTATTACGACCAAGCTCTCTGTTTAAAAACTGCCAAGTTCTTTTTGGATCACCACTACACAATTGCAAGTTGCTCTTGTAATAATCATTCATAAGCGTGCGGGTTATAATTCTTTATTATTCTACTTATCCTTTTAGCTGATTTGCCCAGAGCCTTATTGCTACGATTTTTTCTTCTTGCTTTTAAATAAAGTTTCTTTAAAGGCGATCAAGATAGCAAATTTTCCGTCATCCCAGGGGTTAATTTTTTACATATAGTGAGCGTTTAGTTATAACTTTCGTACATTTGATGTTGCAGCTGAAAAAGTATTAATTAACATATCACACAATCGGAAGAACCTCTACATGTGTCGGAAATTACTAGATTCTCATCTAAGTAAATACAAATTGTTCATAATCAGTTTTATATTTTTTTTCAATACTGTATTTCGGGTCAATTATTCCCATTTCAAAGCCACAACTTATCATGTTATGATCGCTTAATTCATTCTTAATTGAATATACAAATACATCACGGGATAAATTTGTAAAAACACAGTCAATAGATGTGTTTACATGCGGTCCTCGTTACTAAATATGGCAAGAACGCAATATTGTATTCCGAAAAAACATCGAACAAAAGACTTTTGAGAATCTGCTGCTAGACAAATATCCCATCAAATCACCAACAATCATACAAGGAAAACCATTATATACATGAAGAAGATTATCAATTTTCGTAAGTAGTGTTTGTATATTACATTTCTGTGATCTATAAACAGAGGTCATAATCAGGGGTTTATTACCTACTTTGATATCCACCAGCTCTAACGCCACAACATTTATGTAATCCTCGCTAAAATTTTGAGGTACATTATACCTTAATTGAGATTTAATAAATACAGAATTACCTCCATACCCATCCTCCCTGCAAGAATGTATGACTTCATAACCTGGAATTGAGTAAATATCAAGGCATTCCCTTCTGAACCAGGTTTCTTGTACAGTTATTACATCAGGCAGTCTTTTAATTTGGCTTAATTTGTATTTAAATTTATTCCATTTACTAATTGAAGAACGCTCCTTATGTTAAATGATAAAATATTAAGAAACTGAGTACTTTTTTTATTAATAAAGTTGTTGTATGCATTTAAGTTATTAAAATATTTAGAAATCATTAAAAAAAATGAAAAATGAAAACAAAAATAAGAATTTTAAGAAAATTCTATTACATTAAATTTAATTGGGAGACTGAAAAACATTACCACCACCGTCTTCATCATCATCATTGCTATCATCATTATCGCCATCACCATCGTCAGATGTTTCAATTATAACTGCAGAAGTATGACCTCTCTTTGAACCACCAGCCGAAACCGTCAAAATACGATCAACGTCATCCATTGATTTAATGCGGATTGGTTTGGACTCAGATGTTTTCTTCGCAACTATATTTCCACCTCTAGCATAAACAAATTTAAAACCGACATTCTTTAAAGATTTGGCATGATTAAAAACTTCCAAGGTTTCTCTGCACATCAAATCATTTATATAAACAGTTTTTAGATCATCCATATTCTTCATTTTAGATTTCTCATTCATAAAAATTCTCTTGCTTTTCTTGTTCATAAACTTCACAACTATAGACTTCTTTTTATTTATTTATTTATTTATTCGGAATTCTATACACAAGACTATTGTCTCTTATTACAGTATAGAATTATATATATGAAGGAAAGGCGTTTCGTTCGAAAATAACAAAAAATAATAATAATAATAATATTAACTTAATCTTAAATAATCACATATTATTACAATAGTGAAATATAAAGTGGACAAAAATATCAATAATATAGTTTACAAAAACAAATTAACAAAATGATCAAAAACAAAAAAAAAAAAAGTAATTACATTAATAAAAATAAAATAATAAAAATAAATAATAAATATAAAAGTATAAAAGTAATCATAATCATCCAATCAAACATTAACGTTTAAAGTTTAAAATAATTAATTTGAAAACAAAATATAATGTTTTTTTTGAAATATTGTGCATTACTAATAATTTGTATGTTGTATGGGATTGAATTCCAAAGACGGATTGCGTGTATGAAGAACTGCCATGTGGAAACAAGATAACGACGTTTAAGAGGAATGATTCTTTTGCCTCTGGTAGAATTTGAAAATGTTAAACGTTTATATAGATGTTCAGGCTCCTTAGTATAAACCACCTTGTGTAAAAATATTAAGACCCTAGTTTTAAGTAAATCATCGAACTGGAACCCATAGAGTTTAGTTGTAGTTATTGATGAAATGGAATCGTATCTTTTCTTCCCATATACATAACGTGATATGTTTTTGAAAACTGAGTTAAGTTTATCTCTGCTTTCAGCATCACATTCAGAAAATAATTCACAATCCATACGTTAGGATTGGCATTAGATATGTTTTGCGATAAGAGTCCTTATTCTGACAGGTGTGCATTGTTGTGTGTCCACAGCGATCTAAGCATCGAAAAAGTTCGACCACATGCGTAGTTAACATGGTCAGACCATGTTAGGGTGTTATTAAAAACAATTCCAAGATTTTTTGCTGATTTAACAGTTTTTATGCATTCATTATTTAAATTTACATCGGGTATCAAAACAGTTTTATTCAATCGCGATTGAATAACAAGACATTTTGATTTTTTGGGATTTATGCTAAGTCCATTGGCCGAAGCCCAAATATTAACCCGCTGAAGTTCATCATTCAATGTAGTGATGCATTGTTGAATATTTGATACGTTACAGCTAATGTAAAGTTGTACATCATCGGCATACATTCTCACTTTACAGTAATGTAGCTGGTGCGGAAGATCATTTGCGTAAAGGGAGAACAGAAGAGGGCCTACAATTGATCCTTGTGGAACACCTCTTCTAACAGGAAGTAATTTTGATTTGGCTGAGATACTTTGAACGAACTGATATCTATTACTGAGATAAGTCGATAATAAACGTGTAGCCGTTGTAGAAAATTTGAACATTTTTTCAAGCTTGTAGCATAGTATATTGTGGTCAACGGTATCGAAGCTTTTGAGTGATCTAAGAGAACTAAAAGTTTGTTTTTCTTGCATCAATTTCCATTCTTATATCTTCAGCACATCTGCCAGTGCAGTTATACAGCTGTGTTTCTTACGAAAACCGGACTGTCGATCAGTTTAAAAGATGGTGTTTTGTTTATGAAAAGTGACATTTGGTTATGAATTATTCTTTCGAAAGCTTTGGACAAAAATGGTAAAATTGCAATTGGTCTATACTCAGTTTCGTTTTTGGAATTGGAATAATTTTAGAATTTTTCCATTTTGTAGGAAAACAACTAGTAGTTATTATCCTATTAAATATATGAGTAACGTAAGGCAAAATTTGAGGAAGAAGAATTTTGAGAAATTTTGGATGGATTTCGTCTGCTCCGACTGAATTTGATTTAATGGAGATACAACTTTTCAAAACATCAATTCATTCACACAATCAAAACTAAATTGGTTAATTAAAGTATCATCATGATTGTTAACGTAATTGTTGTAGAAATTTATGTCAGCTTCCACCATAGGAATATTGATAAACTTCTCATTTACTGCATCAGGATCAATAGATACCGGTTCGTTGCTCACATCTTTACCTATGCCAATTTTCTCTAATTGTCTGCCATGTTTGTCTTGAGCCCAAGGCTGAGGAGAATTATCAGCGTAAAATTTCGCTTTAGCTTGCTTAATAGTTTACGAGTTTCATTTCTGGCAGCACGGTACTCATTATGTAAAATTGTTGTTTTTAAACTTTTTCCAACGAGAGTAAGCGAAATCTCTTTTATTAATGCATTGTTGTATTCTTGAAGAAAACCATGGATTTTTCGTTGGCCGTATTATCTTTGTTTTCAGTGGCACTGATTGATTTAAACAAATTCAGTATGTTGCGTTCAATGAATGACAGTTGATCGTCTACCGAAAGCATGTAAAATATTTGATGCCAATCGATTTTAAAAAACTCACACTGTAGAAAAATGTAGTCTAAATTCTTAAAATCACGAAAAGTAATTGACTGATTAGGTACACGTAGTTTAAAATTATAGGTCATAAAGACGAGATCATGCTTGGAAAAACAGGGTGCAGAAATTTGATCGTAAAGAAAAACTTTGCGTATATCACTAACAAAAAATAAGTCCAATAACGTACTGCTTGTTGACGTGAAATGAGTGGGTGTATTTGTGTTAGGCGATGTAAGTCCTAGAAATGTCATACTGGTAGTGAGGCTAAAATCCGTTAACGTATTGCAGTTAAAATCTCCCACAATAACAACATCATCATACATTAGTGTTCGGTTTTCTACAACCGTTAAAAATGATTTCATACATATATTTTTATCAGGCCTATATACGCAGCCTACTAGTAGTTTTTTTCCCTCAGAAATAATCTCGATCATCAAGTGTATCTACCAAATCATCAGAGCTAGAGTTGCATACGTTTTTAAATACCAAGCCCTTTTTCACATAAATGGCAACACCGCCGGCATAACTACCCCTGTCAACTCTAAGTAGGGTATATCCGTTTAAAGAAACTGATAAGTTTGTGTCTTTAGAGTCAAGCCACGTTTCCGAGATGCATATAATATGTATGCCAGAATTTTCAAATATAAATCTAAATTCATCCATCTTCTACCTTAAACTTTGAGCATTAATATGGCAGATTTGTAAACCATCATTTTGTTTGGTTAAAATTCTAACCAAGTTTGCAGTGCCGTTTTTGGAATTTTCCCTGCTATTATTTGGATTGTGCATTAAAATACACAAATATTGGCAGAAAAGTTAATGCACGATTTCAAATTGAAAATATTAGAACATGCAAATAAAAATTTGTAAGAAAATATAGTAAGATGATAAAAACAGGATAAAAATATTTTATATTTGACAAAAATAAAACAAATTAAAAAGTAAAACACTGGTAATTTTAGTAAAATACATTTTGGTAAATATTTAATATTAAAGGAAATCACCACTTTGGTGATCGATGAAAAAACTGTCAGCTCCCTCAGATGGGCGAAACAAGATATTTAGATGCTCAAGATCATCATACGTATTACCCTGGCTGTCAGCGGTTTTCTTCACATAAACCAATCCACGCATAGTAAAGGCACTATGAATTTGATTATCCTTTTTCATGCGTACAGCTTCACGATAAATTAGGTAGTTGGACACTGTCAGACTTTCATTTACGTAGAATTTATGGTTTGAGCCGAGACCAATATGATTAATGTGAACGCAAAACTTTTTATGTGTATTTCTAAAAGTGGCTAGGGATTAAGGAAAAAGTTCTTGTCATATGGAGACCACATCTTGACAATTATTGGCGCATCTGGTGAATTTATTTTATTTTTATTCATTTTCTTATTACGATTTGGCAAAAAATAGGCCTCTTCAATCTCATCCTCACAAATATCTGCACCAGTTTTTTTAGCAATATCCAATACCACATCCACAGCCTGCAAATCACCGTCTGTAACTTTTACACCATTAACAATGCAATCGCTCTGAACTCTTATATCATTTAAGTATTTTACAGAAGATTTTAATTGCTTGACTTCATCACGAAGTAAATTATTTTCTTTTTGTAAAGAAATAATTTTTTTTGTGTTTGTTGCAACCCCCTTTAAAATTGAGTCATATTGTGAGGACATAAATTTAATAGTCTCTTTAATATCATCCAGCTGATTGAGCTTCGTTTTTATTTCTGCCAATTCACTAACCACAACATTGTTCTCATTTGGCTCACAGAAATGACATTTATATTCAAGAGATGGATTATTAAGTAGTTTGTCTATTCTTTTTTTTGTCCATTTTCGTGCATACCGAATGGAGAGTTTTATTGCAACCATCACACTGCAAACAATCTTCGCTTTCCAACACTTCTGTTTTGCATTGCAAGCAGATAATTTTATTTTGTTAAGTAAACTTTTACGCTTATTTCCAGCCATTGTTTTTTAATTACACAGATAGAGCATGAGTTAATCTCCACTTTAAAACAGTTTTTATACAATTTTGAATAAAAATTCTATCACAAATGATTTTTTACGTTTGTAATCTTCTTGTAAGTTTTTTTTACGTCTAATCACGACGAGGTTGCCAACTTTATTACATAACCCGAATGGCATCACAGTAAACTGGTAAAGCGGACGACCCGGAATCGTAAATGCTGTGAGTGGTTTCGAGCTTTCTTCTAATGCGATTTGCCAGTAGGCATCTTTAAGGTCTATTTTCGAAATAATATTAGCCCTAGGCAATCTCGCAAATATGCCCTCAATGCTAGGCAAAGGGTATGCATCTTTACGAGTGCATTCATTCAGTTTTTTTGCATCTAAACAGAGTCTCACCTTGTTGGGTTTTATCACTAATCTCATAGGGGAGCTCCACGGACTTGTGCTTGGTTCAATTACTTAAGCTCAACATCCTATCAATTTCCTTATACAAAAGGTTTTCGACCGCAGGCGAAACTGGGTAGAAGCGTTGCTTAACAGCCTTTGAGTCCCCTACATCAATTTCATGCTTGATTAAAGACGTTCTACCAAGTCCTTGTTTTTCGAAATTCGGAAATAATGATTTAACTAATTCGAGTTGCTGTTTTTGCATACTATCTAAAGGATATTCATTTGAATGATCCTCGCTTTCCAAGGTATTATCCTCAGCTGCTGTTATACCAGAGATTATACCGGATATTAAATTAAAACTTTTAAAAAAATCAATACCTAATATTACACGAACGCTCAGGGTTGGTACAATATATAACTTTACTCGTTTGACCTCATTTTTATATGTCATATCGACGTTGATTTCTCCTCTAACTTCCTGAATAGTTCCGTCAGCTGTTTCTACGTTGGACCTAATACGTTTAAAACCCTTTACTCCAGAAAAATCCTCGCTAGCCAAGTCATGCCCAATGCAACTAACATTAGCACCTGTGTACAGCAAACCTAATTCAGATTTGTCCAAAAAGCCTACCTTTGCATATAATCTTCCATCTTTTTGGTTGCTAAAAATCGATGAAATAAATAATTTTTTAATATTTTTAATTTGCTTACAATATTTACGCATTCGCGCAGTAGAACGACGATATTTTTTCGAGTCTGTGGGTCTAACTTAGGATCATTAAAATTTTATCTCGAACCTTTAAATATTTATCAAATCTTGCATGATATGGAATAATTTTGTACGAGTTTTTAAATTTACCAGAACGAGTTGAGTTTCTCAAAATTTTAACGTCCGTTTCCGGATTTGAAACTTTGCTAAGATTATTATTCGAATCAAGGGGAAAGGATTTAAAAATGGATTCCCTAGAATTTTCAGTCGAAAATACGCCACAATCAATGCCAGATTCATCAAGTTCACAGCCAAGTTCGCTGCCTAAGTCTTTCGTTCTATAAGAGCCAAAACCAGTATTATTTACATCAAAATCATTATCATTTATTTTCAAAGCATTTCCGGGTACAATTCCCAAGTCAGTGGTTGAGTTTAAAAGGTTTTTGTTAAAATTAATTATTGGGGGGACATTCTGGTGTTTTTGAACGCACCCCTCGAGCGGTTTTCCGAGTTTTTTAAACAATTCGGGCATTGTGGCTTATAAACATTCCTTAGGCCACAGCCATAACAGAATATTTTTCTCTCATGGAGACACATGTCCCAGCAGTGACCATCTTCATCACAATTCCAGCATGTTATAACCCTTTCGGGTTTGAAATAGCATCAACTGAAAGTAATTGAAATTCGTCCTGCTCATTATCAATAAGTTCGTTTATTTCGTCACCCTTGTATGCATCCACTGCTGCAACCCGTCGATTATTATAACCATTCATCATATTTCTGTTAAACTGATTTCTTTTAAACGATTCCTCGTTAAATAAATTTTCACGCATTTGGCAAAGTTTACGCAAACGTGTTAACGAATGTACTGGAATATATAATAACTCATGTCGCACTTCAGGACGCAAGTTTCTAGTGATAATTTCTATAAGTTCTTGTTCTTCAATACTACTAGGTAATCGATCAACAATTTCTTTGATTGAATCGTAAAATGATTCGAATGTTTCTGAAGGTTTTTGCTTCCGATTTCTTAATTCTTCCCTTAAATCGTAACAGGTACGGTGGTCCTTATACTCCTCTAGCAGGGCAACACAAAAAGACTCCCATGCGATATTTTCTACCCGTTTGTGAAAACGCCAGAACCATTCGCATGCCTTTGTGTAAGTAATATATGTACATTTTTACAAACAAATTCGAAATTGCCCCCGAAGTTATCACGAGTTAAACACGAAATTCGATAAATAAATTCATCACAACGTAATCCTTTTAACGAACCATCGAAATGAATATGCCAATTTTGAATAACAGAAGTCACTTTTTCAGGACTTAAATGAACAGTATTTACAAACGAACTATTTAAAGGAGGATTTCTAATTGAAAGTGGATTATGATTGAGTGTATCGGAATGAGTGCCGTTATTATCCTTATAATTGTAATTAATATTGGGATGTTGTGGTGACTGTTGAGCAGACTGAGCCTGCGCTACTAATTTGCCTGTTGTGGTGAGTTAATATTTAAATTTGAGATAGCTCTTGCAACCGTGGATTCAATCATTTGAGAGATTTGATTCATATTAATATTATTAAATTTCCACCGTTAGGTCTACGAGACCTCCCTCGAAATGATCTATCAGTCGTATTATGTGACCTATTACGCGAAGCATTCTGATTACCCTCTTCCAAATTAAGAAATTGCTCATTATTGGTACCAGAATTATCCTTTTCCACTAAACTCATATTAATACCAGAAGGAATTCCCTCCATATTTTCTGTATTCGTATGAATTGGTGTATTCCCTAATTGAAATAAATCTGTGGCACGGGCGACACGTTTAGCTACGTACCCACGACCACGAAATGTACCAGATTTTGGAGACTTTGGCACCTTAGTGCCTGGTACTTTTAAATCTTTCACATGAAATAATTTCCTGCAGTTAGGGCACTCGGTAGAAGTTTTTAACCAATTATTGATACAGTCCCTGTGAAAAGTGTGTTTACATTTAGTTTGTAAACTTCCGATGCCATGGCTATATCTATCTCACAAAGTGAGCAAGCAAAACCTACGCCCTGTTCTGTCATTGACACCTGATTTTCCTCATCACTATTGGTAACCACCATCTTTAAAAAAAAATATAATTAATCGCGATAAAAAAAACTAATGACGAGATTTGCCGAAAATGCAAATGAAATTTTTCCCTTATCTTATCATATTCTATTCTATTTTATTTTCCTTTCCTAAAAAAATAAAATATTTCTTTTTTTTATTAAATTGCTATATAAATTCGGAATTGAATCTTTGATTCAAGAAGCGTCTAATTCTCTTGATACTGGCGTAAAAAGAATAAAGTAGTGACGAAAAGCAATATTTCCAACTTGTTCTTCAAATAAAGATAAATTTGTATATTAAAATATGTGAGTAATTTTCTAATAGATTTTTTTTTTGTTTAATATTTTTTTTTTTCTTTTTTCATAATATAACGAGTTTTTCCTTTGATTTAGATCGAGTATAGGATACAAAATAATACAAGATATATTAGATTCGAACTTTGATTGATAGATCGATATAGACTATAATAATAAAGTAATGAGAAAATTATATAGATTCAGAAGAAATAAAGAAACATATGGACTATTGAGTATATTGATTTTCGAAGTTCCATGCATTTGCCACTCTGAGAATCTGAATCGCTTTAGAAGACTAAAATCACTATAAGGAGCAAAATTTTTAGATATCCATAAAAAGTTTCCTCAGATTACAAAAATAAAAATACGCGCCAAATCAACAATCTTTTCTAACGTTCAAACTATATTCTACGTATTGTAAGCACCCAAAAGAAACTTTGGAGAGCCAAACGGTCGTATACTACTCGTGCCTATATTCGACAGGTAGCCGATATCCGGAAAGGATTCAAAATTTATTTTGAATTAACAGACTTAACGAAAAATTAACTTAAAGCGTCAAAAATTTGTATGAAAAATGTAAACAGATTAATTTTTTTTTTCCTCTTTCCGTGCACACAGAAAGTCTGCTACACTGGAGACCACAATAGACGCAGATCATTGAATTACGAACTGAATCTGAAACGTGGGCCCCACGTTGGGCGCCAAAAATATGTAATGTTATGTTGTAACTATTTAGTTATTACTAGGAAGGTTGAAAAATATTACCCCGTTGGAGTCGGGCACCAAAAATCATACAAAAGTACGACTTGGTTAATGTTAAAAAATATGTCAAATTTACAACCTACCGTTAAACTTATTTAGGTGAAAAGAGGTCGGGTGGGACTCTTCAATATTTTACGACTAGCAAAACAGTGGTTGGGGGTTTCGGTTGACCTTTCACACCATATAACCATTACAAATTTTATTTAAAGAGTCCCGGAAGCCATGAAAATAAGGTAACAAAAGAATAGACCGGTATACTAAACACAATACAAAAATAATTAAATTGGGCTATTTCAGCTAAAATTTATATGGGTAGCATTATATATAATGTTCTTTTTGTCGTTATGGATAGCAGATGTTAATGCTTCCCTCTGCCTCAATGACCCTCCCTACCTTTGTTCTTTCGGCAGTATTCAGAATTGGAAAGAACCTAAAAATGATTGTATCCTAACTCTTACCACAAAGGAAAACTCAACTAGATTTATTCAGACATATTATGTATGTTATTTTATGAGAATTTCAAATATAATTCATTATGTTTTATTAATGTTATTAAGTTACCACGAGCTTAATTTACTAAGATCTTGCTTTTATTAATTCAGAAAAGATTTAGCATAATTAAATTTTAAAATTAAAATTAAAGTTAAAAAAAAATATCGAAATCGAAAGAATTTTCCTAAAGTTGCACAAAGAACCGGATATTTTTGAACTAGCAAAATTTTAAATTGAAATATTCTATATCTTTCATACACGAACCCGTTAATTATTATATGAAATTACGAACGGAGCGTAGGGTGTATTTATTTATTTAATTTTTTTTTTATGTTATTTATTTATAAAAACGAAACCGATAATTCGACAATAAATAATATAACACATATATATATATCTATTTCACTCACGACAATTGCATTTAGGGTTTATTAATATCTCTAAGTAAAGCTTAAAGACGAAAGCTCTTTTTTTTGTTTTTTTTGTACTGTTTTTTTTCTTTGTTGAGATTTGTTTTTTTTGATTTTTTTGTTTTTCATTTAGGTGTGTTTACATTAGCAAATGATTTCCAAATTAGAGCACAAGAATTTTATAAAAAAAATAAAGAATCAAAATTGCTTTAAATTGCTGCTTGTTATATAAAAACAAACTTTAATATTAATTAAATTTTAATTCTATGTTATAGTAATGAATTGGTGTTAATAATTTGAATATCACTTGGATTTTCGTTTTCTTTTGCTTTCCTTTGCCACGGTTGGTTCTCGAAATTATACCACCGAGTCAACTCTAAATCAAATATCCAATGACAGGAATCAATAAAGAAAACAAACGAATTATCCAAAAAATATTATGGGCCAAGAAAAAATGGAGTTTAAAGCAATTTTGATTGATTATGAAAAGCAACAACAATATTTGTGAAAACTATGGTGGTTCAATTTAAGAAAAACCGTTTTTCCACCGAAGTAAATTAATTGCCAATTGGGTATTGTTTTTTTTTTTAAATTTATAAAAGTAACTGCTAAAACTTTTAAAATTAAATGTTAATGTAGCCTGTTAACATTTGAAATTAAAGAGAATTGAACAATCATAGTTTTTTGATTCACAAAATAAAAATCAAAACAAAATACATAACTTACGTGCAAACGATGAAGGCCTCCAAAGCTGCTGTTATTGATGTACAGGTGACATGACGTATATATTTTGCTGTTGAGAGTTTTTTTTTATACATATATTGTCGTTTTTGCTTTTCTTTTTTTTTTTTTTTGTTTTTTTTTGGTTCAATATTATGTCTATAAAAATTCTCTTGTTTAACAAACACACTTTTTTTTAAACTTCTTTTTTTTTTTCTTAAGCCTTTTGTAATGTCACAGTGCTTCGATTTGCTTCAAAATTGAGTACCAATTATTGATAGACCAGGAATGGAATTTAATGACTCTCAATTTTAATTATTTTAGTAAATTTATTAACGGGATTATCAATAAATTTTTTTTTTTGTAACTATTTTTAAGAATTTCTGTTCTGAGATTTTTGGGTAATTTTTATGAATTCTTTTACCTTGTTTTTAACACATTTTCACATACCGATTTTACTATGGATTTGCATACAAATGTTTGGTTTTCAAATTACGAAATTTTAACTATTTTAAGAAATATTTTAAAACTATTTTAAATATTAAAAACAATCAATTTTGAGTTAATTTTTCCGAAATAAAATGTAACAACGCACTAGTAATGATGTTGATCAAGTTAAAATGTGGAATAGAAATGATGATGTTCATTAGAACAGTAAATCTGGACAGACAACTTTTTACGTGGTTTCTTTTGATGCTGAACTTTCGCAATCGTACAAGACTTGATGAACACTTCTCTCTCTAGGAATATTCGTGCTTTTGGAGTAGGTGAGGTGTTATTAACCATTAAACGGTCGAAATAAAATTTATCTTATAACCTTAAAGCCTTTTCCTCCGAAATTGTTGCCACAAATTTATTTTTTTTTTTTGGTTTGAGTTATAAATTCTCAAAATGGTGGACTTTTCTATAGCCGGAGGTTACTGAAGTCAGTCAAAGAAGGCTGTTATTTAGGCCAACGAAATCTCAGATTCCTTGGTTGATTTTGTTGCAGAATTTTATGAAAATCTAAATGGTTTATTTAATTAGAAAAATTTTGAAAATTCAATGCACAGACTAGGTTTAATATTACCTTGTAAAAATAAGTTTCTGGTCAGAATTTTTTATACGACGTGAATGCTCCAAAAGATGAAAAAGAAAAGAATGGTGCTAAGCACATTTTTAACTTTGTTGGTTATAAGAAAGTCATTATGGCGTTCAGGTTTTCGGTAATTTTCCAGTTATTTCCTTAATGCCTATCTAGTCAAGGTTTTACAAAATTGTTGTTATAATGGAATATTAAATTTTAACTTTTAGCCACTCCCTACATATGATTTAAAACTTCAATACATGTGAAGGTAGTTGCTATGAAACGATTGTATAAGAGTTATTAAAGACCGTTAAAATTTGCTAAAAATCAATTTGACTAAAGGACAAAAATGATTTTATT
>CM037855.1:39145866-39398396 GCA_021234595.1 Delia radicum | reverse complement strand
AAATATTTCAAACAAGGGCCCAAAGCATATGCAATATGGATATTAAAATTTGTATTTTCTCGAGTACTTTAACACTGCTTACAAAAAAGTTTGAATTCTTGAATTTTAGACATGTTTTCATACAAAAATATTCTTTTTTGACCCCTCTTTTTAATCCCCAACCGTGCGATTGCGCACCCAAAAAAAAAATACGTGTCTAATATTTGTTTGCACTCAACAACATATGCAAGCTTCATTAAAATGGGTGGATTCACCACTGTGTAGTTTCCTTGTAAGTCTACACGCATATAGAGCAGCACACCAAGCCTTAAAGGATATGACTTTTTCCCCATTTTAATGTCTATTTTACCACGCTCTTGTGCAAAATTAAAAAGGACTGATCTTATAAGCTAGTTCTTTCAATCCAAAGAGGTTTGGGCTTCACAAATTAGCGGTTTGGCCAGGCCACCAAGGCGGTGACTTTTCCACATCCCCTTAGTAATTTTCAAAACTCCCGTCTAAGCAGATGTCTTGGCGGGATTAGAAACCCTCATACCTAATTTCCAGTTTATCTTGGTTTGGCCAGGCCGCCTAAGTGAGAATTAACTCCTTCGTGACCCTTCCGTAGGATTTTCGAAAAATTCCGTCTAGCAAGGAGTCTCCCGATGGGTTCTCTCTGATCTTAATATATTTTGGATATCACATATCAGTATTTCTTTTAAGCGGCCTAATACACGGGTTAAAATTAGAGGTTAAATTTTTACCTTTTTGTATGGAAACAAGTCATTGTCGAAATTTAGATTTATTTTCTCAGATTTTGAAAAATTTTTTTAATAGCCATACTCCAGATTCTGAAAGCCTTTTTGGGCAAAAAAAAGTCACAAGCCTATTAAAACTATTTCTGTAGATAATTAAATTTATAACGAAACTTTTTCCCGTTAAAAAAACGTTTATATTTTTAACACTTTTCTCCAGACTTAAATTTTAAGATATATCCCCTCACCTTAACCTCTTCTGTACAGACTCATGACTTTGTAGGTTTTTTTTTGACACAAAATACTTATGTTTCGGAATTCAAGAATCGAAAAAGATTCTCAATTTTTAATTTATTTCTACTTCTATTTTTAGTCTATTGATCCAAAGACCGGCTTGGAAACTGTAACTGGCACAACTGGTAAGATATACATGCAATTTGTTAAAAACATGAATGCAACTTTTGCGGATTGCCAGCAAAGGATAGCCCTTTGATAGTAAACTATACGTACGAATTATTAAATGCCGGTAATATAGATATGTCTATACAACCATATACAGCTCTTTTGCCTTGTGAATTTTTATGCAGTTATCCCATAACAATACCAATACCTGCGTTGTAGTACCAGTTCTACCTGAAATATTTCCTGGTCTTTACATACCCTTAACTTTTAATCTTAATATGTGGGCTATGCTATTTATAATGTTTGTAATCTTTCAAGTGTTTTATATTTTAATAAATTATCAAATCTATGGCCAGTGGAGACTATGGGAATCGTTTTCTACGACCTTACAAGGTATTCTTAATATGCCGATATCTTATATGACCAATAATGCGACACACGCTGTAAAAAGTATATCATTGAAAAGGAAATTATTTGTTCATTTATTGTTAACACTAACGGGTATGTTATATTGTCTATCGTATATAGCCGGCTTATCATCATTCTTTAGTAGTACCCTGTATCCCTAAACAAATCGAAACAATTGACGATTTAAGAGCTTCAAATATTTCATTAATGTTAGCGGATTATAATTACTTTTTCTATAAGAATCTGGATTTATTACCACTTGACTTTGACAATAATATAGTAATTGCCGACATCAGTACTATATCCCGTCATGTTAATAATTTAGATACTTCCTATGGCTATGTAGTACATAATGAAGAATGGAAAGTTATGCAACGTTTACAACAGGGACTATGGAAGCCACGTTTTAAAATGTTCCTGAAATCTGTATATCCAATATATATCTTACCTTTCCCATGCAATTTAATTCACCATTTTATCATCCTCTTAAAGGATTTATAATGACAACTCAAGCGACCGGTCTAGCGGCAAAATGAGTGATATGGTATTAATGGAAATACAACGTACAAGTGCTGGAAATGCTACTCAACTGGAAGATCCTGAACGTCCAATACCCTTGAGTTTGGATCATTTAACTTATGTATTATACATGTATTTTGTTGGTATAACTTTGGCATTAATGACATTTATTTTTGAATTGATGTGGAAAAAAATTATAAAAAAAATCGAGTAAAAAATTAAAAAAATTTTATGTAATGGTTTTTGTTTTTTGTACAATCAAAAGTAATTCTATACAGCACAAAAAAAATTATTTATTAATTGAACTAAAGATTTTGAAGCTCATTTATGACAGCCTATACTATACTATGGTTATAGTGCAAATATTATGATTGCTACAAACATGTTATGATGATCATTATAAATGTATTGTGAAATTATATTATTAACAATATTTTAATGCGTGTTTATGTTTACAAAATAAGATTAGTGCTGAAAAAGGGAAATTAAAGTTTTGCTTTTTTTAGATATTCAAATAAAAAAATTATGTAAGCATCGCAAAGCGACAAAATAATCATTTATGTAACTCCTTAATACAGAAATCTTATTCGTCAGCGCAAAGACAATTGTATTACTTAATTTATTTTAAAATAAGTTTAATTAAAGTGTAAATTATTAAATAAATAAATATACGTTTGTACTATTAAAAAAAAAAAACATGTATAACTTTTTAATCCAGCTTCACAACAGATGCTTTTAGAATAATGTAGGAATCATACTATAATAATTTATAAACCTTTCCATAACCATAATATGATAATATTGAGATCAATTGGGAATAATAATATGGTAATCTAATTATCATATTATGATTAAAAAAAATATTAGAGTAAGGTTGAGTACTGAATTTTGATTGTAATTTTTTTTTCAAAACTGAACACGATCCTATTATTGACGAATTACTAACTTAGGTATTGTAATAAATCTTGTCGTTTTATGCTTCCAGATATTTTGAAATCTCTACTAATTGTAGACTTTGAAACTTGGATTTAGGTCTTTGGATTTCTTCCATAGGTTATTTTTTTTTTTCAAAATGAGCATAACTTTCTGCGTTTGCTTACACACAGAGAAATAAAGTGCCAACCGAATTTAAAAGTGTATTTCAATATTAACAACAACTCAAAAATTCAGTTAGTACAACGATATTTACATTCGATTTATTAATATTTTGGGCGTTGCAACTAAAATTCAGTTGAATTAACCGAACATTGTTGTGAAACCTTATGTAGAGTTCCACTAGCCGACTTAAATTCGTAATAACCGATTTGAGTCAAAGTAATCGAATTTCCGTTGGCAAACAGCAACATTTTTCTCTGTGTGTAATTTTCCAATAATTTCCCCGTATCTTTCTCGATTTCTAAAAGGTATAAAATTTACTCTATTTATACTTTAGTAAAATATTTTAATAGCTCATGGCAATAAGGAAATAACTTTAACAAAAGATAAAAAATGATTTTTTTGGGACTTGTGCAATATTATAAAAACAGGTTTTGTGACATAATTGTTTACGTAAGTTCAGTGACTGGTTCCGTCCGGGTTCTTTCAGTAACCATTTCAGTAACCATTTTCAGTAACCATTAATATACACTTTTCAATTCGGTTGCCACTTTATTTCTCTGTGTGTACATAATATGGAACATGTGGAATTAAAAGTAGCAGGTAACATGCCAATTATTTGTAATTTGTCCTGTAACTTGTTCGCTTATCGCAGTTTATTGATATGTCACGAAAATATTAATTTTATACAAGTCCTCCTGTGGGAAATGGACCAGTCACTGATATGGTCACGTGACTAAAACTTTGTGTGTATGAACCTGTCCTTGCTTCGGTTCTATTATATGAAAGTGACCGGTACTTTTAATATGGGCTTGTCATAGGAGGTGACAATTGCTACCTGTGGAGCACTGTGTGACGTGGCGAATAACTTTACCAAGGTAACCTATCACCGTACCGATTGAAATGAATATGCTACGGGACAAGTCAGAAGTAGGTAGTGTTAAGTAGGACCATTTTAGGATTTATGTGATATGCAACAGAACAAGTGGGAAAAAATTATCAGGTGACTGGTGTAGGTGTACATATCGTAGAACTGGAGAACAATTTTTGAAGGAAAACTAGTAACATATTAAGCGAAATCTGTTATAGGGGTAGTATGAATGGAATAGTTTTCGACGTGCGACTGCACTGGTCTAAGGGCTACATGTTGGCGGGCATGGGAAGAGTAATTAGCAAGTAACCTGTCAGTTTTTATTCACACTCATAATAATCCATGCTTAAAATACAAATATATTTTTGTAAATGTTTTTTCGTAGAATGTACAAACATTTTGTTTATATTACAAAACTTTTGTATAAAGCAAATTATATAATTTACAAATTTCGTAAAAATACAAACATGATTTCGTAATATTTTTTTAGTACATTGTACAAAAATTTGTAATGTTAAAATATACATATGGATGTTGATGTGGTTAGAGGTCGGATTTGCAATCAGAAGGTTGCGAGTTCAACTCCTGGCCAGGACAATTTTTTTTTTTTAGTTTTTATATTTTTTTTTGTTTATTAATGTTTTTAAATTTCTATGTTTTATTTTTTTATTTCATTATTACTATTTTTGTGTTTTGATATAAATGGGTATTTTGTATTTTGTTTAATAAAGAGGATCCTAAAACAAGTTAAAGAGGACCCGAAAACACTACTTCCACTTTATTTTGCCGGGTTTAGTATGAAATTCAATAAAACAAATATTTGAAAGATAAATATTTAATAATAAAATGCAATTAGTTTGAAATTGTTATTTAAGTTTTTATTATTATTATTTTATTATTTGTTTTTTAATATATTATTTGATATATTTATAAAAATTATATTATTTTATTTAGTTCAATAACATAATAAAAATATTTAATTGCCATTTTACCTTTTTATTAATTTTGTAGCATATTTTTCTAGTTTTCATAAATTTCATAATATTTTCGACTTAAGTTGCTTTTTAGTTTGTTGTATTGCATCAGCTACTTTGGTGCAAATGGTAGAGGGGTCTACTTCAACACAGCAGGACGTCACTGAAATCGTGAGTTCGATTCTGGTGTGGCACCATTACATTTTTTTTTTTAATTTTAAAATAACCCGTAAGGTATGCACCACATTTATTTAAAAAAAGTTTTTACAAAACTTTACGAAATGTGATTTGTATATTCTACAAATTTTTTCGTAATGTCAAAATAACCAAAACTTTCGTAAAATGAACAACGGTTTCGTGTATTTTACCTATAGATTATTATGAGTGTACGTAAATAAGCAAAATTTACGCTTCTGGGGCACTGAAAATCCGCGTGTAACCCACGAAGAGCCATTACACCCGCTCAAAGTCACTGTATGGGTGTGCTGTTTTCGTTGCACTGATAATAATCCATGCGTAAAATTACGAAAAAATGTCAAAATAACCAAATTTTTTGTAAAATAAACGAAAATTTGTATATTTTACGAAATTTTTTGTAGTTTTGACAATAATTTCGTATTTTTATGCATGGATTATTATGAGTGTGGAGGAGTCATCGGACCTTTTTTCTTCGAAGACGTCGCGGGCCAAACGGTTACTGTGAATGGTGAGCGCTACAGAGCAATGATCAACGAGTTCTTTTTGCCGCAACTTGATGAATTGGGATTGGAAAACATGTGGTTCCAACAGGACGGTGCAACGGCACACACTGCACGTGTGTGTCTAATGAGCCTCTTGTATGGGCAATACAAGATTTTTTTATTATATACAGTGGATGAAATTCCTTGGGCTCACTAATATTTCTTAATTTAAAAAAAAAACCGAGAAAAGCTAGGATAATTCTAACAACGACAAAATAATCGTTCTTTGATAAATTATTAATGATTAAACTGATTTTTTAATCGACTAATATTTTTGATATAAATATTTAAAAACTTTAAAAAATAAAGCGAAATTCAATTGGGCGCACTTCAATATAATTTAAAAAAAAAAAAATTAAAGAATTTTCATTTAATTTTAAAATTTCTGTTGCTTATGTAATGGAAATCATTCTTAGGTTTTATTTGCATCATTAATTTGAGTCGGCTTATCTTGATCTACACGATTTTAAGTGTTTTTTGTTATTTTGGAGCTGTAAGATTTTTGAGATTTAGATAGATATGTGAAGTTCTTTTGTCAGATTTTGACGTCTATGGTAGTTTTTGATCAGATTTAGATGTCTATGGTATATTTCAATTTCATCTTTATGATTCTATCTATGATTTAAACGCAACTTTATGCTAAGCAAATAAAAAAAGCCCATAAAATGTTTGTCCTTTGCAAGGAATAATGTGAAAATCCAGGAAAGTTCTGCCAAAACGATATATTTTGCTCGCTCGTTATTAGAACTAATAAACAATGTATTTTGATATATTTTTAAAAATATTTAAAAGTTCTATACCTGTATAAAAAAAACACCCTTTATAAGAATAGCAAAATAAATCTGTTGAATTTACAAATATTCAGTTATATTTGAGCTAATTTTAGTTAATTGAAAGTAACAAAATAATCTGCTAAAATCAGCGAAAACATTTACTAAATATTACACTCAGGGAACTTTTGCTTTAAAAATATGTGGTTGTTTAAGTTGTAATACAGTTTCTTTATTTTTAATGTAAATCAATTAAATTTTTTACTAACCTTGTAGGTCATTTAAAAAACAAACCACATCAAATGACTGTTGTATGAGTTTACATTAATTTTTTACAGTAGTTTTTCGTTATTTAAAAATAAAAAAATTAATGTTTGTTTATTTTTTTTAATTAACATGTGGTTCCTTTTTACTACAATTGTGTGTTAATTTTTTTAAACATTAAAAACAAATGACAATGTTAGTTGAATTTACTGAATGTAAGTCGTCCTTTCTTAAAGCGAATTTCATTTGTTTTTAACTACATTTGCAGTGGTCTTTACCTACATAGTGTTCTAAGTGTAGTAGACAAAAAAAAAATCATTAAAAAACGTGAAAAATTTTTAAAGTTTGTTTTGTTTTTTTTGTAAGCGAATTAAAGTCTACCCTTATGAAATCTGTAATCTACAATTGTTTAGCAAACATTTCTGTTGATTTTAGCAAAATAAACTGTTATTTGCATTCTACTACCAAATTTGAGGTAAATATATAAAAAAATGTTGTTAATATTACAGTTTTTGTTTGCTATTTGAGTCTACAAATATTTAGTAAAAGTTTTTGCTAATTTTACAGATTAAATGATATGTTCAATTAACCAAAATGCAGATCGAATATAACTAAAATTTTGTAAAGTCAACAGATTTATTTATGCTGTTCTTATGTTATTAATATTTAGAAAAAAAAATCTGCTAAAGATTTCTTCTGCTAAAGCATTTTTAACTAATTTTCAGTAGCTTTTTCTGCTATTTTTACTGGTTTATTTCTATGAGTGTACCATTTCCAAATATGTACTTATATAAACCACTTATATGGTAATGCTTTTCTTCTACACTGGGGTATAGAAAAAAATGTCGTGGTTGAAAAAAAAAAAAAAAATCCAAATTCGAAATAAATGCCAAGAATACTATGCCCAAAGAGGCGGAAATATTGTTTAAAAACCCAATATCTTGCATTACGGCATGTCATCCCAAGGGATTTTTCAAGATGTTAACAATAAATTGATGGTGTTTATTAGGAACCTCATCTTGAAAATCATTGACTCCAAAATCCATTTTTGTGAATACGACAACACTTATTATTTTTATGAAAGAAGATTCAACTTTCTTTTTAAAAATGTGATTAAATCTGGTGTAAAAGGCTATTCCAAATTTGGGGTTTGTCATAAAACAAGTTGATGAGGATGATGATATGATATGATTAATTGAAAAAAAAAACAATTTTAGTACATTTATAGAATGCAATACATTTTGTTTTTCTTTAAATTAAATCATAATAAGACATAACAGAAATGTTGTGTGTCTGATTGACTACAATTAGTAAATAAATGTTATAAGTATATTAGTTTTCATATACATAATAAAACAAGGGGATTTAAACGAGCAAATGATCAAAACTTATTTAAATTTAGTGGAATTCATTTATAATAAGTTCTCTATATTTAAACAGTTTAATAAAAATTTATATAAACGCATAAAATCTTTGCCATTCAATACTTCATGGATCTCTTCATCTAATAAGAATCTTTTTCCAAAAAAAGTTAAACGGTAGTTGGAGAAAATGGGACATCTGCCAAGTAGATGACGAGTGTTTTCTTGTTCATTACAGTTACACAAAGTACATAAAGGGTGGTTAAATTGTAAGGGCCGATGTTGAATGTGAACCACACCTAAACGCCAAGTTTTTTTTCCGAATTTTATTTGACATTTCTCTATTTCAGACTTACTCAATTTGAACCATGGAGAGATACACAATCCAACAACGTGTTAAAGTTATCCAGACTTATTATGAAAATGGGCGTTCAATCAAAATGCATATCGTGCACTTCGTGATTTTTTTGGTCAATTTGATCGTCCAAATGTGCGTACAATCGCAAAAATCGTGGAAAAATTCGAGCAAACCGGGTCTTTAGAAGATGTGAGAACACCAGTGCATGCTCGTACAGCTCGTACTGCAGAAAATATTGCTGCTGTTCGCGATAGTGTGGCTGAAGAGCCGTCCACCTCAACTCGTCGTCGTGCCCAACAATTGCACCTCTCACGCTCGTCGTTGATGAACATTATGCATAAAGACTTGCATTTACACGCTTACAAGGTGCAATTGGCTCAAGAACTAAAGCCTCTTGACCATTCCAAACTTCGTGAATGGGCAGAATGGTGGCAAGAAGTGGCAACAGTGAATGATCAATTTTCGAAGAAAATCATCTTCAGTGATGAGGCACATTTTCACCTCAGTGGATTCGTCAATAAACAGAATTGCCGCATTTGGGCGAATGAGAATCCAAGAGTGATTGTCGAAATACCAATGCACCCACAAAGAGTGACTGTTTGGTGCGGTTTATGGCTGGCGGCATCATCGGGCCGTATTTTTTCCAAAATGAGGCCGGTCAGGCAGTTACTGTGAATGGTGTTCGCTATCGTGAGATGATAACGAACTTTTTATGGCCCGAATTGGAAGATATGGATGTGGACGATATGTGGTTTCAGCAGGACGGTGCCACTTGCCACACAGCTAACGAAACAATGGCTCTTTGCGCAACAAATTCAATGGCCGTGTTATCTCACGTAATGGCGATGTCAATTGGCCGCCAAGATCATGTGATTTGACACCGTTGGACTTTTTTCTTTGGGGTTATTTGAAAGAAAAGGTGTACGTCGATAAGCCAGCAACAATTCAGAGCTAAGGATGAGATAATTCGGCACATTAACGGCATAGAACCTCCATTATGCCTCAGCGTCATCGAAAATTTGGACCATCGGATGGAGGTGTGCCGCCGTGGTCGCGGCGCCCATTTGGCCGATATTTTGTTCCATACATAATTGAGTAATACCAATATATCATAATAAAATAAAATTACAATAATTTCCTAAATAGTTTGTGTTTTATTCAAAATCAACATCGGCCCTTGAAATTTAACCACCCTTTATATTAACATTGTTACCATGAAATGCACGAGCGTTTAAATTGAGTAGACCACCCCTAGCTTTTAGAATCAAGCTAACGAGGTGTGCCGAATAATTATCGCAAAAGTAAGGCTGAATGTCATATTGCAATGCAGGGTACAAATCATGAAATCGCGAGTTTCTTGCACTTATGATAAGTTTCTCATGTTCCAATTTTCTTAAAGAATCAATTATATGATCATGATAATACTGAAAATTGCATCTCCAAATCTCAATAGCAAAAGAAGTTCCAGTATCCCTACATAAAGACGTCCAATGCGGTAACCAGAAAGCATTCTGTCGCGCCGTCTCCTCAGCTAATAGTCGTGGCAGTCTATTAATCGGAAGTTTGAAAATCTTTCTAATATAGATAAAGTGAAGGTTTAACGTTTCTAGATAAAGTGAAGGTAGACCAGTTTCTAAATGAAGCATATAATTAGGTGTATTATTGGGGAGATATAACATTTTCTTTAAAAAATATATTTCTCGACTTCTTCAAAACTGAGAAAATCCCATACTTGAGCACCATAAAACATTATCGATTTTGCAGCTGCATGGAAAATTTTTAATTTGTTTGATAAGTTAATTTTTGAGTGATGAATGTAACTTAACCAAGTGGCATTTATCGCAATTTTAGATGAGGCAAGTTTAGATTCAATATGTTTTTTAAGGACAGATTGTAAGTTAAATGACTCCTAGATATTTGTATTCGTTTACTATTTCTATTTGGTTGTTACCATATTTCCAAGAAAGACTGGGGCTAGTCCTTGTACAGGTTCTGAATATCATTATTTTTGACTTATTTAGATTATTTTCCGACACCATTGGTTGCAGTAAGTGAAAAGTGTATCAATCATTTTTTGCAACATCGTTGGAGAGTCTGACAACAATACAATATCCTCTGCGTATAATAATACTTTATTACCGTTGTCCCAGCAACATCGATGCCACCCGGTAGATGGTTGTGAAGGTCATTCAGATAAAGCGAGAACAATACTGGGCTAAGCAAACATCCTTGTTTAACACCTTCTGTGACTGTGAAGGGGTCAGATAGTGTGCTGTCATCCCAAACCTGGCTAGTTGTATTTTTGTATAGTTTTTGTAATATTTGCAACCAATTTTCGTGACAGACCTGTACAACACAGTTTATAAAACAACGAATTTCTTGGTATCAAGTCAAAAGCTGAATAAAAATCAACAAAAAAAAGCATTTGTTTTCTTATTTTGGTTAAAGTTAAGATTCACAATACTAGTTAAGTTAAATAAATTGTCTACAGTGGAGTAATCTTTGCGGAAGCCAGCTTGGTATTCATTAATTATATTGTGACAATCTATCCAGCTGTTAATACGGTTGGGGATTAAGCCTGTGAAAATTTTATACATAGTGTCGAGGAGAGATAACCATATTAACGTCACCCTTCTTGAATAAGGGTATTATAATAGAGCTCCGAATGGAATCTGGTATATCTTCACGCAGAAAAATACCGTTAAACAATGCAAAGATCTCGCTCAGAAAACATAATGGTGCATTTTTGTAGAATTCATAACTAATTCTGTCTTGACCAGGGGCCTTATTTGGTTTGCTGTTTTAGGACTAAGGCTAGCTCTCTCATCTCAAAAGGTGAGTCAAGGAATGGGTCAATAGTGTTAGTAATGGACCACGAAATATCACGGTCACAATCTGCATTAGATAAGAGAGATTTGAAGTAGTCATAAAAACAAGAATTACTCAAATTGTTTCCCAACTTTATTTGGGAGTTTTTCATTGAATTTGCCAATTTCCACCAATCGCTGCTGTTTTTAACATCATTTAATTTTTCTATATTTTTAAATTTGTATCTTAGCTTTTTCTCCTCACATTGCTTTGAATATTTTGACCCTACTTTCTATATAAGATTTTCTGTTAATTTCTGAAATGGATTTACGATACCGATTGAGTTTTTTGAGCATACGTTTACGAGCGTTTTCGCACTGAGAATCATACCAATCGTTTTTTGGGATCAAAACGTTTTTTAAACAACATTATTATCAGCAGCTGTACGAATTTTCTCAGTACATATGTCGACTTTTTCTTGTATACTTAAATTTGATTGCAAGTATGCAAGGTTAGAAATATTTTCAAGGGACTCGTTGTATCTAACAATATTCTTATGTAGCCAAGAGAGTTTTTGTGGTAGTACCAATTCTTTTGTGTGTGGACTGTTTTCCTGCGCACAATGATAATACTAATGGAATGTGATCGGAAAATGGTTTACTAGGGATTTGGAAGTCAGACAACAATTTTAATATACCCGGCGAACAAATGCAATAATCAATCAAAGAGCTTCCCATAACACCGCAAAACGTATATTCACCTTCAGAATCACCTGCCATTCGTCCATTTACAATTATTCCACCAACGTTCTCTAAAAGAGCTAACAATTTTCTACCTTTGCTATCAAAAGTCCTATCTTTAGATAAACGAGGTTGGGAGATCAAAGGGGTATCAATCAACATGTTCTCATCCAGAATTTGTGCATCCGAAACCCGAGCATTCAAATCACCAACAATACAAAAAGACTTGGCAGATAATGTAACTCCATGTGAATTCTCACAAAATTTAAAAGAATATTTCTCTTGAATGTTTTTCTTGTAACCATACAACCCACCCCCAATGGCACGGCCCCTGGTATGATTTTTGTTTTGCATCTACCCAGTAAAGAACATAATCTTTACAATAGCTACAAAATTGTATACGTTTATCAGCAAGAACATGCGTTTCAAAAAGAAAAATTAAATCAAATTTGTTAATATAAGTAAAAAAGTTTCCAATTTTAGTTTAGTATTACACTCAGGGAACTTCTGCTTTAAAAATATGTAGTTGTTTGGGTTGTAATACAGTTTCATTATTTTTAATGTAAATGTAAGTCATTTGTAAAACAAATAAAATTTTAACTAACCTTGTGGTTCATTTAAAAAAAACAACTCACATCAAATGACTGTTTTATGATTTACATTCATTTTTTACAGTTGTTTTTTGCTATTTAAAAAAAAAAAATACATAAATGTTTGTTTATTTTTACTACCATGTGGTTCGTTTTTACTACAATTGTTTAGTAATTTTTTGCACATTAAAAAACAAATGACAATGTTAGTTGAATTTAATGAAATGTAAGTCGTCCTTATTTTAAATGAAATTTCATTTGTTTTTGACTACAATTGCTGTCGTCTTTACCAACATAATTTCCTAAGTGTAAGGTTAGCAATATTATATGATAGCAATCGACACACTTCTGATTGCTAATTTGAGCTTGTTGCATTTGTAGAGGTAGTAGTACTGGTTAAATTTGATTTGACATCGATATTACATTCATAGGTCACTTTCGACAGCAAATTACGTAAAAATTCAACATCCGATTTGTTAAAAGCAATGACTTTTTCCTCTACCGAAGAGAATGGTTTATCATTTATAAATATGCGGTGATCACCATAGCGAACTTTAACATGTTTATCAGCTTTTTAGACATTTTTGCCAATCTGCCGTAAAAAATACCTTTTAGAGCGTTCATCAGCTGTGTAATCTTTATCGATGTATATTTAGAGCCAGCAAGAAGACGTCTTCCAAAAATAATAGCATTTACTTCCATGGGCGAGTTGAGTGAAAGTAGAAAAGACTTTCCAGATGCTATTTTGCGGGCCTCGACAACATTGACGGATACTTTAAGGGTAGTGGCGCATAGTTCCTTAAATTCATTTAGAGCTTCAGGCACAAAATTGCTCATAAGTCCACTTATGACGATATTATTCAGTCTGCTTGCTTTATCGACAAGTTCCAGTCTATTTTTCATAACTTGCAGCTCTTTCTGCAGACGTGTGTTATTGCAACGCAGTTGCTGAATTTCTGTGGAAATTGGTGCAAGGTCATCCTTTTTCACTACACATTCCAATTTGGAGTCCAGAGCACTGTTAAGTTTGAGATCAAACATAGCCCAAGAAAAACAATCGGCGGTTGGTGATGCATTGGCCATAAAATTTTAGGTTATGATCAATAAAACTTGATTGTATAAAAAACAAAGATATTTTTTTTTTATATTCTTATTTGTGGGCACCACAAATTTTTTTTTTCATTCAAAGGCCTTTGGAACGTAATGTTTTTTTATGTTTAAATTACTGTTTTTTTTAAGGAATAAGTCTTTCGTTTAGGTTTTTAAAAAATTATACAACTAAAATATTTTAGTGACGCGAAATTAAACTTGTAAGGACCTGTCAGTAGATTAAATCTGCATTAAATTAGCGGATGAAGGCATTTTTAATTAATAAATAACATTGCGCGGTTTTGTTGCTTAACAAAAAACAAATGATCTTGAACTTGAATAATCTTGGGTCACATCATAATTTATGATAAAAGATCGAAAAATAAACTTTTTGGGAAAAAAATGTTTTAATTTTTGTATTAAAAATTGTTTTTCGGAATTCTATATTTTCATATATCTAGTTAGAATAAAGTTCTACCTCAAGTCCAAAATCTAATATAATATTGTCATATTAGATTTTATTTTTTGCTTTTTAAAAAGTGTGATAATTTCCATGATAGACAATACAATTGTTTTATAGGCATCACCCAAATCTTCAGTTGTCCGCAATAGAAAACGATTCTGGGTGTATATTTTGGGTGTATATTTATAAATACAGTGAGATCTATAAACTAGAGTAACTTTAATTAAATCCAAGCAAAAACTCTAATTTTAATATTTTTTTAATTTGCTTTAAAACTTGAAACCGAAACAATTTTTGCGCCGTTAAAGATAAATGATTAACGAGTAGGGATTTACCATGCTTAAACATCGGTTAGCACAACCACAAACGGGTTTTCATGTAATACAAAAAAAATGTAAAATATTTGTCCTAAAAGTGTCAAAAAATTTTGAAACTCCTTAGATACATACATTTTTCTCCAAGAATTTATTAACCATCTGTCCATTAAGCCCAATACAAAATATTTCATTTAAAAATAAATGCTTAGTGCTCATTCTATTGAACTATATAGTTTGTCATGGAATTACCCACAAATTAAAGTTAATAGAATTAATTGAATCGTTACAGTTAGAAAATACGTTTGCAGATAAAGGGGTGTTTTCATAGAGGTATATAACTTTGAAATGGAATAAAACAAAGATGAATTTTCTAAATTGACTTTACTTTATTCGAAAGATAATCTTCTGGCATTACAATTTATATATGACTTCTGGTATATGAAAGGCACAGCTTGCTCGGACGTAGTCTAATCTGGAGGTCCAATTTTCGATGACTTTTTCCAACATTTGTGGCCGTATATTGGCAATAACGCGGCGAATGTTGTCCTCTAAGTGGTCAATCGTTTCGGGCTTATCGGCATAGACTAGCGACTTCACATATCCCCACAGAAAATAGTCCAGCGGCGTTAAATCGCACGATCTTGGAGGCCAATTCACGGGTCCGAAACGTGAAAATATGCGGTTACGAAACGTTTATTTCAATAAATCAATTGTTGCACAAGCTGTGTGACATGTTGCGGCCGTCTTGTTAAAACCACAGCTCCTGCACATCATGGTTGTTCAATTGATAAACGAAAAAGTCAGTAATCATGGCTCTATAGCGGTTACCATTGACTGTAACGTTCTGACCAGCATCGTTTTTAAAGAAGTACGGACCAATGATTCAACCAGCCCCTAAAGCACACCAAAGAGTCAGTTTTTCTGGATGTAACGGTTTTTCAACATACACTTGAGGATTATCATCACTCCAAATAAGGCAGTTTTGTTTATTGACGTATCCATTTAACCAAAAGTGAGCTTCGTCGCTAAACGAAATGCGCAAAATTCTATTGTTTCAAACAGAACCATGATTTTCAAAACAAATTTGCACAATTTGGCGTCAGTCTATTCATGTTGAAATGCCTAACCAAACTAAACATAAATCACTTGACAGCTGATAAAATGGCCGCCAGTTAAAAAAGTGTTGCCAACTTAAAGTTCTATACCTGTATAAAAACACCCTTTATATAATGAAAAAAATTACAAACCGGTGTTGAAAATAATTTTCCAAAAATTTTACTAATTTAATAAGCTAATAATCCTCATTATAAGAATAACTACCCAGGTAGAAATTGCCAACCGTACAAACATAATAGTACTGGCTCTGTTATTTGTGTAAAATCCAATCTGTTAAACAATTTCCAAAGTTACAACTAATATTGTTGTAGAAAAACATAATTTGTTTTAACAAACGAGTAGCACAGGCAAAATTCTTTGTCCCTATTGTTTTAAGTAATATTACAACTATTTAGTGGCATTTTTTTTTAATTTTTTTTATTGCATTTAACGCGTTTATTTATCCCTTAACATTTGCTGTGAAATGTATATACACTTGCTCGGCAAAATATCCCAAAAACTTTTTTCGTTGCCTATTTTATCAGTGCGGGGGTCGTTGGTTCGATTCCCACCTATTTTCTATTTCGCTACAAACGCGCCGAAGGCCATAGTAGCTAGTGGTCGGTTATGGTAATAGGATATAATTTGGAATTATATGATTATTAATTAATAAAATAAAAAAAGGTTAAAGCGAATCTCAAAAATTAATAACTTTAGGCATAAATTATTCCTCTTACCAAGATATATCTACAGTCCAAAATTTACACTTTATGTGCTTTTACTTAAGAAGGTATGGCGATTTTCGCATAACTGCGCGAAAACGCACTTACACTCATAGAAATAAACCTGTAAAAATAGCAAAAATTAAAACTACTAAAAATTAGTTAAAAATTACATTGCAGAGAAAACTGCAGAAATAAGCAGATTTTTTTTTTGCTAAATATAAGTAATATAAAAATAGCAAAATTAAATCTGTTAAATTTGCAAATAAAGGGTGTTTTTTTTATACAGGTATAGAACTTTAAGTTGGCAAAACCTTTTTAACTGGCTGCCATTTTGTCAGCTGTCAAGTGATTTATGTTTAGTTTGGTTTGGAATTTCAACATGAAAAGACTGACGCCTGAACAACGCTTCCAAATTGTGCAAATTTGTTTTGAAAATCATAGTTCTGTTCGAAATACCTATCGCGTACTACGTCCATTTTACGGTCAACGTAATCGTCCATCAGAGCAATTGATTCGATTAACTATGGAAGGTTTTCGCAAAACGTTTACTCTCAATGATAATATGCATCCACAGAGACGTCGTACAGTGCGTACAGAAGAAGTCATTGCTGCTGTACAGCGTAGCGGAGAGGAAGATCCCAATAAGTCTATCCGCCATCGTGCACAGGAATTTTACATGTGTCCTTTATGGAAGATTTTGCGGAAAGATCTAAGTGTGCGTGCTTACAAAATCAGTGCAGGAGCTGTGGTTTCAACAAGACGGCGCAATATGTCACACAGCTTTTGCCACAATTGATTTATTGAAGGAAACGTTTGGTAACCGCATAGTTTCACGTTTCGGAATATTTGAAGTCTGTGGGGATATGTGAAGTCGCAAGTCTACGCCGATAATCCCGAAACGATTGACCACTTTGAGGACAACATTCGCCGCGTTATAAATGATGGAAATGGTTGTTTTATTCCATTTCAAAGTTATATACCTCTATAAGAAACACCCTTTATTTAGATATATTTCAGCTAAATTTAAGTTACTTAAAAGTAACAAAATAATCTGCTAAAATCAGCAAAAACGTTCACTAAATATTAGTAGACAAAAAAAAACATTAAAAAAAAAAATTTTTTTTGTTAGTTTTTTTTTAATGCGAATAAAACTCTGCCCTTATGACATCAGTAATCTACAATTTGTTAGCAAAAATTTTTGTTGATTTTAGCAAAATTAACAGTTATTTGCATTCTAATAAAATTTTTTTGCCAAACTTCATAAAAAATCCGTCCATACGTTTTCAAGTTAAGGCGATGTTCTTTACAGGTACCTTTTGCAATCCTGTATGTCTTTGGACCAAATTTAGAGCTGTTTTAAAAGTTTAAGTTTCGATCTTACTTTGTGTTTAGTATCAACGGTTTCTAGTCAACATAAATATGTGTTCAAGAGCTTTGAAAATTATGTTTATTTCAAAATATTTTTTTTTTAATTTTACGAAATTTTAATTTGAACGCTTTCTCGCTTTCAAACTGTGCCATGCACACAAAAAATACTTATTTTATTTTGAAAATTTAGTTTTCTATCGAAATAGCTTAAATTCTTATTATAATTTAAGCTATTTCGATATAGCTTAAAGGGTTAAGAGGCTAACAAGGAGAGTCCGTTAATGGGCTCATGCAGATCGCGATGCAATTTGAATATGTTTTAAAGAATCAAAAATTAAGAGGTCCCCACAATTAGGTGTTAGAAAGTGGGGTCAAAAGTACCCCGGATTCTGTTTTTTGCATTTTTTTTCATATTTCTTTCAAAGAAACTATATATAATTCTGGTATACTCGTATATATAATATAATTTTGGATACATTACTGCTATGTTAACCAAAATTCGAATACCCAGGAAAACTTTGGTAATGTGTACTCCTTACCTGTATCATTATTTTCCAACAAAAAGTAGTACATTACTTGTAATGCATACTCGTTACCTTCAGCATTATTTCGAAACATAAAGTACCAATAGTTGATTACATAATGCATTACATTGTAATGTATACTCCTTACATTCAACATTAATTTAAAACATAAAGTAATGAGTTACCGTTAATTAAACACTCGTGGATTAACTTGTAATGATACCTCATTACCTTTTACATTACTTCAAAACATAAAATAATGACTTACCGATCATCAATTACATGAATTAGTACATGAATTATACACGTAAAGTAATTATCTTTATCTTTTTGAAAATCTATTTATAGACACATTACTTTGTCATTTTTCGTAAGCATGAGGGCAGGGGTATATTTTTTATATCACTTACGAAAACACGAAGTACAATAATTCATTAACATTTTAAGCAATCAAATACTATATGTATCGATAGCTCATTTGGTAGAATTCTCGAATAACTAATAACAACCAGAGACCCCAGCTTCGAATTCCAGCGTGACCAAGTCATTTATTTAAAAAAAAAAAAAATATTTGTAATAAATTTTTTTATAAATTTAATTTTTTATGAAAATCTATTTATAAAAACATTACTTTTTTCAGCCATGTACCTATATTAGTAACAAGTTACATTACCCCCTACAAGGTAATGAGTCCACCCATTACTTTTAGGCTCATCGCCTGTTTAAATTACTTTTACCATTATTTGGTAATGTGTGGTTTTGCTGGATATCTCAGTTTTGAGACATTCCGCCATAAAAATTTGTGAAAATAGTGTGTATTTACAATTTTTTTTTTGCTTTTTTATATGTCACTATATACTATAATATTATACTATATATTATTACGTGAATTTCAAAAGGCTTTCCAATGATATATAATACATTTAATAAATATTAAAGTAAAAATAAAAATAAAAAAATTAAATCAAATGATATCTTTAAAGTCTAAATGCCGGTAAATCTGGGTATTTTAAATGAATAATATTGGCAAAAAACTATTTTAAAACTTTTCTGAAAAGTTTGTGTCTTAAATTCTGCAAATAAACAAAATTTTTGTATTTTTTACTATTTGTTCGTAAAAATATTTAAATATTTTATCATAAAAAAAAAAACTCGCAATAATCTTCACTAGTAAAAACACTTTGAATTTGCGTATTTAGAGATACCCTACAGATCCTTTTGGTATAAAAAATTCAAAAATAAATTTTATTTTTCTTATCAGACTTTAAAAACCGGGAGATCCCACCAAAAGCGGAATGGTTGGTCAGGTTCATTATATTCCACTGTGCCATGTAGTTTGCAATGAAATTATTAACAAATTAAAGTTAATAGAATTAATTGAATTTGCTACAGTGCTAGTAGGAGTTGTGGAAATGTATTAAATAACTAATGAAAATAATAACTAACAGGTCTTTGGAAATAATTTCCAAATTTAATAAGCTAATAATCCTCATCATAAGACTAACTATATAAAAAAGGTAATATTGAAATTTGTTCAACAGTCTCTCTTCAACAAGTCATGGCGTTAAAACTAAGTATTTTTATATTAATCATTCTTGTAGTTCTCAGTTGGTTCGTGGGAAAAATTCTTTGTAAACCTTCTATAGAAAGTGTAATGCAGGAGCAAGTTCGTTTAACAATGGATTTATGTGATGAACTTCATAAAATACATAATTTTGATAATATTATTGTATATCGGACACCAGATAGATTATATGAACCACGTAATGAAAATGGATTGTTACTCAAATCACGTAATAAGCACGATGAACATGATGATCATAATGATGAGGTTAAGGATGATATTTTATATAAAAGTGTTGGAAATATTTTAGCCAGTTATATATTTTCTGAGAAGATGTTTAAACCCTTAATGATTTTCACTATATCACCTTGGGATTATATCAATGATACCAAATCCATACCAAATTTGGGTAATATTTTAACAAATAAAAACTTGGCTATTGTTGTAGTAAATGATATATTCAATGTGGAATTAAAAGAATATATTGCTTTTTCGTTGGGCGCCAGTTTAGAGACGAAAATTGTATTTCTCTTAATTGGTCATGAATTGACAAATGATTTTGAACATTTGGAAAAACTTAATAAATTCTTTGATTGGTGTTGGTCTAAAAATATTTTGAATATTATTTTATTATTTCAAAGAGATAAAATTGAAAATCTTAGTGAATTGAAGCTAGAAGTTTATACCTATACACCATTTCCAAAACCCACAGCTGCAATACATTTGACCGGTTCGCCAATTAGAGAATATTTTCCGGAGAAAACTAAGGATTTAATGGGATATAAGTTTAAAACGCTGATGTATCATAACTTCCCAAATGTTTTTAAGGTAAGTGCAATTATGTAATTGATAGATTAAAACGAAACGTTTTGCTACACTCAAAAAAAAATTGTCATATTATGATCCTAATTATCATGATTCTGGCTGATCGTATTATGATTACCGTGGCCGATTTTATCGTCACTTAGAATCATAATGATTGCTACGATCATATTATGATTGTTATGCATTGCATTGATGCTCTGTTTTCTCTGCGTGTTTGTGTATACATACAAAAAAAAAATTAGTTTAAAATCATGCAGAAACAACATTAAATTTAACATACATACCAAATTTCAAATCCGTTAATTTAGCAGTATGTCCTCCAAGGGGTAACTTTTCCTGCTCATGTCCCTTCCCGTAGTTACTTCTTACTTATAATTCATCTAACAAGAAAACTACATGGTGATGAGTCCGCAGATTGTAATGAAACGGGGATATGTTTGTAAAGGACAAAGAAATATTACACACATATTTTTTTAGGTGCGCAATTTCAAGTTTAGGGATTAAAAGTGTTGGTCAAAAATTACCCAATTTTAGGTTTTTTTTTAAATATTTTTGTTTATAGTAGCAATTAAACTATTGTATAAATTTGCCATCAAATTAAAGGTATTTTAAAGGCATAGTCAATAAATGGTATAGAAAATATGTCCGTGTTATTCAGAAAACTATTTCTTCGAATACCACACACATTTTTACGGGAACTTGTTGGATTCTCGGAGAGAATCCATCGGGAGAGTCTCCCGATGGGTTCTCTCCGATCTTAATATATTTTGTATTCTTTTAAGCGGCCCAATACACGGGTTAAAATTAGAGGTTAAATTTTTACCTTTTGGTATGGAAACAAGTCAGATTTTGTCGAAATTTAGATTTATTTTTCTCAGATTTTGAAAACTTTTTTTAATAGCCATACTCCAGATTCTGAATGCCTTTTCGGGCAAAAAACAAGCCACTAGGCTATTAAAACTCTTTCTGTAGATAATTAAATTTATAACGAAAACTTTTTCCTGTTAAAAAAACGCTTATATTTTTAACACTTTTCTCCAGACTTACATTTTAAGATATTTCCCCTCATCTTAACCCCTTCTGTACAGGAACTCATGACTTTGAAGGTTTTTTTCGACACAAAATACCTAAATTTCGGAATTCAAGAATCGAAAAAGATTCTCAATTTTTAATTTATTTCTACTTCTATTTTTAGTCTACTGATCCAAAGACCGGCTTGGAAACTGTAACTGGCATAACTGGTGAGATATACATGCAATTTGTTAAAAACATGAATGCAACTATTGTGGAATTGCCAGCAAAGGATAGCCTTTTTGTAGTAGACTATATGTACGAATTATTAAATGCCCGTAATATAGATATGTCTATACATCCATATTCAGCTCTTTTGCCTTGTAAATTTTTATGCAGTTATCCCATAACAAATACCAATAGCTGCCTTATAGTACCAGTTCTACCCGAAATATTTCCTGGTCTTTACATGCCCTTAACTTTTAATCTTAATATGTGGGCTATGCTATTTATAATGTTTGTAATCTTTCAAGTGTTTTATATTTTAATAAATTATCAAATATATGGCCAGTGGAGACTATGGGAATCGTTTTCTACGACCTTACAAGGTATTCTTAATATGCCGATATCTTATATGACAAATAATGCGACACACGCTGTAAAAAGTATATCATTGAAACGGAAATTATTTGTTCATTTATTGTTAACACTAACGGGTATGTTATATTGTCTATCGTATATAGCCGGCTTATCATCATTCTTTAGTAGTACCCTGTATCCTAAACAAATCGAAACAATTGACGATTTAAGAGCTTCAAATATTTCATTAATGTTAGCGGATTATAATTCCTTTTTCTATAAGTATCTGGATTTAATACCACTTGACTTTCACAATAATATAATAACTGCCGACATCAGTACTATATCCCGTCATGTTAATAATTTCAATACTTCCTATGGCTATGTAGTACATAATGAAGAATGGAAAGTTTTGCAACGTTTACAACAGGGACTATGGAAGCCACGTTTTAAAATTGTTCCTGAAATCTGTATATCCAATATATATCTTACCTTTCCCATGCAATTTAATTCACCATTTTATCATCCTCTTAAAGGATTTATAATGAGAACTCAAGCGACCGGTCTAGCGGCAAAATGGAGTGATATGGTATTAATGGAAATACACCGTACAAGCGTTGGAAATGCTACTCAACTGGAAGATCCTGAACGTCCAATAGCCTTGAGTTTGGATCATTTAACTTATGTATTATGCATGTATTTTGTTGGTATAACTTTGGCATTAATTACATTTATTTTTGAATTGATGTGGAAAATAATTATAAAAAAAATCGAGTAAAAATTAAAAAAAAATTTATGTAATGGTTTTTGTTTTTTGTACAATCAAAAGTAATTCTATACAGCACTAAAAAAAATTATTTATTAATTGAACTAAAGATTTTGAAGCTCATTTATGACAGCCTATACTATACTATGGTTATAGTGCAAATATTATGATTGCTACAAACATGTTATGATCATTATAAATGTATTGTGAAATTATATTATTAACAATATTTTAATGCGTGTTTATGTTTACAAAATAAGATTAGTGCTGAAAAAGGGAAATTAAAAGTTTTGCTTTTTTTAGATATTCAAATAAAAAAATTATGTAAGCATCGCAAAGCGACAAAATAATCATTTATGTAACTCCTTAATAACAGAAATCTTATTCGTCAGCGCAAAGACAATTGTATTACTTAATTTATTTTAAAATAAGTTTAATTAAAAGTGTAAATTATTAAATAAATGTTCTATTAAAAAAAAAAAACATGTATAACTTTTTAATCCAGCTTCAACAGAATGCTTTTAGAATAATGTAGGAATCATACTATAATAATTTATAAACCTTTCCATAATCATAATATGATAATATTGAGATCAATTGGGAATTGGTAATCTAATTATCATATTATGATTAAAAAAAATATTAGAGTATGGTTGAGTACTAAATTTTGATTGTAAAATTTTTTTCAAAACTGAACACGAACCTATTATTGACGAATTACTAACTTAGGTATTGTAATAAAATCTTGTCGTTTTATGCTTCCAGATATTTTGAAATCTCTACTAATTGTAGACTTTGAAACTTGGATTTTAGGTCTTTGGATTTCTTCCACAGGTAATTTTTTTTTTTTCAAAATTAAGCATAACTTTCTGCGTTTGCTTACACACAGAGAAATAAAGTGCCAACCGAATTTAAAAGTGTATTTCAATATTAACAACTCAAAAATTCAGTTAGTACAACGATATTTACATTCGATTTATTAATATTTTGGGCGTTGCAACTAAAATTCAGTTGAATTAACCGAACGTTGTTGTGAAACCTTATGTAGAGTTCCACTAGCCGACTTAAATTCGTAATAACCGAATTTGAGTCAAAGTAATCGAATTTCCGTTGGCAAATAGCAACATTTTTCTCTGTGTGTAATTTTCCAATAATTTCCCCGTATCTTTCTCGATTTCTAAAAGGTATAAAATTTACTCTATTTATACTTTAGTAAAATATTTTAATAGCTCATGGCAATAAGGAAATAACTTTAACAATAAGGAAATAATAATAATGAAAATCAATAAGGAAATAATTTTAACGAAAGTCCATGTCACAAAACTATTCTAAAAGACAATGTTCGGGGACATATGCCAGGTTAGGTCTGTGACGTGTCACATGGGGTCAGTTTCCATCTTCCATTGTTAAACTGACAGGCCCGTTCCATATAAAGTTATCGGTTTCACTTCGTCTTAGTTTTCCATAGGGTAGAGTCTGCAAAATTATAAAATAATTGAATCCGGCCCAAAAAAAAGGCATTTGGACGATTCATGTTTCTGTTATTTAATAAAAAATTAAATTTTTTATTTAATTAAAACAGGCAATGTGATATAATTTTTTAAGGTAAGTTCAGTGACTGGTTCCGTCCGGGTTCTTTCAGTAACCTGTACATAATATGGAACATGTGGAATAAAAAGTAGCAGGTAACATGCCAATTCTTTTAGTTTGTTCTGTAACTTGTTCGCTTATCGCAGTTTATTGATATGTCACTAAATTATTAATTTTGTACAAGTCCGTAACATAATCTGTAACTACCCTGCGGGAAATGAAGGGTCGATTGATCCAAAGTGACGATTTTGTGATATATGATTTGGTGGCACGTCACGAAACTGGCGAAGCCGAAATTATGGTGTACCAAAAAATGTTAATTTGTGTGAAATGACCAACCACGTGACTATAGCAATGGTGACAAAACATTGACAAGTTGGTATCAGGTATATCATGTAACTGGAGAAAAAGTAACATAACATTATAGTGTACTGAAGCAACTAGGGCCGATGCAGTTGAAGTTCTTAATGGTCATAGAACTGGTTCAAGCCCGTTAGCAGTTGACGAAAACATGGCAATTAGTGCCTAAGGATTCCGTGCCTTGACTGCTACAAATGGCATATAACACTGAAATAAACTTATTTTAAAATTGATTTTTGTTGTGCCTTTTTGAAGGTTTTTTGAACAGGTGACATGACACACTGTTTTGGATAAGTGCAGTGACTGGTTCCGGATGGCCTATTTCGCAACCCGTACATAATATGACACACGCTGAATAAAAAGTGTCATGTTAATTGCTAATTATTTTTCGAAAGCCAGGCGACATGTACCCCTTAGACCAGTGCAGTGGTACGTCGCAAACTATCCCTATCACAGAACACATTGCGCTTAATATGTGACTAGTTTTCTTTAACAAAATTTTCTCCAGTTCTATGATACGTACACATACACCAGCCACGTGATAAATTTTTTTCCACTGGTTCTGTTGCATATCACAAAAATCCTAAAATGGTCATACTTTGACACTACCTACTTCTAACTTGTCCCGTAGCATATTAATTTCAGTCGGTACGGTGATAGGTTACCTTGGTCAAGTTATTCGCCACGTCACACAGTGCTCCACAGGTGGCAATTGTCACATCCTATGACAAGCCCATGTTAAAAGTACCGGTCACTTTCATATAACAAAACCGAAACCATGACAGGTTCATACACACAAAGTTCTAGTCACGTGACCATACCAGTGACTGGTCCATTTCCCGCAGGGTAGTGTTTTACTAAATATTTTTCTTGAGTACTGTTTTTTCTACGCTTATATCAGTCACGTAATATTTTTTTCGAACTGGTCCAACTACATATCAAATAATGACTAACATAAAACTAGTTGCATAGTAAATACCCAGCGGGAAATGGACCAGTCACTGGTATGGTCACGTGACAAGAACTTTGGGTGTATCAACCTGTCCTAGCTTCGGTTCTGTTATCTGAAAGTGACCGGTACTTTTAACATGGGCTTGTCATAGGAGGTGACACATGCTACCAGTGGAGCACTGTGACGTGAGATTGGGCCGCTCAAAAATACGTTAATCATCTTTTGTTCTCTTTTATCACCTATCCGAATTTTATTAAGTTCAAAGGGAACCCATCAGAAAAGCTTCCTTGTAAGTCTCAGGCAATTTAATCAATTAAATTTAAGTTCAAAGAGAACCCATCGGGAAAGCTTCCTTGTAAGTATCAGGCAAATTAAGTTCAAAGGAACCCATCGTAAAAGCTTCCTTGTAAGAGTCAAGCAATTTATATAGTATGTTTGCCTTTTAATTTGTCTGCAAAATACGTAGTTTTTTAGACGGTTATAAATCTTTAATTTCCCGAGTTAAAATGTTTGCATAAAATAATACATTATTTTACATACACTTATACGAAATAATATGATGTGATGTCTAGTTGCGTCTTATCGCATCTCGCTAAATATATAATTGTATATTGCATTTAGAATACGCTAAAACTAATCCAATTAATAATGACGTTATATATACCTAGACATTGTAAAATACAAAATAATATATTCGAGGGCGGATCAAAAAGTCCTTGACATTTTGAACTTCCCTCGTAGTTATTTGAAATGCAACACTGCTCCCATCAAGTACCACCTGTTAATAGACTACTGTCAAATTTTGAGCAAGTTCCGTCATTTACTTTGCGTTTAACAGCTGTTCAAAACATACAACCTCGTGGATTTTTTTAAATGGAAAAAGTTAATTTCGAGTGCTCATTAAACATTGCTTTTTGCGAAAAAAAACCGTCAATCAAACCAAGGAAAAGCTTGATAAATACTATGGGGATTCTGCACAATCGATTTCAATGGTAAAAAAGTGGTTTACTGACTTTCGTTGTGGTCGCACAAGTACAAATGACGCTGAAAGTTCTGGACGGCCAATTGAGGTTAATACACCAGAAAATGTCGAAAAAATCCACGATATTGTGTTGGCCGATCGAAGAGTAAAAGTGCGTGAGATTGTTGATGCCATAGGCATCAGTTGGGTTTAAGAAAGCTGTCTGCAAGATGGGTGCCGCGTTTGCTCTCAATTGACCATAAACGTAATCGTGTGAAAACTTAAAAGGATTGTTTAGAGTTGTTTAACCGCAATTCGAACGAGTTTTTTTCCGCGTTTTGTAACTGTGGATGAAACATGGATCCATTACAACACTCCGGAGACCAACCAGTAGTCTAACAATGGGTTTCTCCGGGTGAACCGGCACCGAAGAAGGCCAAGGTAAGTTTGTCGGCCAATAAGGTGATGGCAACAGTTTTGTGGGATGCACGCGGGATAATCCACATCGATTACCTTCAAAAGGGAAAAACAATAAACGGCGAATATTATGGCAACTTATTGAACCGATTTAACGAGGACTTAAAAAAAAAACGACCCCATATAGCCAAGAAAAAAGTTCTTTTTCACCAAGATAATGCACAGGTGCACACGTGTGCAGTCTCAATGGCAAAATTCCGTGAATTGGGCTACAAATTCGTACCTCATTCGCCATATTCTCCGGATTTAGCCCCCAGTGACTATTTCCTATTTCCAAACTTAAAGAAATGGCTCGGTGCAGCGGCGTACCCAGGATTTGGTTTCAGGGGGGGCCCAATTTTTGTTTTTTAAATTTTTTTTTGTTTAAAAAGCATATAATTTTGGTTTAAATTTATTGATCTAAAAAAACAATTTATATTTTATTTTATTAAAACAAAAAGTTCAGCTTCGGCCGAACATTGATATTATGGCCGAAGTTCGGCTTCGGCCGAAAAAAATGAGTTCGGTCGGACACTAATATTTTGTATCTGTTAAATAAGTTTTGGATGGGAAAGTTACCATTGATGTTATACCCAGTTATGATAGCAATTTTGAAGCAAAAATGTTTTGACATATCTGTTTTTTTAGTTTTTTTATATCTACAAACAAGTTTTTTTTTTTGAAATATTTAACAAATTTATGTATCAATTAAATAATTTTATTTTGATTTTTAAAGTGAGCTATCATATTAATTAAGATCCTTATATACTATTAACAAAGCTCTTAAAATTTAATTCAACGATTTTTTTTCATAAAAGTGTCAATGTCAAAAGTGTCAATGTCAGGTTCAACCTTTTCTCCAGGGACCGTAAAAATTATTCCTTTTTTCATAAAAGCCAGATGATAAAAGTTATTTTTTGATTTTTATTTTTTCGAGCAAAAATAAAAGTTATTTTTTGATTTATAATTATGAGTTATAATTATTTTTTGATTTCTATTTTTTCGAGCAAAAGTTAAAATTATTTTTTGATTTCTATTTTTTCGAGCAAAAATAGTAATATTCTACAGTAATTAATATAAAAATTAATTACGATTGTCATTATCTGAATTTTGCAAAACACTTTCTAACATGAAATTTGAAGAAACTTGCTTAACGGCGACTCAATCTCTAACCTACACTTGGTATCCAACTATTGTATGGGAATAAAGCGCATCATAAAACGTGATAATTACTTGTGAAAAAGAGATAGGATAAAGAAGAAAAAGCATTCTAGTTGAGAAATGAATTGTGCACTGGTAGTAGTTAATTCTGTCTCTTCTGATCGAAACAATACTTGTGTGTACGTAGTGTGACCAAACTCCACTTTAGCTACAGTCATCGCTTTGTCGACCGTGGCTCAACTCGTTAAGAGGTGAGATTACGATGCATAGCTTGATGCTAAGGCAGTGAGTTCAAATCACAGTACGACACCAAAAAATAAAAAGTTTTTCATATAGAGCAAATTAACAATATAAAATACTTTGTTCAATTGACACATAAATTAACCACTGACGAGTCCCAGGAGGGGGACCCAACTGCGGCAGTCTGGTGCATCCCTTGTGTCCGTAAATTTTTTCAAAATATTTGCTGTATATCTATCATCACTGAAAAATCATAATTACAAAGCTAATAACTTTTATTTTTGGTAAAAAAAAAAAAATTAAACCAAAAAATGACTTTTATACTTGCCCGAAAAATAAAAATCAAAAATAACTTTTATTTTTACTCGAAAAAATAAAAATCAAAAAATAACTTTTATTTTTGTTCGAAAAAATAAAAATCAAAAAATATTTTTTATCTTTGCTCAAAAAAATAAAAATCAAAAAAAAACTTTTATTTTTGCTAAAAAAAATAAAATCAAAATTTTAAAAAGCAATGCATTTTATTATAGACTAGTTCATAAGGATCAAAATGGTATGCTTGAAACAGTTTTCCGACATTTACTTCTAATTACTTTTTTGTTTAAAAATTTGGAAATAACTGTTATTTTCGGTCCCTGCTTTTCTCGATACACTGATGCAAGAGCTAGAGCACCAAGTCTAGCTTCACCCATAGAATTCCTTAAATATGTTTTCACTCTTTTAAGGGTTTAAAAACTTCTCTCCGCGGATGCAGTTGTAACAGGAATTACTATCAGTAAATGTAAAAACATGTAAACGTTTGGAAAAAGTTCCTTGTTGCAATCTTGAATAGCATCTAGCGGATTTGATGGTTTTTAAGGTAGTGTTTCCATAGATCAATTTCAGTTAATATATCATTAGTTTGAAAAATTATAGTCTCAAAAAAATATTATAAATTCATTTAGTACATACTACTAACCAAAACAAAAATAAAATATAAAATCGAAAATATTTCGGGGGGGGCTTTGGCCCCCAGGGCCCCCCGCTGGGTACGCCACTGGCTCGGTGGAAAGAGATTTAGCTGCAACGATGAAATTATTGATCAAACAAATTACTATGTTATGGACGTCGAAAAATCCTATTTTTTGGAAGGGATACAAAAATTAGAGAAACGTTGGACTAAGTGTATTGAGCTAAAAGGAGATTATGTTAAAAAATTAATTTTTTGCAAAAAAAAACAGTGTTTCATTCAAAAAGTCACGGACTTATTGATCCGCCCTCGTATTTCTGCAAATATTTCGGATTTTAAAGAAGTTTAAAATCAAAAACCGGATACAACTAAAGCTTATTTTGTATATATTAGTAGCAATTCAGATATAAATTTATACCGCTATATAAAATCGTATTACATTTCATCGAGCCATTAATCAAATGTAATTTAATCTGATATTCTCAAATTAAAACTAAACTTATGCAAACTTATATGATTATATGGGCCCATTTCTCAAATAAAACTGTATTAAGACTTATTTCATTTTCATTTCGTATATATATTTCGTATATTAATTTTTTATTAATCGGGTTATTAGAAGTCGAAAGTTTCTGTGTGGACTACACTAAGGATATTGCGTAGGTAAAGACGACATCAATTGTAGTCAAAAACAATTGAAAGTTTAAAACCCTAGTGTGCACATATTTTTTTAATTTTCCCCGGGTTACAAAAAAAAAATCAAAATGCATATTCAAAACAAAAAATCGAAAATTTAAGCATTGAAGACTTTACAGATTGTGATCCGTATTTAGGTGTAAAACAAAAGAAATTGTATCCTATTATTGAACGAGTTTTCATTCTACCCATAACCGAAATAGATCTTGCAATCGAAAGAATACTATCCAGTGTTGCTTTTGAAATATATATTTTGTGAAACTTACGATAGTATTTATTTTAATAAGTGTGTTATATTTGAAGATATTATATGTAATTCTATAAGACACATTGCCAATTCTATAACAAAATATTTTATAAAATAATTATTTGTATGTACATATTTCAAATTCTAATAGTGGTAAACTTTTTTTATAAAAAATGTTTAAAAAATCAACAATGTTCCACTCGTATACAAATCTTTTTTAAAACTTTCTTAAAAAGTTTAGTTGTAAGTCAAAATTGTAGTGTTCAATTAAAAAAATCAATCATTTGATAATTGTATTTCACTAGATTTATTTTATATTATATTTTATACTACAAATTGTATAGGACTAAAGCCTAAAAAGCCTTTAATTTGGTTAGAGAATTCATTCTTAAAATTTATTTCAATAAATGTGAATTTGGCAGCAAAAATTCTAATAGGGAGTTTTGACTTTGGCAGTTAATCTATTTTTTTCAAGATTAACTTTTCAGGGTAAACTTATTATAAAATGATACATTTGTTAAGTCCCTAGGAACTTTTTATTTTTTATGAATTTTGTGGATTGTTTAATTTTTTGGCGATTTTTTTTTTAAATTTTGGAGATTTTTTCAATTTTGACGATTTTTTTATTTTTTACGATTTTTGTGAATTTTGGCTATTTTTTAAAGTTTTCATAAATTTTTTTCAATTAGCTGATTTTTTTAATTTTGTGTATTTTTTTTAAATTAGGCAATTTTTTCGATTTTTCTATATTTTGGGGATTTTAGCGATTTGCCTAAAATTTTGGCGATTTTTTTAATTTATAGCTATTTTTTCTTATTACAAAGATTTATTTTTTTGTGCTCTTGCAAATGTGAGAATTGCTCTTTTCATATTTTGCTTGCACTTGTGAATGTGCGAATTTCTCTTTTCATTTTGCACTTGCGAAGGGCAGATACTACTTCGCAAATGTACAAGATGAAAAGAGAAATTCGTTTTCGAGAAAAACGTTTTTTTTTTTATTTTTTTTGGCGATTTTCTATGAATTTTGGGATTATTTACTTAAGCATTTTTTTAAATTTTGGCGTTTTTTTTTTTACTTTTTGGCCTTTTTAATTTGGGATTTTTTTCAGTTCAATTATGGGATACTTTTATTTTGCTGATTTTTTTCAAGTTTAGCGTTTCAAAATTTTGTTTTGAAGTTTTTTCAATGTTAGTGATTTTTTTTTTGCAGTTTTCTTCAATTCCATAGATATTTTCAAATAATTTTTATCAATTTTTAAAAATTTGGATATATTTTAAATTTTATTTTTTTAATTGTTTTAAATATTGACGATTTTCTTAAAAGGTTGTTTTTTAATTTTGACGGGTTTTTTTTTCTATTTTATCGATTTTTATTTTTCAATCCTTGGGGATTTTGGAGGTTTTCGCAAGGCTGGCGATTTGTTTTTTATTTTTAGCTATTTTTTTTTTTTTTAATTTCGGCAATTTTTTTTTTCAATTCTATAGATAATTTTAAATTTTGTTGGTTTTTAATTTAAATTTTAGCGATTTTTTTTTCCGATATTGGCGATTTTTTTCGAGTTTGTCAATTTTTCAGGGAATTTAAGGAATTTAACAAAAAAGTTAAGTCCTTAGGGATTAAGCAAGAAATTCATTTCCTAGGGAATGCAAAGTTAACTGGATTTGAATGAATTCTTGTTGAATGAATTACTTAATTTTAATGCTCAATGTTTTAGTTAGTGAATTCATTCATTCATTCTTATTAAAGAATTCATTCCTTGAATTAAAAAATTTAATTCAATTTTAGGGAATTCATTTCCAAAAGGAATGAAACAAACACCAACATGATTATACTGAAATAAAATACAATTTTGTGTAGATTAATATCTGAGTGCTCAGAAAATTGTTGACTGGGTTTATATTAAAAATTATCTTAAAAATTATTTTCATGATTTTGCTATACAATTTCAAAAACTAAGCAAAATAAACGAAAAAAATGGGTGAATGGTGTAAATATATAAACCGCGATATTTTAAAAACTGTAAATGAGAAAAAAATTTGAGTTTGAATTTTAATTGTGAAAGGCGTGGTAGAGAAGAATGAGTGTATTTTCTAAAAATCAAAACTACATTGCAAATTTTCAATTTTTTCTGAATCAGACTGCGCAGTTTCTGGTATTGAACCTACGTCAGTGACCCTTTTTTTGAATTTTTGAATAATGTAATATTTGTTATGTTTTTATTTGTTCGATTGCGTCTATATGAAATTTTTCTGTGCAATCACTGACCGTGGTATAGATAAACTGATTTCACATGCACTCGCACTACACGTTAGACAGAACGCTTTAGCCCACTGATCTATCGTCAGGTCGAGTTTTGTTGTGATTAAAACTAGTTTTATTTAATACACGGTGTTTTTGTTCTTGCATACATAATCTCAGAAGTACAACTCCAACTCCAACAACACAACAAAATTAGTTTGACAAATTTTTTTACACACAGAGAAATAAAGTCCCAACCGAATTGAACAGTGTATTTAAATGGTAACAACTTATAAATACAGTTAGTAGAACGATATTTACATTCTGTTTAAGAATATTTTGGAGGCTGAAACTAAAATTCATTTGAATAAACCGAACTTTGTTGTGAAAACTAATGTTGAGTTGTGCCAACTGACAGAATTTCAGTTGGCAAATAGCTAAATATTTTTTTGTGTGTAATTTTAGTTTTTTCTTTGTAAACACGATTTTATTAACTTTTTATTAGTGTTTTCAATTATTCGACCTAGGCGGTTAATCGGTTAAGGCATTATTCGAAAAACATCTTAAATGAACTAACCGTATATTCGGTTCGGTGAACCGACAAAATTATCGATTAATCGATTAATCGTTTAATGCAAAATAACTATATTTCTTTGTTTTTTATCAATAAAAACACAAAGAACTTGTTTTTTTTTTTTTGTTAAAAGTCCAGTAAAATTGACTACATTGAATTATAAAGTGTTTTTTGAGGATAAAGCGTGAAAAGAATTAATTTTTTAGATAACTTTTTTAAAATGAATGAAACTTTATTTCGAAAAAGCATTTTTAATTCTAGAGTGCTCTAAATTTTATGAATGAATTATTTTTTAATTGATTAAAAATGTTTTTAATTCATTTAATAAAACGGTGGATGATAACAAATTTGTTTTCATTCATCAAGTCAAATGATAAACGAAATTAGTCAACATATATCTGAAATATTTACAAATATAAAAGAAAACCCCTTAAAATTAGTCTATAATTAAAAAATAATAATATTATGTATAATGCTTTATTATTGCTTGTGTGCAATGTTTTAAACTCCACTGTAAAATTTTAAATAAACACACTTGAATTATTCAAATTAGGAATTTATTTAATACCAATTGAAGCTTTGGGAACTAAGCTAATGAATGAATTCTTAGGGAATGGATTGATTGTAAATAAAATTAATTAATTTTTTTTTAATTTTTTCGAAGCTCTGGTTTAGGGTGATTCAAACATTCTTCGATTTTTTAATAAGACTTGCTCTAGAATATTAATTTGGAGGATTCTAATGACTTTTAGAATATAAAATCAGATATGTTCAGTGGAGGTAAATCCTTATCTAAGGATCTGCCAGTGTTACCATTTTCAAAATTAGCGAGTTTTAAAAATTATATTTCGGCACATTAATTTGAATACTAAGGCCTGCTAAATTATCTCAAAGTAACCAAAGTTTAGGGTTGAAAGCTAGTTATGAATGTCATATTTATATGGAAATATCTATGGTTAAACTTGTTATTTTTTAGAAAAGTAACTCGCCCTAAAAAGTTTAATATGAGTAGAATCATATTCACATGAATAAAATTCGTAATGAATTAAAAAGTATTCGAAACAAAATAAGATGTTAATTTAAATATGATATTCCCTCCCATGATGTTTTCTCTGAGTGTAAAATTGGTTATTGTAATATGGAAGAACAAATGGAATGCCTACAGAATTTCATTTGTGTGGCTTAGATTTAAAACAAATTCGAACATACGAGGGCGGATCAATAAGTTCGTGTCTAAGTGTATTTTAGCGCAATACACTTAGTCCAATGTTTCTCCAATTTTTGTATCCTTTCCAAAAAATATGATTTTTCGAGGTCCATAAAATAGGCATTTCTTGGCCATATGGGGTCGTTTTTTTTTTTTTTTGAATCAGCGTTAAATCGGTCCACTAAGTTAGCATAATATTCGGCGTTTATTGTTTTTTCCCTTTTAAAGGTAATCGATGTGGATTATCCCGCGTGCATCCCAAATAACTGTTATGGTCAATTGAGGGCAAACGCGGCACTCATCTTGCAGACAGCTTTCTTAAACCCAACTGATCATTTAAAACTGAAAGCACACTGCCATATGAAATGCCTATGGCATCAACAATCTCACGCACTTTTACTCTTCGATCGGCCAACACAATATCGTGGATTTTTTCGACATTTTCAGGTGTATTGACCTTAATTGCCCGTCCAGAACGTTCAGCGTCATTTGTACTTGTGCAACCACAACAAAAATCAGTAAACCACTTTTTTACCATTGAAATCGATTGTGCAGAATCCCCATAGTATTTATCAAGCTTTTCCTTAGTTTGATTGGCGGTTTTTGTTTAATGAGCACTCGAAATTCACGAAATTCCATTAAAAAAAAATCCACGAGGTTGTATGTTTTGAACAGCTGTTAAACGCAAAGTAAATGACGGAAATTGCTCAAAATTTGACAGTAGTCTATTAACAGGTGGTACTTGATGGGAGCAGTGTTGCATTTCATATAACTACGATGGAAGTTCGAAAAGTCACGGACTTATTGATCCGCTTTCGTATCTTGAAATACATGGATATTATTAATTAATATTAATTTACATTAGTTCGAATTTTTAAAAGAAATTAAAAAATTGTCGATCCAATTTCCTAAAGAAGCCATAAAGAAAATTATCTAGAGGCTTAATGATTGCGTTTGCTCGATTTTAAAAGAATATTTTTTATACCATTTCTTTTTCTAAGTTTTTCTTTGCATTTTCTTAGCAAAAGTTGAAAATGATGACAAGTTTTGTAACAAAAATATACTAAAAAATCCATGCAAAATATCGAACTATTTTAAGCGATTCTTCGGGTCGAATAAAGTTTCAAATTATTTGTTTTGACATTAACCGAAATAGAGGTGATTAATCGAGTAGTCGGTTTATAGATTAACCGAATTGGAAACACTATTTTTTTATATTTCAAATTTTCTTTATCGATTATCATCCATCGTTGAATTATTAATACCCGCTCCAAAGAAACCGAACCAAATATTGTGGAATTGTCTCAAAAAGAATTAGTCGAATTAAAGGGAGTCCTAAACATGAAACAATTGAAGAAAATGTTGGAACCAAATAAAAGAAAGCATAACGAACATTTGAATGATAGTAACGAAGTGGATATATTGGCAAGCCGGCACTATTTCCCACTTATAATTTAGCAGCCCTATGACAGAACAAATCAGAATTCTTGGCGTAATCGGAAAACTAAAAGGTCTACCAGAGTTTGCTAAGCCAAGACTTTTGTTTTTGCAAGATAAAGGTGAACCGGCAGAACTAGTTGATGATTTAATAAGCAACAAACCTTTGATATTCGAAGTTAACTATGATTTAATAACTATTTGTAATCAAAAACGTTTACCAAGATATAAATACAAAAAGTACCTACTTACCTTAAATCCGTATTTGTTGCTGCTTTTCACAAAATGTATGGATTGATAATTATCAATCCATACATTATAATCGGTTGGGTTATTTTTAAAGACAGTTTAATTTAAACTTTGTTTTTTCACTAGGTATTAATAGATTCAGCACAATTACTTATAATGTGGAACACATACGTTCGGCAACGTTTTGGATACTTGAGGAAATCCTATTATAGGAGTAAAGTAACTTTTTTTTTTCTTATATTGCAAACACTTTTTATTTCAAAGGATCGAATAATTTTATAGAACGTTTTGCTTATGTCCACCAGCTAATGAAATTCTCGAATCAAATATTATTACAGCAACCGAAAATTTTAACAGCACATGACTTTCGTTAACGCGATAGACATGAATTTGTAAAAATGTCAGGCCGGGGACCAATAAGATCCGGAAAAAAAAGAGTATAAATCTTTGGTAGAGGGCAATCATTTGCAATTTGTTGGGAAACTGGCTAAAAGCGATATGTAAACATTTGATTCGTTATTAAAACAGGTTAGTATTATTTTAAGTTAAAATTATTAACAAAATGATTACCAAACACATTATTTTATTATAATTTTTTTTTTTTAATAAAGATTTCCACATTGTCGTATGAACAACATATTTTAATTGTTTTACAACACGCTGTTTCTATATATAATCATTAAATTATGAATGAAAGAATTTTGTTTTTTAATTTTAACACCAATTTATATTTAGTTTTTCTTCTTTTAATAAAATTTTTTCTTAACACTACAAAAAAAACAAACGGTAAATTTTTTTGCATTTAAGCTTGAACAGAGTTGCCAGAGGTTTACATGTGTCAATTAAAATGCAACACTGCATTTTAATTTCGCCGTTATTTATTTTAGGACCAATGCCAAATTTTTCGAAAAAACAAAAAATTTTTTTCACAATACTGTGCCTCGTTTTTGTAACTAAGGTGCAATTCACAGCCTATCCACCCATATCTAAAGGTACCTATACACTACGCAATATTCTTGAGCAACTTTAGCCATTGCGCAAAATATTACCAGTGTGTATTTCATATTGAAAGGTTTTACCATATATTGGATATACGGTTGTACCATATTTTATTGCGCAACCACTAAATGTAAAAAATATTTTATAGTGTGTTGGCAACATTGTGCAATAGCATGCTCCAACCTTGTATTTGGGTGTAAAACAACGTATCCTAAAAAAGTAGGATAAACGGATAAGAGGAACACGTGCCTCAACGGGCCTGAAGTTTGAAAAACGGTATATATGGGAAAAATATGACTTTTTTTTAATTTCTTAAAATTTTTAATATTTTAAGTTGATCTTGCATTTAAAGGATTAAAAAAATCATAATAAACAGTAAATTATTTTTCTAATAAGGCAATAAAAACTAAAATCGGTTAAAAACATCCAAGTTATTACAATTGCCCCCGGCAACTAATGTGTCACAGAACGCTTAATCAAGAAGTTCGAGCCCAAATTTTGAAATTCGTAGAAATAATGTTATGCAAAAACATTTTTGTATTATATTAGCTCCAAGGTACTCAATTAAAAAGTATTTTTTATCATGTGCTTTGCAAACCCGTTTTAAACTAAAGCCAAAAAAGTCAGAATTATTAAACACAGTTTGAAGGCACGTGTTCCTCTTATCCGATTGTCCTAATTTTTTAGGATACGTTGTTTTACACCCAAATTCATATTTTTAAGGGGGGGGGGGGCCCAGTCAATAACTCACAACTTTTTTTTTTGGAGCACTCTTTTGTGCAATTTTTATATACCTCCACAACAGAACAAAAGAGTGGTGCCATATTTTGTGCAAAAGTATTGTACGTCTTATTGCACTATGCAGGGCAAAATGACAATATTGTTGGCAATAATATTTGCAACAATATTGTAAAGTGTAGGGATACCTTAATATTTCCTAGTATAGGTGATATAAAATGTCAAATTATTGTAAATACTCCCTACAAGAAGACTACCGGTCATTTTACTAGTTATATTACCGGTAGTGTTGACCAATATATTGGTTAAAGTTTCTATTAGTTTATTAAGAGCAAAATGAAAAAACTAACCGAAACTCTAGTGTACATGTGAATTTGCCTCTCTCTCTAACTAATTAATTTCACAAGACTACAGGACATATATCTGTACTGTTTACTCTGCTGCTTTAAATTAGTCAATGATAACCTTAATAATGGTTAATGCTAACTAGTTATTCATAACGTTAATATTGGTTAGCAATAACTAGTTACACCTAACTTATATATCCGTCATACCTAACCTTTATGAAATAAAACTTTGTTATTGAATTTTCATTTAAAATTCAGATTTTTATTAAATAAAAGTAAATGATAAATAAAAAATAAATTTATTAATAAATTAATAATAATAATAAGAATAGGTCATCAGTAAATAGGCCACGGATTACACTGCCGACATCTTCCGATGTACCCTTGAGCTTATACATGTAGTTAACCTGTAAAAAATATATATGTGATATTTAAATTTACAAATTATTTCTTAAATTTCAGATTTTGTTACCGTTGCTTGGGCGAAATCTTCGGCCTTTAGCTTCTCCTCCATCTAATTTACCGCTTCATCAGACCGCAAAGGAAGCATGGCTGCCACTTCGTTTAACTTTCTGTCTATATTTTCGCCAGTAAATAACATTTGTTAATTTTATAATATATAAAATTGTTTATTTATATTTACCTTCATCTTTGTCCACAGCTTTGTTGGCAGCCAAATTTTCCTTTTCAGAATTTGTATATTCCTTACTAAGGCTAAATTGTTTTTTTTTATTCATTTTTGGCCTGGAAAATATAGTGAAATATATCAAACGGAAATTTTTTCCAAATATAAATTTCTACTTACCACTGAACAGCAACACAGCAACATAGTCTATATTAAAAGAAATTATTATTATTTTTTTTTATTAGTTTTTGTTCACTTCAATAAAAACAGAACTTTTTCACCGCAAGCGTAGAATCCGAATAAAAATATTTTATAAAAAAATCCTAACAAGAATTTTTGCATTTGTACATTCGATGTTCCACTCTAACACATATGTTAGAGTGAAACAAGTAATGCAATATTTACCTGCCTTGCCACTAGCAACAATTTTTCCTCAATACATTTGATCCAAAAAAATCCCCAAAATTTCTAAAACCCAATTTGCATACTAATTTTATTTTTTGGCCAATAAATAAGTAAAATTAAAATAAAAATATTCCATATATTTTAATACAACTTCTATTTAAATGAAAATTAAATAATTATTTACATAAATTTCTATAAAACAAATTCAATAAATATTATAAAAAAATACCATAAAATTGTATTTTAAAACCGAAACAGTGGCAGCGCCGGTAGCAGAAATTCAATGTAAAATTGTTGCAAGTGTGTTGGTAAATAAATGTTTTTTTTTTAGTTTGGTTATGCATTTCTTGTAGGGCTGTTTTGAAAATGACATTTCTTATCAATAACACGGGAATATGTAAATATGGGTGGACAGAGGTGGATAGCCTATGAAGCAAGCTTAACATGGTGTCCACACTAGATATTAAGTTTGACATTTTTCTGTCAGCAAACTTCAAATTCAATCGCATAGAGAATTATATTACGAGTGGACCAGACATTACTCTTACTGTTAGTATTATATCTCATATCAAAAGAGAGTTGTTATGATAAATCTCTAACACTCTTTGATACACCGAAGTCTTCGTTTAAAAACAGTTTTACGACGTGTTCACTTTCACCTATCACAGATATGTCACTTTGGTTTAATGGACCCTTCATTTCAAGTAGGGTACTTTCCTTGCGGGAAATGGACCAGTCACTGGTATGGTCACGTGCCTAGAACTTTGTGTGCATGAACCTGTCCTAGTTTCGGTTCTGTTATATGAAAGTGACCGGTACTTTTAACATGGGCTTGTCATAGGAGGTGGCATTTGCTACCTTTGGAACATCTTGTGATGTGGCGAATAACTCTACGAAGGCTACCTATCACCATACTGACTGAAATGAATAAGCTACGGGACAAGTTAGAAATAGGATCATTTTAGGAATTGTGTGACATGCAACAGGACCAGTGGGGAAACAAGTTGTAGGTGTACGTATCGTAGAACTGGAGAACAATTTTTTATGGAAAACTAGTCACATATTAAGCGCAATGTGTGCTGTTACAGGGGTAGTTTGAATGGAATAGCTTTGTGAAGTGCCACTGCACTGGTCTAAGGAGTACATGTCGCCGGGTATGCAAAAAGTAATTAGAAAATACATGTTCATAAAACCTTCAAAAAGTCACAATAAAAATCAATTTTAAAACAAGTTTATTTCATTGTTATGTCCGCTATGTAGCAGTCAAGGAACTAAATCCTTTGGCACTAATTGCCATGTTTTCATCCACTGCTAACGGTTTCGAGTCAGTTCAATGACCAGTAACAACTTCAACTGCAACGGCTCTTGTTGCTTCACTACACTTTGATGTTAAGCTACCTTTTCTCCAGTTATATGATATACCTGGTACCAACTTGTCAATGGTTTGTCACCATTAATATGGTCACGTGATTGGTGATTTCATACAAATTAACACTTTTTGATACACCACAATTTCGGTTTCACCACGACGTGCCCCCAAATCATATATCACAAAATCGTCACCTTGGATCAATCGATCCTTCATTTCCAACAGGGTATGTACTTTCAACTCGTTCTGTAGCGTATTCACTTAAACCAGTTCGGTGATATGTTATATTCGACGAGTTCTCCCACCAATCTTAAGGGGGGACATGACATTGGCCGTTTTTTGAAATCGACTTTTTTTATAATTTTTTATTTTAGTAAATATTCTGAAGATTATAAGAAAAAAAATTTCATGGAAAAATTACTACGGGTTCAAAAGTTACAGCCGGATTAGTGAGAGCGCATTTTTTATTTTCGCGCTACCTACGTACGGCAGCTGGTATATACTTGTTTTACTTAGTATCTGACTTTTGGTAGACTTTTACAATATGAAGCTTCAAAAGAAGCCCGAATTGCTAAACGATTGCAAAAAACTGTAAGAAACAGCACAACACGAGATAACGAAGGCATACAGTACGAAGCAAGCATGGCAGATTGAAGGTAACCTTTTTGTTCTTTGTTCACAACTTTGAACGCGTTTATCTTGAAACCATGTTTTTCGTACTGGTTGCGGCACTAGCGGGTTGATTTTTTGACGAAATTTTTTGTATTTTTTTAAACTTGATTCGCTATCGTATGACACGAGCTTTTTTTTAAATTTTTTTTTCGATTTTTATGAATTTTAAGTCAATATTTTTTTTCGAAAAAACACACTTTTAAATTTGGAACATCACCAAAAATTGAAAAAAAAAATTTTTAAAAAAAAGCTCGTGCCATACGATATCCAATTTTGTTAAGATTTAAAAAAGTAATTGTTTTCCAGATTGGACAATTTTGCGACTCCCAGCGCTGCAACCACGAGGCCCCGTTTTTTTCTCTGCCGCCAGTTTGGAGCTCTATAAAACCATGTTGGAGTGAAAAATATATTTTTTGGAAAATTGGAAAAATGTTTGTTTTTGACTGAGTTATGAATTTTTAAAAAGGTCTGTTTTTAGCTCAAAATGTGTAAATTGTCATCTCCTATGACAAGCTAAAAGTACCGGTCACTTAAATATAACAGAACCGAAAACGAGGACAGGTTCATACAAACAAAGTTCTAGTCAAGTGACCATACCAGTGACTGGTATATCTCCCGTAGGTGAAGGACAAGGAGGAGGTTTAGGACACCAATTCATTTTGACATAACTATTATTAGTTCAAAGATCAAAGAGTTTTAAAAAGAATATGATAGAATAATGTTTATATATCTCTCAGAAACTATATCTTTAAAAAAAATACTCTTTTTGTATATAGATTTATTTGTATTTAATTTATTTTTTATATAAGTTATATACAGTTTGCCATAAAATTTATTAAATATATATTTTGTTAATTTTTTTAATGTGTATAAATTATATGATAAACAATTTCTTTAATATTTAGACACACAGTGGAGCAACTGCAGATTTTATGTGTGTTTATATATTTTTTTTTTTTTTAGTTTTTGTAGTAATAATGTTTTTTTTTTAAACTTAATTGAACTAAATTAGAAGAAAAGAAAACATACTAACAATTGGTGGAATGTATAACAAACCCACCAGAAAAATAAAATTTAGCTCCTGTAACAAATACTTCTTAGACTAAAAAACTTTTTAACTACTTTTTTTTTTTCATTTATAAAGATATGGGCAATACAAGATTTTTTATTATATACAGTGGATGAAATTCCTTTGGGCTCACTAATATTTCTTAATTAAAAAAAAAAAAAAAAACCGGGAAAATGTATGATAATTCTAACAACGACAAATAATCGTTCTTTGATAAATTATTAATGATTAAACTGATTTTTTAATCGACTAATATTTTTGATATAAATATTTAAAAACTTTAAAAAACAAAGCGAAATTCAATTGGGCGCACTTCAATATAATTAAAAAAAAAAAATTAAAGAATTTTCATTTAATTTTAAAATTTCTGTTGCTTAATGTAATGGAAATCATTCTTAGGTTTTATTTGCATCATTAATTTGAGTCGGCTTATCTTGATCTACACGATTTTAAGTGTTTTTTGTTATTTTGGATCTGTAAGATTTTTGAGATTTAGATAGATATGTGAGATTTTTAGTTCTTTTGTCAGATTTTGACGTCTATGGTCACTATTGTCAATTTCACTCTCTCCTATGAGTTCTTTATGAATTTTAATCGCAACTTTATGCTAAGCAAATAAAAAAAGCCCATAAAATGTTGTCCTTTGCAAGGTATAATGTGAAAATCCAGGAAAAGTTCTGCCAAAACGATATATTTTGCTCGCTCGTTATTAGAACTAATAAACAATAGCGGTATTCGCTCTTGATAGCATTTATGCAAGGGTTGCATTAATACTATGATTTTATGCTACAAAGCGTGAGCGTCTTTTTTTGTGTGTATGTATTGTATGTTTACAGCCCAAGCATTTTAATGTTGACAAAACAGCTAATTTCTAACGAAAATGTATTTTCTAGCGATTTTTAAGTAGACTTTAGCGATATTTTCAAATAAAAAAGGTTGGCATTATTCTTCGTTCTCAGTGGATTTTAAACTCTGTTGTTATTTTGTGTGAATATCAACTTTATGGAAGAAGATTCATTTTTATATTAATATCGTATTTTTCTTTTATTTAAGTTTGTTTTTTGATAAAAAATTTGTGTTAAAATCAGTTGTTTTTTTTTTACACGAAAATTAATGTTTTTTTTTTTTAAATATTTCTGTTCTTTTTTGTTTTCCGGCAAAACTAAAAGATGTTAAGTATTGTAAGTTTGAAAGGTTTGAAAGACCCAGAATATGCAATAGGTTTCGTCTTGCATACAAATAAAAGTCTTGCATATTTTTATTTCATGTATTTTGTTGTTGTGGTCTTGCATACTCTTGTATTTATACAAGATCTGCAAGCTTTGAAAGGTCTGCAAGGGTAGTTTGCTACCAAGAGCGAATACCGCTAATGTATTTTAAGAAATATTTTAACGTTGCAAAGATAATCCGTAACTATTTTTAACACCGAAATTACTTTATATATATATATCAGTAATGACATTCAACCCAGATATCGCCATAACTTTAGATTATTTTTAGATTGAATACCATGAATTTTGACAACAATTTTAAACTACACGTTTTGCCATTGTAATTCTGAAAATATCATCTAAAATTCAGAATTTATCAATTAAAATTTAGAATTTCGATTTGAAATTCAAAATATATCAACTGATGTGCTATTGTAAAAAACTTGATAAGCCAGATTTATTGTTTTATTTATTTTCGATGTTTTCTAGACATCCATTGGTTAATATTTAACAGAAGTATTGCTTAAACACTTATTGCAAGTACCTAGAGTATAAAAGTCCCGCAAAAGTCATATTTTTTACAGCTTTTTAACCTTAAAAAGGCAAAAACAAACTAAAAATAAAATATGGCTTATCAAGTTTTTACAATAAGCCCTTCAATTGAAAATTAGATTTTGCATTTGAAATTCAGATTTTTCATTTGAAATTCAGAAAATATCAATTGAAATTCAGAAAATATCAATTGAAAATTCAGAATATTCATTTGACATTCAGAAAATATCATTTGAAATTCAGAAACTCATCAATTTAGTTTTGAGAATTACAATGGATAGCATTTAAATTAAATTATTTCAATTATAAAGGCCAACAAGTTTTCCAAAACTGATGCTAGAGTATAATGAATCCGTTTAGATAGAACTTTCTGATGACACAAAAAGTTTTATGAATACATCTCAATTTGCGATGTAATAACGTCCCAAATATAGCAAAAACCCGAGTTTTTCATACTTTAACTTAAGATATCTCGAAAATCTGATATGATGGAGAAATTTTGTGGTCAGATTGGGATTCAGCGCATATTAAAACATTTAGAAAAGTATACTCTAGTGCCAGGGTCTTGACGTTTTCAGATTTTGATGTGGCCTGTGTTTTAAGTACAATATATGAAATTTTATTTGCGACTTAAGTGGATCTGTTTTAAATTTTCCTCTATACTCCTTCTCCTATTATCTGAGGATGCCATCTATGTAAAAAATGTGTAATTCTAAATATCAATATTATACTACTTAGAAGTAAAATATTTGCCTGGTGACGTGACAAAGTTTGAAATTTTATAAAACTTTAATCTGCTTTGATATGTTTCAGATTTCTTTTATATTAAATTATTCACACCAAACATGATTTCAATTAAAAGTTTTAAACACCAGCTCATAACAACGCAGAAGTAATGAGAATAAATGTTGTTTTTCGATGACGAACGTTACATTAGAATATCAATGAAAGCAAATCAAAAATTTACCATATACCGATCATTATTTACTACGTTTGCATTTTTTTTTTAAGTTAATTGTTGTTGCAACAAATATTTTGAGATAGGAGTATACTTGCATCATTGCTCTTAAAGAATAAAATATTTAAGAGAAAATTTTACAGATAATAACAAAAGTTGACTAAAATCATGAACACAAATTTTCAGTCCATTTATCATTGTGGCATCTTAGATATGCTTTGGACTTATAATTTTATAAAATTTAAGTATTTTTCTTTAATAATGCAAGTCAGAAGAAATTCCATTTTGAAGAAAATTGTAGAAAATTATTTCAATTTCTTTTTTTAATGTGAAAAATTAACTATTTTCTTACAACAAATAAACAAATTTTAAAAATTGATACGACAGTGTTGCCATATTAAAATTTTGAAACATAAAATGTGTACATTTATATCAAAAATATTAATCGATTGAAAAATAAAGTTTAATTGTTGATAACTAATCGAATAATCATTATTTTGTAATTTTTAACAAGTTTTTTAACTATTCGCTTTTTGTGGTAAAATTCAAAAATATTGCTGAGCCCAAAGCAATTTCGTTCACTGTATTTCTTAACTTTTCTTTCCTTTTTTTAAGATTTGCAGAATATGGAAAAATATTGAATTTTTAAATTTTATAAATTTTAAGGATGACCAAACAACATTTCTGAACCGGGAGGTATAGAATTAGGATCCACTGTGGAAGTGAAATAATTGGCAGGTGTATTATTAAATGCTTCCGAATGTGTTGTATGCTGTTGTTGTTGTGAATGTTGTTGCTGCTGCTGTTCATATTGCAATTGCAATTGCCTAACACGTTCTTGATGTTGTTGCACTGTTACTAAAGGTACTGGTGTGGTGGCTGTTGTTGATGTATTTGTTGCCGACAATTGTGTTTGTTGCAAGGTTAAATTATAGGGATTTTGTACATACTCCTGATAGATATCATTACCCGTTTGTGCTTGTTGTTGTGACTGCACATAGACGGGTGCAAAACTTTGTACAATTGCATTGGGTGGCTGCTTTTGTAATGATGGATATTCATTGCCAGCCATTAAATGGGACATGGGCACATTAATATTTGACTCATTGCTCTGAGTAGTACAGGCTATGGGTGATGATTGAGCATTGTAGTCAGCTTCCGTTTCCGCTATAGTTGATACTTCATCACCACTAAATACGGATGTATTGAAATTAGTTGTTGTTGTATTATTTTTACTACAATTTAAAGAATCACTTAGTTTTTGTTGTTGCTGCTGTTGCTGTAAAAGATTATGATGTTGTTGATATTGTTGATAATATTGATTGTATTGTTCTTGTAACAAGTGTTGCATTGTAACTTGTTTATGTTCCGTTTGATGTGTCGGATATTGTTCTCCGGTATCATTTTCCGATTGTTGCTGTTGTTGCTGATACGTTTCTGTTTGAGGTGGTGGTGTATCAAATAGTTCTATGGAATATGAATTATTTTGGTAAATATTAAAATTTTCCGTGCCCTCGTTCATTGTAGAACTTAAGGGCATTGCAGAGGTGGTGGTGGAGGAGGATGACACATTGGTGGTATCTATAGGAACATTATTAGGGGGCGATTCGTGTTGCTGTTGGTTTTGGTCATTTATCATTGAGGTTATAACATCAGATTGTGTTAGTATTTGTATAGGCGAAGTAGTGTTGGCTGTTAATGATTCTTCAGGTTCTATAGTTTGTGATAACAATATTTCAGTTATTGAGGGTGGAGAACAATGTTCTACAATCTGTGGTGTTGGTGGTTGCTGTTGTGGTACAATCATGGGCATAGGCATGGGAGCCATACTATGTGGTGGAACCTTTTTAAATAAAAAAAAATTAAAAAATTCGAATTTTAAAAAGATTTTCCTTTCTTTCACAAAAATATGACAATTGTCACTGTCACAGATTTTTGTTATAAATTAAAAAATAAAGTTTTATTTGTCACAGATTTGTCATTGGATTTATTAAAAAAGTATTTAAAATACTACTTTCTTATACAAATGATGATAGTTAACCTTTTTTTTAAATATAAATATATATATGACAATTGTCACTGTCACAGATTTTTTCTCATTTAAAAAAAAAAAAAAAATAAAAAAAATTGTCACGGATTTTTTTGTAATAGGTTTAAGCAAAACAACCCCATTTTTATCCAAAAGATTGTTATCCTCTTTTGAAACATATATGTCATTGTCACAGATTTTTGTTGTCATTTGTCATAAAAAAATCTAGGTCTCACTTTTGTCATTCTAATACATTTTAGAATAAAGTTGCAAAAGATTGTATATTTATCTTACTTGTTCGAAATTAAATTAGGGCTGCAGTAATTTCTCTGTTACTGGTGGTTATTTTTGTCATACTTTTGTCACATACTTTTTGTCATACTTTTACATACTTGTTAAACAATTGTAAAGTAAAAACGTTTGTCGTTTCTCACATTTAAATAAAAAAGTTGAGAATGTCACACTTTTGTCATGGTCATATAAGTAGTTTAGCATTAGATTTAAACTAATTATATTTATAGCTTACTTGTCCCAATATAAATGCCGGCTGTTGTAATATATCTGCCACTGGTGGTTGTAGTATAATGCTGTGCCTTGGTGATTCTACAGGGGACATGAGTGTTGGAGATTGAGCTGTTACATGGGCAAGTGATGTTAGCTGTTGCAAATGTTGGTGTTGTTGGGGTAAAATCGCTACCGTTGGCATTCGATTCGCTTCAGTGTTAGCAGAATGTTGCATAGATTGATTCATAACATGGGCACGATTGCCTTAAAAAATTTATAATAAAAAATAATAAATACTTTTTGAAATGGCCCCAGAATAAAAAGCATAGATTTTATGTAGAAGAATATACTCAAATACAAACATATTTATATTTAACAACAGAAGTTTTTTTCTAAGGTTTTTCTATAGGAAAAATCCTCAGAATCTAAGAGTTTTTCTATAAAAAAAACAGAATCAAAGTGTTTTCTATAGGAAAAAGTCTTCAGAATCTGAGAGTTTTTAAAAGTGAAAATTCCTTAGAATCTGGAAGTTTTCTGTAGGAAAAACTCCTAAAAATCTGAGGGTTTTTCTGTAGGAAAGAGTCCTACGACTATAGGAAAAAAGTCCTTAGAATCTGGGGGTTTTCCTATAGGAAAAAGTCCTCAGAATCTGAGGACTTTTCTATAGGAAAAAAAGTCCTCAGAATCTGAGAGTTTTTCTATAGGAAAAAAGTCCCCAGAATCTGAGGGTTTTTCTATAGCAAAAAATCCTCAGAATCTAATAGAGGTTTCAATAAAAAAAATTCCCCAGAGTCTGAGGGTTTTAGTATAGAAAAAAGCATTTAGAATTCGAGGGTTTTTTTTATGGGAAAGTCTTCCGAATCTGATGGATTTTCCCCCAGAATCTGAGGGTTTTTCTAAGGGAGAAAGTCCACAGAATCTGATAATTTTTCTATAGGATAAAGTACTTAGTATTAGGGAAAAAGTTCACAAAATCTGTCTGACTATAAGAAAAAATCCTTAATATAAAAATAATTAAGTTTAATAATAAAATGTATTAATCAAATAGTTTTTAGTATCATCACAATTATATACAAAATTTTAAAAAATATAGGTAAACTTTACTAATTTCATGTTAATAATATAAGTTTGTTTCTATCTAAATAATAAAATATTTAAATCTTTACGTGCTATTCGTTTTCATTTTAAAATAATGTTTGCTCTTTAAAAATGTTGTTATAGTTTTGTTAATAAATTTTGTTTGCATTAAATGGGGTTTGGAGCATCTTAAGTTTTCATTGAAATGTTGAGATTTCCTTTTATAAGAATTTTGTTCAAATTGATTATTCAATAATTGCCATTTTAAGGCAGAAGCAAATTTACCTAATTTATACACAAAAACAACTTATTGTAAAATCGAAAATATGCTTTAAAACTTACCTTCATCTCTAAATAGTTCATCTTTAAGATTTGGTAAAAATTCACCTATACGTTTCCATGTTAACTCCCACAAAGCCATATGCAAAGAACCATCATTATTATGGAATACTCTTACCGAATGCATTACCAATAACATATTCTTGAGTATCTCCTGCATTTGTTCTGATAACATATCTGAACCGACTTTCATAAATTTCTCTATATAATCCAATATTTGTATCCATAATTCATTGAAAGCATTACCCAGCTCTAGGAGGGGGGTTAAATGATGTAAAAATACTTTAGACATTATGGTAGCTGTACGTATACGGGATTCTTCTAAAAGTACTGGATCCAGTTGATTTACAGCTGGACTTTCGGGCAGTAATTCGTTGAGTAGCGGAAAGAGTACTTGTTGAAAGCATGAAGCCCATTCTGTACCTGATAGAGTTTGTAAATCATGTACCAATAAAGCTCTTTGTTGTAAACATGATATGGCATAAGTTCGAACCTCACGACGTCTATCCATGGCTAAACGTGCAATGCCCTGTAATAAAGGACACCAGCCTTGAGCCCATAGGGCTGAGCATTGTGGTACTGCACAGCCTTCTTCAGCCCACCAACGAAATATTTGAGCTGTTCTGGTATATAAAGTATACATGAGATCCAATAATTGAATCGATAAAGTTTCATAACGTTGTGCCAAATCTGATTCATCACCTTCTTCGCCGGCGCTATGGGCTTCCATACCATTATTATCATGATTGCCATGTTTACTACGATCTGTTGAGCGATCATTGCGTTTATTAGTAGATTTTTTCTTTTGATTTAGTGCTCCGGCTGCTAAGGAAGCCTCAAATTTACGACGTTGACGTATGCCACCATCACGACAGGCTTCCACAAAAGTACGTATACATCTGACACAACTTTCAAAGTTGTAGGGTGTAATGTGGGCTACATTGCGTACTATAAAAGCCAATGAATCCCAACATTTAAATAAAGCAAATGGCATGTGATCTAATAATTTGCAATTATATATAAGATTTGATAAAGCAGGAGACATTATGGAATCTGGTGGTGATTGGGGTCTAGAAAATAAAGAATTTAAAAATATGAATAGTGATTTTAAGGAGAAAACTTCTATAAACGATTTTTTTATAGAAAACAAAATATAACTTAGTAGTGGCGATTTTTAGATTTTAGGAAAAACCTTCTCAAAATCTGATAATTTTTCTTTAGGGATAAAATATTTCCATAGGAAAAAGTCCTATAAATTTAAAAATGTTTCTTACAGTTATATTAGTTTTTTGTTTTTATATACGTCGAGATTATTTTTATGTTATTTTATGATTTATAACGAGCTTTCAACCCCTGTATGTTTACAAAAATAAAGCAAATCAAACATATTAGCTAGGTTGATACTAGTATTTCGATCTGGCTAAAGATCTCATCAGAACCCGAGGTTTTAGAAAAATTGGAAAAAACTTTTCATAATTTGGTAGAATTCGATTCAAAAAATGTTTTATGGGAAGTCTGAAAAACTTTTTTTGGGGAGTCTGAAAACTTTTCTAAAGCAAAAATTCTGTCTCTGACAATTTTTCTATAGGAAAAAGTTCTTAAAATCTTAGAAATTTTCTTTAGCAAAGTCCTATGGATCTAAAACTCTTTTATATGTCAAAGTCCTGAGAATTCAGGAATTTTGGTAATGAAAAAACGAATAAAATCAAAGATTTTTCTATAGGAAAAAGTACTTAGCACCTGAGAATTTTTTTATAGAAAGAGGTCCCTAGAATCCAAGAATTTTTCTATGGGAAAAAGTCATCGGGCTATTAAAATTGTTCTATAGAAAAATGCTCTTACAATTTAAAATGTTTCTATAACCAAATGTCATTATAATCTTTAACTTCGGGGGAAACTAGGTTATATAAATGTTTGATGTTTTGCATGGGATTGTCACTTCTTTCAAAACGTGTTCTGAGGATGGAAACCTAGAAAATTCCCGAAATAGATCTATCAACACATTCCTGAAAGTGGTCAATTGATAAATTAGAAAACAAAAACTCTATAGATTATTTGTTAGGACAATATCCTAATAAAGAAATATAGAGTATGGCCCCGAACTTGAATAATTTTCATTTTCATTGCACAATTAAAGGTCGAAAAAACATAATTTTTATTTTTAATAAAAATTATATCAAACTTGTAAAATGTCTTTATATTATAAAAATGTTGCTTTCCAAAAGAATCTTCAGAGTCTGAGAATTTTTCAATAGGAAACAGTTTTCAGTATCTAAGAATTTTTCTATAGGAAAAAAACCAATCAAATCAAAGGATTTTTCTGTAGGAAAAAGTACTTAAGGTCCCAGAATTTTTCTTTGTGGGATATAAAGTAATATAGAAAAAAGTACTCAGAATCTAAGGATTTTTTTAAGCCACATACACAATATATAGCAAAACACATGTTTTGCCAAAACGCGTATTAAAACTCTTTATTCTATTCCAACTGTTTTTTATTCATTTCTACCCTTTTTTTCAAAACAAGTGTTTTGCGATCTAGTCTGAATGCCGTATAAAGTCTAATAGGGAATGTAGACAGCGAAATTAATCTACTTAAATAATTTCGCGCATAGCGATTCGCAAGGAAAATGTCGGCGTTTGCAAAAATTTTGCCTACAGCGCCAAAATTTTTTTGGGGGTCGTCCTAACGTTAATTTGTATGTATGTTTTTTAGCGTTGCCAACCGAAATTATATCAAAACACATAGTTCCAGGCAATTAGTAGTATGAATACAGAGTTGTTTAGCAATAGTAAGCAGAGTTTGATTGACTGTTAATCAATAAGTTTACAAAATTGTTTAATCGACTTGTTTATATCATAGGGACACAGGTAGAAGTTACCAACCGCACCAAAAAAAAATAGTACTGGCAAGAATGCTATTTTTGTAAAACCCAAAGTGTTGAAAATTGCCAAAGGTACAACTAATATTGTACTAGGAAAACACTATTTTGTTTGCAAAGCATGAGTTTTGTCAGTACCATCCGCAGAATTCCTTGCCGATATTGTTTTTACCAATATTGCATCCAATTAGAAGCATTTTTTTTTTTTAATATTTTATTATATTTCAAACATTTAAATATGATGTATAAGACTAAGACCGAAGCGTATTGCTGCTTTTTAAATGTGTTTTATTATATTTCTCGAAATTAATTTAAATTAAGCTATTTTAAAAGCACCAAATTTTTTTAATTAGCAATAGGGTAACAGGAAAACACTGTCCAGATTGTTAATCCCACGTTCTGCCAAAGCATAACCGACCATCGCCGAAGCTTTACCAACACTTTGCCGAGTATATTTTTCTGCCTGGGGAGTTTAAACAGCGAAATTAACCTACTTGATTAAAGTTAATCCACCTTTTTAATCTTCCTCGTTTACATATGCATTTTTTCACAGTCAAAAGTTTAATTTGACAGCTAAAAGGTTGACTATGACAGTTTAAAATACGTAGATGGCGCCGATAGTGATCCGGCATAAAAAAAGATGCCAGAAGAATATGCCATCTTTAGAAAAAATTTTGTCGACAGCGCCAAATTTTTTTGCGGCGTTATCTTAGCGTTAATTTTTATCCAACTTTGTCTGTATGTTTTTGAGCGTTGCCAACCGAAATAATATTAAAACATAGAGTTGCGTACAATTCGCAGTATGAATGCAGAGTTGTTTAGAAACAGTAAGCAGGGGAAAAGTAGGGTATGAAGTTTGTTAGAAACTTTTTTGTTTGAGAACTTTTCAATATTTTTTTGACTCTACTGGATAGATCTTCAAAATACCTCTGATTTGCTACCCAATTTGCATATATTTTGTTGTAATCCCCATAAATAAAACGCAAATAAACGAAAATTGGGGGCACATTTGACCCTACGTTTTCACCCCTAAATATGTGATTGGACAGCAAAAAATATATAGGTGTTACTTATTTTTCGACTCTATATCATACCCAAGTTTCATTGCGATCTTCTTAATAAAGATACTTTTTATAAAAGGTACTTTTTTAAAAATGTACTTTTTTATAAATGGTTCATTTTTATAAAAGGTACTTTTTTATAAAAGCTATTTTTTATAAAATGTACTTTTTTATAAAAGTTTCTTTTTTATAAAAAGTACTTTTTATAAAAGGTTATTTTCTGTAAAAGGTACTTTTATAAAAAGGGACCTTTTATAAAAGGTGGAAAGAAAGGGTACTTTTTACAAAAGGTGCATTTTTATAAAAACGGATCTTATTTAAAACAAGTAATTTTTTTAAACTGCTTCTTTTTTTTATAAAAGATACTTTTTATATAAGGTAATTTTTTTTATATAAATTACTTTTTCATAAAATGTTTTTTAAAAAAGTGCTTTTTCAGTGTTTTTAAGAATATTTACCTTGACGAAGCTGTTAAATCAGTATCTTTATTCACCAATATCCAATTTTCTCCTGTGGGGCTTGGCGGAAAAGGACTACCAGTATTTGAATTTTGTTGTTGCTGCTGTTGTGGTACCTTTTGCTGCAATGATTGCTTACTACCCAATTCAGAATCTGATATATAACCCCTATCCGGTAAACCCGAATCATCTTCACTACTTAAAGCTCCATCCGATTTAACAATCATACCATTTGGTACTGGCAATGAAGCATCTTCATACTCGGGTGGCTCTGCGCCAGCGCCTACACATTCCAGTATGGTAAAAACAATTTGCCAATCTTGTTCGGAATGTATATTTTGTGCCGAAGTTTTAAGCAATTCATACATTCCAATAGAAATTTGTTTAGAAATGCGCAAGATAACTGCTGGTTTTAACATTAGCAACATTTTTAATGATTTCAAGACAATGGGACATAGTTCCTCATTACGCATTAGATATATGGCCAGCTTAAGCATGGCTACTATGCAACGATTAAGTAAATAATCATAACCACAAGAAGAACCACCCATTAGTAAAAGATACATTTGATCTCTCACTGCCGGCCACAAAGGAATCATACGATCACGATTGTAAATAACTATTTTAACTAAGAATTCCATCCAAAATACTACTATATCTTCAGCATAAGGCATACTTATAGATTTATGAGCATTGGGTGCCTTCAATGAAGCCAATACTTGTTTGAGTAATTCTTGTAATGACTCTAATTGGACAAATTTCGATTCTTGTATCATTTGATCCAATTGACATTCTTTTATACATTTTTTACCAATTTTTATAAATTCCTGCTCTTCATACGAAGGTTCCCGTTGACCTTCAGAGGATAGATAAGAATATAAACTAGAAAATAAACCAGATTCTTGTTTTTGGCTAGGTTTCTCTAAAATCAATTGAGCCTTGCCCGAAGGTTCACAAAAATCTTCTACTTCCATTAAAGATTTTGGCAATAATTTTAAACGAAACAGTTGTAGATATATATCCAATATATGACGCCAACCATCTCTTAAACTATCACCATAATCGTGTACCAAAGCAAATACCGTACGCATCGCAGCCTGAGCTTTGGGATTCAAACCAAAGTTAACAGCTTGTACAATTTCATTTAGAGCCGGATTAGGGGCTTCTTGTTGGGCACTACTTAAAATGGTAGTAAATTTACATAAAGTTAAAATTAAAGCATCAAAATCTTCATGTAGACCATAAAAGGCAGAAATGCCAGCACATTTTGTAAAACCTGAAAAGAAAATACAAGGATTTTTATATAAAGGTTTAAATAAAAACTTTAATAAATAAAACAAACCCGTTAAAGTCCTTTGATAACCAGTTTCACTGCTCTTATCAAACATAAAACTTAACGATGATAAAGAAGGACCCCATATAACATTAAATATTTCCATATCATAGGTAGCATCGTGTACATAATTAAAAGCACCATCTGATGTAACACCACGTCTTAATAAAACTTTCCATAAGTAATTTTCACGTACCAATCCAGTTTGTTCGGCTGGCATAATAATTTCTTCATTTCTGAAAGGAGAACAAATTTATTGTATGTTGGCAGGAGGTTGAAATCTACTTACTTGATAGCATTAAAAATGGCTGCCAATAAATCCTGGTCAAAATCTTTGCCACCATTAAGACCTCTTAAATTTTTAAGAAAATCTTCTTGGGTCATAGGTACATTAAGACGTTTAGCATTGGAATTATGTTGATCCATATTTAACATAATTGTTGCATAAGATACACTAAAAGCAGCATCTGTATTGGCAAATGGTTCACCATTTTGTTTCTAAAGAAAAAATATATTCAAAAATAAGAAAATTTAGGAGGAAATTACGATTTTCTGAGTTTTTTTTTAGAAAAATGATTAAAATTAGCTTTAAGAACTTTTCACTTCTGAAGATTTTTTCCTATAAATAAATTTTCCTTATACTCTGACACTTTTTCCTCTAGAAAATTCCTCAGATTCTTTGAAATTTTTCCAATATAAAAATCTTCAGATTCTGAAAATGTTTCTTATATAGATATCCTCAGATTTTGAGAAGTTTTTTTCGGAGAAAAAATCTTCGTTTAAAAAAATCCTCAGATTCTGAGAAATTTTCCCTATCGACAAATGCTAAAATTCTGAGGAATTTTTCCTATAGAAAAATCCTCAGATCCTTAGGAATATTTGCTATAGAAAAATACTCAGTTACTTAGAAATTTTTCCTATAGAAAACTTTTCAGATACTTAGGAATTTTTCCCATAGAAAATTCGGCAGATTCTGAGAAATTTTTCGTATATAAAAATTCTTAGATTGTGATGAATTTTTACAATAGAAAAATCCTTAGGTTCTGCTGAATTTTTCCTATAAAAAATTCTCAGATTCTGAGAAATTTTAATATAGAAATATCCTGATTTTATAGAAAAATTCTCAGATTATGAGAACTTTTTCCTATAGAAAAATTCTCAGATTCTGAGGCATTTTTCGTATAGAAAAAATTCGCAGATTCTGATGAATTTTTTCTATAGAAAAAATGTTCATATTCTGAGGAATTTTTCCTATAGAAAAAAATGTTCAGATTCTGAGGAATTTTTCCTATAGAAAAATTCTCAAATTCTGAGAACTTTTTCCTGTAGAATAATTCTCAAATTCTGAGAACTTTTTCCTATAGAAAAATTCTCAGATTCTGAGAACTTTTTCCTACAGAAAAATTCTCAAATTCTAAGAAATTTTTCCTATAGAAAAAATCTCAAATTCTGAGATATTTTCTCAATAGAAAAATTCTCAGATTCTGATCAATTTTTCCTATAGAAAAAATCTTTAGATTCTGAGAAATTTTTCCTATAAAAAAAATCCTCAGATTCGGTGGAATTTTCCCTATAGAAACATCCTCAGATTCTGAGGAATTTTTCTACAGAAAATCCTCAGATTCTGAGGGATTTTTCTACAGAAAAGCCTCAGATTCTGAGGAAATAGAAGAATAATCAGTTTCTAAAGAATTTTTCAATAAGAAAAATTTTTAGATTCTGAGCAATTTTTTCTTTTGAAAATTTCAATAAAACAATCGTCAGATTCTGCGGAATTTTTCATATTGAAAAAAATCCTCAGATTGTCAGAAATTTTTAATATAGAAAATTTCTCAGATTCTGAGGAATTTTTCCTATATTAAAATCCTCAGATTCTAAGGAATTTTTCCTATAGATAAATTAAAACTTTTTTAAATTCAGCTAACATTTTTCTATAAAATTTATTTTTAGAATCTGAGGTTCTTTTCGTATAGAAAAATTCTTAGATTCACCGGCAGATTCTGTGAAAAAAATCTCATTTGTAATTTTTGTTTATACTCACATGCCAATGATCTGCAAAATGTTCCAAAACCAAAAATATAAGTGGTGCCTCACCCGGCAAACGGAATGTTTCCAAATATAAACGTAATGCTTGATCCACTCTTAAGCCAATAAAATCAAATGATTCCACAAAATTCATTAGAATTTTAGAATCGACATTTTTCTTTCTTGATATATATTCTCCAATCATTTTCTTATCTAAACCAGGATTTTCACGTAAAAATAAAGCCACTTCCATGGGATCTAATTGGGAATTGAGTATACCATTTTCTTGTAAAAATTGTATACCCTTATCGGGACGTTTATTAAATAGTTCAGTACCCTGACTAAGAATACGTTTCTTATTTTTAACTTCTTTTAAAAATTCTTTTGTTATAGCTTTTTCAGCGGCCGTATCACCCGAAAGTAGACGTAAACGTGATGAAGTATTAATAAATTTAGATATATTTTCTACTTTGGTATCCTCTAAATTATTTGCATCATCTATAATTATACCTTCGAGGCCAGAATTATGACGGGAATGTCTTAAGCCCGTTGGCGGTGTGCCAGTATTGGAATTATTAGTTCCCTCTGCCATGGCTGGATTCGAGCCACCAGTATTATTTTTAACTGCCACACAATTACCCTCAATACTATCTACTACAGATATTAAAGTATCCATAGCTATAATATGAGTATTGTATATGGCATTTGTAGCTGATAATGTATATTTCGATAGCAAATTGGTTATACTTTCAAATAAATCACTGCAATATAAATCGCAATCATAATTGATATATAATTCAGTTGCAAATCCCGGAATACGCCAGAGTTGTAGTAAATTATCTAAAGCCAATTCACGCATTTCATAGGCTGTTTTAGGATTATCACTAGCAATGATTTCGGATATTTTCTTAAGATAAAATTCCAATTGAAATTTTAAATGTCCACGTAATGATTCAAAGAGTAAGAAACAAAGTTGTAAATCAGCTGCAAATATGGTTAAACGCTCGGAATTCATGAGCTGAAATTAAAGAGAAAATAAAATATAGAAAGAATTTATTTAAAAGCAAAGAAATTTTCCATAATAAAATAATCGAAGAATTTTTCTATAAAGGAAAAAGTTCTCAAAATCTGAGAAGTTTGCTATAAAGAAAAAAGTTCTCAGAGTCTGAAAATATGTGTACACAGAAAAAGTCCTCAGAATTCAAGAATTTTTATATGTATACAGAAAAAATCCTCAGAATCTGAGAATTTCCCTATACAGAAAAGTTCTCAAAATATGAGAAATTATTTAATACAGAAGAGGTTCTCAGAATTTAAGAATTTTTCTATACGGCAAAAGTTCTCAGAATATGAGAATTTTTCTGTACAGAAAAAGTCTTCGGAGTCTTAGAATTTTTCTATACAGAAAAAATGTTCGGAATCTTAGAATTTTTCTATACAGAAATGGTCCTTAGAATTGAAGAGTTTTTCTGTACAGAAACAGTCCCTAGAACCTGGGATTTTTTTTATACAGAAAAATAGCTTAGAATCTTTATTTAAAATCTGAGAAAAAATGTATTTAAAATCTGAAAATTTGTTTTAATCAGAACTCTCTTGTATTCTTTGAAATAGTAATTAAACTTACCGAAAATAAATTCCGACATAAATCATCTCTTACTAATTGCAACAATGAATCATATTTGCCAATATTATCGGCTCCAACTTCAAAGGCTACTGTCAATAGACTAAGACCCATGTGCATCATAGTATCAGTATTTTGTTTATCCATTGGATTACACAGTAAAATCAGGAAACGGAATAATTCTTGTATGCAAGGTAAACCATAGGGCACCAAGGGAGCCATACCCTCCGAGCCATCAACAGAATTTTGTTGAGTAAAACGTACACCAACCGAATTAATATATTCACTACTACCTCCAGGTGACTGGGGAGATTGAGGACGCTGTTCCAAAGAATCACCTTCCTGGTTAATACCTTGTGGAGATGCTGGTTCTACAGATATTAAAGGAGTGGTTAAATCTGTATTGTTTGTGGTATTATCACCACCAATTTCTCCTTCATGTTGGTTAAACGTAGAAGTTGGTGTTTGTGTTATTTTTCCTTGTAAATCTACTATATTACCAGCTGGTGTTGCTGGTGTGGTAGCCAAGACGGGTGCTTTTAAATGATTTACCGGTGCTGGTGTAATAAGATTCTGTGTAGCTACTTCCTCTGACGACTGTGCTGGTGTAGATATTTTTCGTTGTTGCTGATCTTCTGTACCAACTTTGATTAAATCATTTCCTTTTAAACTTTGAGAACGTTTTAGATTATTTGTTTCTGTAATTGGTTGTTTGGACGATTTTTTACGTTGTTTTTTATCTTCATCCATAGATGCAGCCATCATTTGGAATTTTTTTAACAAACCCGACTCACTACGATCATCGGCAAATTGTGGTAAACGCATAAATAACAATAAAACCATATCTTTGAGAGCTTGCTCCGCTGAACGTCTCAACAATTCATTAAGTCTTGGTTCAAAGCAAATTTTAAAAGAACTTAACATTACTTCACAAACAGCTTCATTGGTTAATACCGATCCTTCGGGGCTGCGCATTAACGTATGAAGAACTTCGACTACACGGAAAAGAGTGACACCATCTGATGATTGATCGGTACCCATGAAACGGGCATGAGTTACAGCATCGGCTATATTTTCGATAATTACAGCCAAATTGGGTGAAGTGGCATCTAAAGAATGTAGAATAGTAACAGATATTTAAAATAACAAATCAAATAGTTACAAAAACAACACAAAACTTATGTTAAATAGCAACAAGTTATTAAAAAGTTGTTTTTTTTAACAAAATGTTGAATTATTTATACAAATTTTAAATTTTTGGAATAAAAATAATACATTTTTCTATCAAGAAGTAATATTTTATTTCAAAAACTACCTTTTACTAAAAAATAACCCTTATTTCAAAAGTAGGGGAGAGGGCCCCAAGATGGATATTGCGTATAAAATGTTTGCATTAGGTATCAGCACTTCATGATTTCTTGTTGCCGTTTGTTAAGACGCAGTTTTCTGGTCATACTCGAAGAAAAAACATCTGCTTGTTTTACTACTGCAATTTTTTTGTTCGAAAAGGTTTTGAACATATTCTTGTTGATTCAATTAAGCAAAGAGTTTAGAAAATAAAGAGATTGCAATACTCTCACTTACTGAGAAAAAATATATAATTTATGGCTGTAAATAGGAAAATGAAGATTTTTTCGCAACATTAAATTGCTAAATTGATTTTTTTTAATGTTGCTGCTGATAGTTTTCGACATATTTGTTATGATTTGATTAAAAGTTGTTTCAATATAGCTTTGGTTTTCCCTAAAAAAAGCATGTGTTAACAGAGGGTGAGAGCATTACATAGCCATTGATTTAAGTTATCTAAATTTGGGATTTCGTAAAGGTATATATGGCATTATAGATATTAATTTAACGATATTCTAATAATATTTTATTCATATTTTGTTTGTATACCAATTTTTAGGAACTCTCCATAAATTACTTCAAATGCCCTAAGATGGGCATTTTCATGACTCTAAGATGAAAGTTGAAGATAAATTTAAAAATATTCTGATTTATTAACTGTAATCAGGCCCTTGCAAAAAGGGAAACCCTCTCATAAAAGCAACAGAGGTCGAAAGCCTATGAAAAGCAGCGTTGAAAGGTAAGCAAGTAATCGTTAAGAAAAACATTCAAAGTCTTAGGTCGAAAAACTGATCTAAGAAGAAAATATTAACTAGCGCTTCGAAAGTATTTAGAAAATAGCTGTTTTTTTTTAATCAAATGTCTTTAATAAATCCTAATGGTGGTCTTTATCCAAACCCTATGCAAATGTTTGCCGGTCTTGACAGATAAAGTGCATTAACATTTATTAATTTAAATAAAAATTTTTCTGCCGCATTGGAAAGTCAATCAATATTTGAACCCGTTATTGGAAATTCAAGCAATATTCGAAGCCGTTAATTAGACAAATCCAAAAATAAATCAGTTGATTTCAAAAAGAACCTTATATTACAAATATTTCAAAAAGTCTCTTTTATTTCAAAAAGTGTCTTTAATTTCAAAAAGTTCGTTTTATGTCAAAATATAACTTTATTTCAAAAAGTAATATTTATTTCAAAGGGTTTTATTTAAAAAGGTACCTTTTATTTAAAAAAGTACCTTTTATTAAAAAAGTACATTTTATTTCAAAAAGTATATTTTACTTCAAAAAGTATATTTTATTCAAAAAGTACCTTTTATTTGAAAATAGTGAATAGTTCATGCACTGCTTATGCCTTTATTTTTATATTGTCTAGAAGTTTATTCTGGAACATATGGTTATATTATGAGGAAAGTAAGATTGCCCTTTAATAGAATTATCAGATATTTATATTCTATAAGGTTGCACCAACATATTTCCTCATTTGTTTCAAAGTTTTTAGGTTGTTCGTTTTCTGAGTTTGTTAATATTAGATGCCTATTACATTTTTATAAGGTTTTGAAAATTAAATCGCCTGTTTTCATAGTAGACTTGTTTGAATTTGTAGAACTGTCAGGAACAGGCAGATAAAGTTTCCAAAATTAACTCCAATTGTGGAAAGATCGTTCCAGGTGAGAGTAGCACGGACTTTTAATCATTTGCCAAATACTTTAAGGCGAGATTTCTGTGATTCGGTTAATACATTCAAAAGAAAACTTATTCAAAATGTTTCTAATAGATGATAGAAGTTTTTTTTTTTTTTTTATCAGCAATTAATGGCTGATATAGAATGAAAGGGATAATTTCAAAGGGTTTTATTTAAAAAGGTACCTTTTATTTAAAAAAGTACCTTTTATTAAAAAAGTACATTTTATTTCAAAAAGTATATTTTACTTCAAAAAATATCTTTTATTCAAAAAGTACCTTTTATTTGAAAAAGTATATTTTACTTCAAAAAGTATCTTTTATTCAAAAAGTACCTTTTATTTGAAAAAGTACTTTTTATTTCAAAAACTTCCTTTTATTACAAAAAGTACCTTTTAAAAAAAGTACATTTTATTTCAAAAACTACCTTTTTTTCAAAAAGTATCTTTTTTTTCAAAAAGTAGATTTTATTTCATATAGTATTTTATAAATCAAAAAGTACCTTTTATTCGAAAAATTAATTTTATTTAGAAAACGTCCTTTTATTTCAAAAAGTACTTATTATTTAAAAAATACAGTTGATTTCAAAAAGTACCTTATATTTCTGAAAGCGTTCTTTATTAAAAATGTGTCTTTTATTAAAAAAAGCTCCTTTTATTAAAAAAGTATATATTATTAAAAAAGTATCTTTTATTAAAAACGTACTTTTTATTAAAAAAGTGCTTTTATTAAAAAAAAGTACCTTTTTAGTACAAAAAGTACCTTTTATTAAAAAGGTATCTTTTAAAAAAAAGTACCTTTTTAGTACAAAAAGTACCTTTTATTAAAAAGGTATCTTTTATAAAAAAGGTATCTTTTATTAAAAAAAATACCTTTTATTACAAAAGTACAGTCTATTAAAAAGGTACCTTTTATTAAGAAAGTACTTATTATTAAAAAGGACCTCTTATTAATAAATTACTTTTTATTAAAAAATTACTTTTTGTTGATAATTTTTATATTGTTGACCTGTTGGGTTGTTATGTGATGAATTTATTACAAAATTACCTTTTTTAAAAAAGTACCTTTTATTAAAAAAGTACCTTTTATTAAAAAAGTACCTTTTATTAAAAAAGTACCTTTTATTAAAAAAGTACCTTTTATTAAAAAAGTGCCTTTTATTTAAAAAATACATTTTTTTAAAAAGGTACATTTTATTAATAAAAAAATACTTTTTAATAAAAAGGACATAGTTCTAGAAAATAAAAAATTACCAAAAATTTAGCTATAAAATTTGCCTTTGGAGCCATTTTAGAGTCAAGAATTTTAAGGGCGCCGAAGTTTCTAGAGTGGGATAGAATTGAACAGATTTTATATATTTTTTAAATTTCACTAATTCAAGCATTTTATTTGAAATATTTAGATCTGCTAACTTATTTCAAATTAACCAAAGTTTAGGGCTTAAACATAATTATGAATGTCAAATTTATATGAAAATATCTGTGGCTAAAGTTAAGCTATGGTTATTTTTAGAAAAGTTACTCGCCAGTAGTTGTTTTTAATTAATTTTACAATATTTTCATATATTTAGTTAGATAAGCTCAAGTCGGTTGTATACAAGGTCTCGGTGTTAGTTTAGTCAATCGTCGCTTAATTTTGCGGGTAACTGAAGATTAGGGTGATGACTATGAAACTATAATTTTATTGTCTATCATGAAAATGGTCAAACCTTTTGAATAACAACAAAAAAAAATCTAATATGAAAATATCAAACTAGATTTTGGTCTTGAGGTAGAACAATATTCTAACTAAATATATGAAAATATAGCAAGTCCAAAAAAAACATGTTTGTATTTTTAATACAATAGAAAAATTAAAACATTTTTAATTAATATTTTTTGTTCAGGTCCTCGTTTCATTTAAACAAATCGTAAAATAAGTTCTCATATTCAGTAACATTTTAAGTTTTGAATATTTTTTTTATTGAGAAATATTTATATCGCAAAAACTGTAACAACAGTTCGACCGAATTCTCTGATTATGTTTAGATTTTTGAGAATTTATCAATTTTATTGAAAAATGTATTCCTTACCTATCAATCCATATGATAAAAATTTGTTAATAGCCGATAATGCCAAACTTGTGACAGCACCCGTCGTTTCCTCAGTACGTATGACCTCGAGAAATGGAGCCAAAAAGACATTGGGATCAATAAGACGTAAATCTTCAATACGATTTAGAACTTGCTTTAAGTCCATAAATAATTTCATTAAAGCATCCTTTTCTTCATCCTGGAATAAAAAATGAGTTTAAATTAATCTTTTAGGAACTCCATAATCTACCATATGTATACACATATACAGAGATAAACACACATACTATGTTTTTGAATATATTTAATCAAATACAAACTTACCACGTATGCGGTGGCATTCCAACGGGAACCTCTTCGCATAGCGGTTATCAAAGTGGACATTTCGCCCCGTACCACAAATATGCCATTGCCGGGCAAAGACATTTTGTTAGTTTTGCGAACTAAAAAACCTTGATTGTTAATTTTTTCGTGAAAAACTAATCAAATTTTCCTTTATTAACAAAAAAAAAAAAATCTGTTAAAAGGGTGGTGACAATTATTATTTTAAACTCTTTTTCTCGATAAAATTTCCTTTATTTCAAATGTTAATTCGTTAATGTTTCAACTTGTTACTCTTTTCTTCATGTAGTTTAATGATTTTACATTTTATTTATTTAATTATAACGATAAATCAATTAATTTTCCTTTAAAATACCACGCAACCACGAATTAAAAAAAAATCCAATTTTTTTTCTTCTTGTTTTCTTATTTTTTGCTTATAAGCAGTGCTGCCAGTTTTCTTGAGGATAAAATCGTCATCATATATTGAAAAATCTTCAAATAAAATTGTAAAAATCGCCAAAATTAAATATATATGATATACCGTATGTGGGATAAAGTTTTAATAAATAAATAAAAAACAATTGCGTAATTTACATATCTAGTTCCAACGTATTGTTGTAATGTAACACGATTTTTAGATGCTCTATTTTACAACGAAAGCACTTTACCACATAAACTGCTAATCACTTTTACACAATTATGTGAAAATCACTTTAGAAGCTCAATTTTTTATATTTTTTTAGTTTTTATTTATAATTTTTTATTTGCTTATAATATTTGTAAATTCATTAACTGTGCTATTTTCTTTAATTTATAAATTAGGACTTGCATTAACGAATTCAAATTTATTATCAAATTCAAATCGCATTACATTTGATGACATTGTTTAATACAATATATTCTGTAATTTTTAATTATTTTATGTTTTTAATTTTGGGTTTGCTTTTCATATTAAGTAATATTATTAATATTATTATTAATTATTTTTATACAAAAATTGTTTATTATTACATGTTTCTGCATTTTCATTTTTCAAATTGCGAATTTCTGAAGTTTCACTTTGCAACACTTTATTTATTTTATTCTGCCTGTTTTTAATGCAGCGGATTTATTTTTGGATTTAGTTTTTTCAATATAAATTAAAAGTTGACTTAATTTTTTTTATACTTTTAGAATATTTCAGCTTGCGGTCTGTTTGTTTTGCATAAAATTCCATAACTTTTTTAAATTCTAAAAAATAGTTTATTTTTATCTAAATCTTACACTAATTACATTTTAAAAAATATAAAAAATTAACTTTTATTAAAATGTAAACACAGAAATTAAATTAAGCTAAACACAATATGAATTTATAATACAAATAAATCCGTGTTGGATTTAGCTTTATTTAATTTTAGTATTTGCATTTTTGCAAAATTTAATTTCACATCATTTAAGCAAATATGTGTTAGATTTCGATAAAAGAATTATTTTTTTTTTAATTTTAACGAAATAATATAAATTAAAAAATATATCCGCTGATTTTAAACTATTGTGAAAAATATAACCATTTTGGAAGCAAAAATCGTTAAAATGTTAACACAGAAATTAAATTAAGCTTAACACAATATGAATTTATAATATAAATAAATCCGTGTTGGATTTAGCTTTATTTAATTTTAGTATTTGCATTTTTGCAAAATTTAATTTTACATCATTTAAGCAAATATGTATTAGATTTCGATAAAAGAATTATTTTTTTTGTAAATTTTAACGAAATAATATAAATTCAAAAATATATCCGCTGATTTTAAACTATTGTGAAAAATATAACCATTTTGGAAGCAAAAATCGTCCAATCGTCATTTAGTTATTTTATCGTCAAAATAACGATAAATAGTCAAACCTGGCAACACTACTTATGACTGATGACGTTTCGAAAGAGAATATAGCAAAACGTCAAATTAAAATTGTTTTTGTAAATAAATGTCAAACTGTGGTTTATAAAAATCTGGCAGCACTGTTTTGCAGAAAAAAAAATAAAAATTGATGTGTCAAAGAAAAAATTATATTTCTTGGTACGTGTTTTGGTAAAAATTTGAAGAAAAGTGAACAAAAAATTAAGAAAATTTATAAAAATTTATAAATTTTCTTGAAAAATTCAATAAAATAACAAAAATTGAACTGTTATAATTGCTATTTTAAATAAAACGTGTTAATATTTTAAATAAATTTACCAACAATATGGGTAATACAGATTCAAAGTTAAACTTTCGCAAAGCTATTGTACAACTAACGCAAAAAAATCAAAAGATCGATGCAGACGACCCATTTTGGGATCAATTTTGGTGTGGCCATCAGACAACATTGGAAGATGTCTTTGCTTTAGTTACGGCCGCAGAAATACGCAATATACGCAATGATAATCCTGCAAATTTGGCTACCTTATGCTATAAAGCAGTGGAAAAACTTGCGGAGGCGGTGGATAGTAGTTGTCGTACTCAAGCCGAACAGCAGTGTGTATTAAATTGTGTCAGATTGTTAATACGCATTATGCCCTATATATTTGAAGATGAAAAATGGCGTCATTTCTTTTGGAGTAGTTTACCAGCAACACAGGAACGATCAGGCCATCGTCGGCCTACCGGAGTTGGAGAATTGGAATTAGCTGAAGGCTCTGATCAATTGGCTACACAAAATCATACCGTACCTTTGGCTCAATCTTTATTAAATGCTATATGTGATTTATTGTTTTGTCCAGACTTTACAGTTACAGCAACGCGTCGGCCAGGTCCCGATAAGGCCGAAGAATTGGCCAATATTGATAGTTGTGAATATATATGGGAAGCTGGTGTGGGTTTTGCTCATTCTCCACCCAAAAATGCAAGTTATGAGAAAAGGCGTACGGAATTGTTGAAATTATTATTAACTTGTTTTTCGGAACCCATGTACCGGACACCACAACCAGCAGAGGAGCCTAACAAATGGATAGCATATTTTACCTCGGCTGACAATCGCCATGCTTTACCTTTGTTCACCTCTCTCTTAAATACTGTATGCTCTTATGATCCGGTAGGTTTTGGGGTGCCCTATAATCATCTTCTCTTTACCGATACCACAGAACCCCTGGTAGAAGCTTGTCTCCAAATCCTTATCGTCACGCTTGATCATGATATGATTATGCAGCAACAACAGCTGCAACAGCAATTAGAATTACAGAGGCATGTTAAGGGTGGAGCCAACTCTGCATCGGTAGCTCCCTCACCCTATGATGATGTTTGTGGTGATAATTTATTTATCAATTATTTGTCTCGTGTTCATCGTGATGAAGATTTTCATTTTATTTTAAAGGGCATTACACGTTTACTTAATAATCCCTTGTTGCAAAACTATTTACCCAACTCCACGAAGCGATTGCACTGTCATCAGGAATTGTTAATATTGTTTTGGAAAATTTGTGATTATAATAAGAAATTTTTGTATTTTGTATTGAAAAGTTCAGATGTATTGGATGTATTAATACCAATTCTATATCATTTGAATTATTCACGGGCGGATCAATCGAAAGTGGGTCTAATGCATATTGGAGTATTTATACTATTGCTGTTGTCAGGTGAGATTAACGCAAAAGCTTTAAAATTTCAGTAATCCCTAGAAAAGAAAACAAAAAAGAATTTGAATAAACAATTATGATTTTTAATCCTGGAATTTTGTCAATTTTTTAAGCCCAATTTTTTAACCCCATGAGTTTTTTAAACCTGGCACGAGTCTCAGCAGTTCTGGCAATTAACCTTTATCAGTGATTCTGATAATACTGTTATATTTGTTGTTTTTTTTTTATTATTATTTGAATGATTTCTAATACCACATACACTTCGTACTACTCTTTAAACAGAGCGATTTTAATGCTCTGACCTAAAGTCAGGTGGATTTTTGATGTGACTTAAAACTATAGTTTTCAGTACATGGTGTTTTTGTTGGGCATAAATAATTGCAGAAGTACAACACAAACAACATAACATTGTTCTATTTTTAGAAATCAATATCCACTACTTTCCCATAATATTGTTTAAATTAAATAAGTAATCTTTTCTTTCATTTACTATAAAAAAAAAGTTTTCTCAAATTGTTCTAAAAGTTTATTTTTTAATATTTTTAAGAAATTCACTCATTTTTTTTATTACCTTGTAATTTCTTTTAAATATTCATAAATTTGATCATGTTCGTTTTTCAGGTGAACGCAATTTTGGTGTACGTTTAAATAAACCCTATACGGCTACTGTACCCATGGATATTCCCGTATTTACCGGTACTCATGCTGATTTGTTAATAACAGTATTTCATAAAATTATCGCTACCGGACATCAACGTTTACAACCATTATTCGATTGTTTACTTACGATCTTAGTAAATGTATCACCCTATTTGAAAACACTCTCCATGGTGGCCAGTGTTAAACTATTGCATTTACTTGAGGCCTTCAGTACTCCCTGGTTTCTATTATCCGCACCCAGTAATCATCATTTGGTCTTCTTTTTATTGGAAATCTTTAATAATATTATACAATATCAATTCGATGGTAATTCCAATTTAGTATACACCATTATACGCAAACGTCATGTATTTCATGCTATGGCCAATTTACCCTCGGATATGGCGGGTATAGCAAAATGTTTAAGTGGTCGTAAAGTGGGTAAATTTAATTTACCACCGGTACGGCAGAAACGCATAACAACTGTAGTGCAAAATTTTAATAATCAATTACCAGAATGTGGAGAAGATGATGAGGATGATGATGAAGAAGATGATTTGGATGAAAAATTACCAGATAAAACAGCTAATGATAAAACTGTTACAGCGGGAGTTAATAATATAGCATTAGTAGAAGAATCTGAGACAGAATCGTCACATACACAACAGGGTGAACAACAAATGGAAGGTGCTTTTCCAGCTATGCCTGCTGAACCGGGTACTTTAAAAGCTTCACTACCCGATACGCCTCATATAAATCAAATGACTGAACGTGAACAGGCTCATCCTGGATCAGCTGATCAAACACCCACCATAGATGGTACTTCTGATATAGTACGTTTTGATAAGATTAATGAAAGATCTCCCTCTGAATCAAGAACCAGTAGTCCTAATGGTCATTTAGAATCTAATGATGCCGATAAGTCGCCATTTAGTCGTCTATCCGTAGCTCATCGTAGTAGCATACGCATGGTTCATCAACCATCGGCTGATGTATGGACACCTACACCCGAATGGATTGTTTCATGGCGTTCGAAATTGCCCTTGCAAACAATAATGCGTTTGTTACAAGTTTTAGTACCCCAAGTAGAGAAAATCTGTATTGACAAGGGACTAACAGATGAATCAGAAATTTTGAAATTTTTACAACATGGCACTTTAGTCGGTCTATTGCCGGTGCCGCATCCAATACTCATTAGAAAATATCAAGCTAATGCTGGTACTACTGCCTGGTTTCGTACCTATATATGGGGTGTTATTTATTTACGAAATGTAGAACCAGCCATTTGGTATGATACCGAAGTTAAACTATTTGAAATCCAAAGAGTCTAAGTTATATAGAAATATTTAGGTAAGACATTATTAATATATTTCTAAATACATACACAAATATAGTATAACACAAAAACACAACTCCTCTAGAGAATCGTCTCCAAAATCCTCCACTCACAACACACAAAAACTATCAATTTTAGTAAACTAAGTAATAAGATAAAACAGGAGGAATCAAATTTTGATTCGGAAAAACTTTTTAGAAAATTAAAGAAACGTTTACAGGCCAAACTGTATTAAGCGATGTTGAATTAAGGATAATACCGATTACAAATAAATACACTTAAGTATCCATATTTAGCTTAAATCAAATTTTAAAAAGTTCCATCTCTATTACGATTGTTTGTTCATTTGTAATCGAAATTTATGGTAACCAACTGAATCAAATTAAAAAAAATTCAAATAAAAAAATAAAATAAGCTCGCAAATATAAAAACAATTTGTAAAAATTCGCGAATTAAATAAAATCAAGTATGGATATCTTTGAATTAAAAGAAAACTTTAGCAACATTTTGAAAGAGTTAACAAAACACAAGTCAATTAAGGTTGGGCCGTTGATACAGTTTTATAAATTTGTTTTTATCAATACTATATTGATATTCTGCAACTTTAACAAATAGCTCAAATGTAGCTCTAACAAATTTATTTACCCAGGTATCGATAACACATCGTGTATATGTTTTGGCAAATCATTAAATAGTTCTTGTGTAATCGATAGCAGATTTTTAAATAAATTATTTTCTGTTCATTTCAGTTTTGACGGAATTCTATATTCAATAAGTTGATAACTTAAGAAAGTATTTGCTATCGATATGAAAAGTGTTATTTTCCATTACAAATACTATTCTTGAATTTTAGCTATCGATATTTTTGGTTTATCGAAGCGGATTATCTTATCGATTGCACTGAAATATATTCATTTTCACTTTCAAATCACTTTATTATCGATTTTTTACGAAGTTTTAAATGTTTTTTTTTATTGATTTTTCCAAAACAAAATTGTTATTCAATGTTTTGTGTTATCGATAACACTAAACTGATTTTTTTCGATTAACGATATCAAACCGCAAATAATTATCGATTTAAAATTTAATTTTCGCTTTTATCAAAATTTCGCATAAATCTTTTGTTTTCGATAACTTTGAAAGTTTGTTATTTAATATGTTGATAACTTTAGAAAGTACATATTTGCTAACGACATGAAAAGTGCTATTTTCGATAACAAATCTGGTATTTTCTTCACAAAGTTTTATCTATCAATATTATTAATCTATTTAAGGGTATTTTCTTATCGATTACATTGAAATGTATAAATTTTTATTTAAAAATTTCAGTTATCGATTTTTTTAACCCCCCGTCAAACACATATTCTGAAACCTTCGAACAAACACATATGCCTGGCCAGACCCCTATACGTTTTCATGCATTTGTATGGCAAAAAGGGTACCGTAACTTTGAATTGAATGAAGTATGCTCGTATTCTATTTTGGTAAAAATGTAAAAAAAAATTATTCATTTTGTGGAATGCATGAAAAACTAGTATAATCAACTTTAGAATGTTGGCACACAGGATAAGTGCATTTGGTGCAGTAAAAACGTGTCTTCCTACGCAGCTTTTCGTCTTGAGTGAGACAAATTCTGCAATCTTTTCTGGAATTCAGTGTACTAGGGCCGCTTTGTTGGTTAGTCAGCATGTTGCTGGGAATATTCAACGGCCTTCCAAAGAAAAATTCAATGGGCAAACGGGTTGAATGTTGTCCCAAAATATGGCTGTTGTTCATTCGATTTTCAGTATTAGCAAGCACCAATTGTTTACTCAGCGTGTTCAAGAACAATCGTCGCTTCTCTTTTCTGGTTCCTTCTATATTTTCATTGCATATGATGTAAGCGGCTAATCCCATGACGTCTATCATGTTGCTAAAAAAATGCTAATGGCCAACGTCTGGTTGACCGTTTTTTGGAATAATGCGTTACCATTTATTCCATTGTATCAACGCCGGCCTTTGTTGAATTCTAAAATAATATAGCTTCCAGTTTCTTTGCTACGCCTTCAACTTTCTTGGTGTAGTGCACAGTGGATAGTAGATTTAATGCTTTGTTCTTCTTTGGAACGAAGATTTTAAATGCTCTTTATCGATTTGCACAAAAAATTTAATTGAAATTGTTGTGGTTATCGATAACTCTGAACTGAATTGTTTTCGATTAAAGCTATTGAATAGCTAATAATTATCGATTTAAAATTTCTGCAATCGATGTTTTCCAAAACTAATTTTCTGTTCTATCAATTTTTTTTTCAAATAAAACTTTTGTTATTGATAACTTTGAATTATGTTATCCATAATTATGTTATCGGAAATAACTATCGTTTTTTAAATTTCTGCTATTGATGTTTTCCAAAGTTTTGCAAAAATCCTTACTTTTCGATAACTTTGAATTATGTATCGATAATATTGAAATGTAATAAAATTTAGTTTGATCGAATAGAATGATCAAACTAAATTTTATTACACAACTAAATTTATTGGTATTTTAAAATTTAGGTGTATTTTTTAAAGTTATAGGATAGTGAATTGGTGATTAAAAATGTTTTTATCGATATTTTCTCAAATTTTTTTTTATTTAAAAAATTGGTTTTTTTTTATCGATTTTCGATAAAAAAAGTCTTTATTATTAATTTAAAATGCTTTTATAGTTTTTATGTTTTTTTTTTTTATTTAAAAAAACTAGTTTGCTATCGATATATAAAAAAATATTTATTTGAATTTTTATAGTCACTTCTTTTTAAGATAAGGAATAGTAAGCAGTTATCGATTTTAAGTTTCTATTATCCATATTTCTAAATTGCTTGAACATTTCTTATCGATAACACATTTCAATGTGTTGATTTATAAACAACTATATTTTGTTCTTTAGCTATCGATCATTTTAAATTACCGAACAGCAAATACTAATATCAAATGCAAATCTTTAACAATTCAAAGATTACGTATATTTTTTGTAATTTTTAGTTTTCATTTTTTATTTTCGATAACACCGTTATAAAGTGCTTTCAATGAAACCATTTTTTTTAAAATTTTTAAAATAGATGTTTGCTATCGATAATATTTAAAAGTGTTATCGATAATACTTAATTCTGTTTATATCGATAAAACTTTATTTCAGTTATCTTTATTTTCTTCAAATTATCAAATAGTAAATTAAATTAAATTGTAATTAAATTAAAATCTTTTACGTTTCAAATAGAGCTTATCGCTTTGTGAAGAAAATTCCAGATTTGTTATCGAAAATAGCACTTTTCATATCGTTACCAAATATGTACTTTCTTAAGTTATCAACATATTAAATAACAAACTTTCAAAGTTATCGAAAACAAAAGATTGATGCGAAATTTTGATTTGTTCTCGATAGCGCATAATTTTTGGAACAATTGTTTGCTATCGATAATATTCAAATGTGCTCACGATAGCACTGAATTGTGCTTATATTGATAAAACCTTATTTTAATTTTCGATTATCAATATATTATTTTCTTAAGTCTCGAATAGTAAATTAATAGTATAAAATACAAATCATTCACGATTCACAAATTCCGTATCGATATTTTTTGATGAATTTCTTTTTCTTTCAAAAATTTGTACATTATCGATAACACTGTTAAAAGTTATTTTTAATTTTTCATCGATAAATGTAGGTTCTAATGATATCGAATATTAAACAATTATCGATTTAAAGACTTTTGTGGAAAATATTTTTGCAAATTTTTGTGATCAGAAATTTTCTATTATAAAGATTTGCTATCGATAACTCATGCTCATTGTTAATTTTTTTTTTAAAGAAGATGTGTTTTAGCGATAACAATACATTTTTATTATCAAAATTTATGTTTTTGAAAAATGAAATAAAATAAATGTTTATTCAAAAGCCTATGATATCGATAAATAGTTTTTTGTGTATTTAAGAATATTGCTATACATTTTTGTAATCGATGTATTTTTACTTTTTTTTATTCTATTGAATAATATTTTTATCGATAGCAAAAAATAGTATTCGATAACAAATATTTTTCTATTTTTTTTTTATTTAAGTTTGTTTCTAAATTTTTATCGAATTTTTTATTGAATTATCGATAACTAGTAATTTGTTTATAATTTTTTAAGATATTCGAAAAGTCAAGGTCATCGAAAAAATGTATGTAACCAATAACAATAAATTAATTGTTTTGGAAAATTCTTCTAAAATTTTAATATACGTCATCGATAATTTGTGTATACCATGGAGTTCGATTGTAACGAATATCGTTTTACCCAATTTGAGTTATCGAATTTTGCATTTCTACAATAATTAGGCCCTTGAAGTAGGATTTGATTCTGCCTTTCAAAATAAAAATACAAATCGTTTTTAAGTCTCTCTCTTACAATCCTTATTTCTCACTCAGATTATACCTAGCTAGATATGCAAAAAGTATTAATTACGAATTCCATTCCAAAAAAGTATAAATATTTAATGTTTTTTACAAAAAAAAAAAAAAACTTAAAAAAGAGAATGTTAAAGTTTTTGAAGCCCTAAATTAAAAAAATTTGTTGTTTTCTACTTCCCCCCCCCCCCCCCCCCCCTCTCATCTCTTGTTACTTTCCATAACTAAATTTTCTACAGTTTACACCGCTCAAACAAAAACCATGAAAAACTTCTACTTTTTTGTAATACATATAATAATATTACAAAAAAGATTTATCATCTCTTATCGCTTTGAATGTTATACACTTTACATACATAGAAAATCAATTACCAAGGTATCATTTAATTAAATTTTTTTATCGCATTCACTGACAATTTTATCGCGGATGTATATAATCTAACGAAACCTTATGATAAAGCATTAATATTATTAAAAGAAAATCAAGTTAAATATTTATATATTTTATGCTTAATAACTACGAATAGCTTTTTTTGTTTGTTTTTTAAATGTAAGTGCAATTCTCTTTTGTTTTAAGTTGAATATCAAAAAATACCCTATTTTCCGTTAATTTATTTTAGAATCAATATAAATATAAAGAAAATCAAATATATATACATTATATTCCAAACTAAATAAAATATTATTGTATGGTGTTACAAAAATAAAAGTATATATTTAAAAACCCAACTTTTTTATTTCAAAAAGATAAAAAATAACGAATATTTGCAAATAAGTCTGGCATCACTTTGTTTAGGTTTAATAATACGGCAGCACAGCAATAAAAAGAGTGCCACATTTTTAAAACAATAAAGCAGGGTGTCACATGGTTTTAATTTTAAATATTAGAAAAGAGAAAAAGTTATTTCGTTTAGCAATAAAATAAGTTTTTTCAAATGTATTTTAATTATATTGCATTTTTAATGATTTTACATGTCCACGTAATCTGGTTTAAGATTGAGTTAAATCCAGTTACAAATCACCCGCTTTTACATTATAAAATTTGGTTGTGATAACAACCTTTTGTAAACAAACCAAAATAAAAAAAAAAAAAAAACCTCAGATTTAAAAAATATTCTAAAAAGCTATTAATTGTCGGAAGACAAAATTTGAAGCCATTAATAAAGAAACAATATTTATTTTTCTGGAAAAAATGTTTTTTGTTACGGATGACTACTTGGAAGCAAGATATATCTTTTTGTTCTTCTCGTCACCATATCAATGTTGTTTGTACAAATTGTCTTCGCCGGAAACAAAAATAAGTAACTTGATGTTTGAAGACCCGTCTCCAACGTTATCTTCTTAAAACCTGAACTGAACTAAGAGAGTTTCGAAAAAAGCTGTACTAACAGTGGTACTTTTAATTAATTAATGTTCATGCTTTTAAGCAATTTTAATTGAATTTTAAAATTTAGTTATGTTGTTTAATGTATTCTCTGCGAAATTTTGGTATAATTAACACAAAATTTTGGTTATACATATATACTAAAAACATGCTTTAAAAAATCATTAAAGGTTTCTCTTAAAATCAGTTGGCATAAGTAAATAAATAAAATATTTAGCAATAAATTAAAATTATACTTAAAAAAAAAAACTTAACACGTTAAGTAGATACAAATTGTCAAAGTTTGAATTTAAATAAGTCTGCCAATTAGTCCACAAAAACTTTAGAAAAAGCTTATACGGCATTCAGACTCCATAGAAAAACACGTGTTTTGCCAAAACGAGTGGCAAAGAATAAAGAATCGTTGGAAAACAATAAAGAAATTAAACACGTGTTTTGGAAAAAAAAACACGTATTTTGCTGTTAGTTTGAATGTGGTTTTATTGAGACACAATTACATCTTCCTACTTAATTCCGTTAAAAAATTCCCACACAATCGAAGTGTTATATAATGGGTTAGTAACATTTGAAAATAACGGCATCTCGTGAAAAGCATAACCGAAAACAGCTATCAGGATGGCAGCTCTTTTTTCGGTTATAATCAAAACAAACTACAAGTGGCAACTTTATTATTAAAATCGAATGTCATTAACAGCTGTTACTATTAACGCAAAATTCGGTTATAAACGATAAAAATAAGAAAAACAGTTCGTAATTACAAAACATACATATACGCAATAAAATTGAAACATAAATTCCATAAAATGGCTTTTATATTGAAAAATACTTTCAAATTAACAATTGGAAAACAAATCATTAAAGTTTATGGTCCAACAAATTATACACAGCAGGGCTTTAAAACGTCTGCCATACTATTGATTCCTCCACAAAAACACCATCCCAATACAAAACAACGACGCATAATAATGATGCCACCAACCAGATGGGACAAAAGAAAAATAACAAGGAATCACCCAAGATAACCTTGATACAGCAACAAAATGTTACAGTAACCGCTTTGGAGGAGGCAAAACATTTGGCTAAACGTAGATCGATGCATTTGGTGCAAATACAAGAAATGGATTCTAAGACACAAAGGCCGGTATATAAGTAAGTTGATTTGGAAGGAGATTAAAATTGAAACAATAATATACCCTACACATACTGTAATGAGGGTATATAACAGTTTGTCATTCCGTTTGTAACGCAACGAAATATAGGTCCAAGTCCCCAAAAAGTAAATATGTATGTATATTCCTGATACTTATTCAATTTTAAGACGATTTAGTGATGTCCGTCTGTCTGTCTCTCTGTTGAAATAGCGATCATGGCGCGAATACGCTATACAGCTTGCTCATTTTTACACAGATTCATGTGCATTAACCCGAAAAGTTTGGTTTTGAAAATGAGTAAAATCGCTCCAGTGGTTCAAAAGATTATGAGTGAAAATTTGAAGGTACCTCTAAATTTTCCATACAAATTGGGTGTATAGTACACTGTATATTAGTACAAATTCATAGTAGCATCTGGTGTATAAAATATTACGTGATATGTTTAAACCAGACGCTAAAAGGTGAATAATATTTAAAATTCACCTTAATTTTTTTTCACCACAAACCTAGTTTTTCACCTCAAACATGTTTTTCACCACACTAATTCTTTTTTATATCCAAAAAACTTTTCCACCTAAAAAAATTTTGTTTACACCTCTAAGATATTTTATTTAAATATTTTTTTTTTTTTGTTTCATTTGTTCATTGTGGAGGGTATAAAGAAAACATTTGGTAAAATCAAATTTAATGCCTGTACTTATATTTTCTCTAATTGTTAAGGCTAATAACTACTGCCGAAATGTTACAAAATGAATTGGCCGATAGTAAGACAGCGGACAAATCTGACAACAATTCTCCGTCCGGCCCAACCAATGACAAATTCAGTTCTCAAAAGAAATCTGATAAGAGTTTAAATATCGGATCACGCATAACCGATCATGATTTATCAGCACGTTTGAAAAATATATCCAAATGGCTAAATAAACGTCATGAAGTACGTATTTTAATACAAGGATCTTCCGATCGTGATATAGCTAATTGTGAAAAAATATTCAAAACTATCGAACAATCGATTAAAACTCCCGAGGACATAGGAAAAGTAGTACAGAAACGTATTAAGGGTTCTATAATAAAATTCAGTATAATACCCACAAATCCTGGAAATGATAGCACATCACCAAATCCACAATGACTTGCAGTATTTAAACAATCTCCTACTACCGGTCCTTACTAACATCAAGCGATATTATTCAAAAATGTGTTGTAAAAAAGGGGAAACGATATTATCATCCTTCAGCCTACGATACCAACTCATTTACATCTTCTTCATCCAGCTATAAGGGTCCCTTTGCTTTAACATTTTTGGGCATTTTCTGTTTAACTCTCAAATATATGTTTTGGTGGAACTATATCGATGCAGAACCCCATGAAGATAATGAAAATATGTTGGCTAATGATGATGATACAAAAACGCTTAATAAAGACTAGGATGGCACTATTGAAACTAATAAGTTTTAAATTTCATACATATTCTTATTGTTAGATATAAAACTGTTTATTTTTTTATTTTTAAATTTAATTTATTCTTAATCATATTTTTCTAAGATATATTTTTCCCTTTTTTTTGCTAATAAAATTTAAACGACTGATAATTAATAGAAAATCTATTATTTAAAACTTCAAATCCCAAATGCATAGAAACTTTTGTTTATTTTTTTTAGTTAGCAGAAATTACTAAAAATGTGTGAGATTTTATTCGTTCGGTTTTAGTCATGATTTTTTTCTTTTTCTCTAAATTAACAGAAAAATTATAATTTTTATATGATAATTTACTTTGACTATTAGAAAAAAACACAGAAAAAGTTATTAGACACTAGCATGAATGGAATGCATTTTCTGACCCACTACGGTCTTCATCAACATTCTTCGTGCCATTTAGTGTTAATCCTAAATATCTTCTATTTAACTCACACGTTAAAGGAATTGGGCGACTTTAAATCCCACCTTACTCTGTGTGTTGAGTTAGAATGAAATTTACCACGAACGATTTCTATTTATAGTGTGTTTGTTTTTTCTCTAGTCATTATCATAATTGCCAGTTTAACTTTCAGTTAAAACTTTTAATGGCAATTCTTTTCTCTAATGTCATCATATACTATCCTTCTACATAAGCAAAGCATATCAACAAACATTAAATATTTTTTTGTTAATACATATGTCGAGCATATACATTAAACGTTTTTTACACTGTACCTGGTGAGTGGTTTAATAGTGAATTTTATCGTTGATCTATAAGTTTATGTGTGAGATTTTATTCGTTCGGTTTTAGATCATGACAAATTTTTCTCTAAATTAACAGAAAAATTATAAAAAAATGTCAGTTAAAATAACTACAAATCGTTCAGTTACTAAAAGACTGTCATAAGTCAAGAAAAGTGATTTTTGTGATATTGATGCAGATTAATTAGTTATATTATGAGGCCCTATGCTCCTTATAGGAACGACGGGAATATATATATAATTCGTTATATTATGCTTCATATTGTGTAAAAAGTTCATATTAATGTCATGTATATTTTTTCGAGTTAGATGCGAAGACACATATTTAATTTTTTCTTTAAAGAGTGTGCAAAGAGTATATACTTTATAGAGAAACTGTGCTAGTCACGAGTCTTTGGGATTATTAGAGAATTCGCACACCAATCTCACTAGAGAAAAATGCATTAAAAACCCTATTTATAAAAAAACGTGACCAAATAAATGGAGAAAGGGTCAAGTGAGGCAGATATGGATTAAAAACTTTAAACTTGTTTTCTGCAAAATCGTGTTTGTTATTTTGAGTTATGGCAAGTCTTTAAGTAAATGAGCAAAATATAATTAAAAAAAGTCAATGACTGTATTTTTGATGAAAAAAAAAAAATTAATAAAAATGTATTAATTTTTAACTACCCCGAGTAAAAAAGTTTATATAAATTATATATTAAATAATATATAAAATTATAAATAAAATTATATATAAAATTATATATTAGAATTATATATAAAATTATATTTCAAATTATGTATGGATTTTTAAATAAATAAATAATATTTTTTCCCAAATATAAGAGGGATATAATTTGATCTGAAAATGGTTCTATTAAATTGTATCACTTTGGATCTAATTATATTTAAATATATACAATTTAATAAAAGCTATCCAACTCTATCCGAATTTTGTCCCAGTATAATTACATCTAATTATATTATATTTGATACAATTAGATATAATTAGATACAATTAGATACATAATAATCCAAATATATTTAAATTAAAATATATTAAGTTGCACATATTTGATCTCCATAAAACGATTTCAAAACACAAAATGTATGATAGAAACTTGTAAATAACTTAAATTTTATATATAGTTTTTTTAGGACATCGAATTTTCGTTATAAACAAAATTGTTAATTTAATTAATTTAATTGAAAACAAATGTTGGTCAATATCAAAATGGCCCAGTAAAATCTAAATAACAGGTTGCAGAACAACTTATGCTGTCTTATTTCCTAATTTCTGCTCTACAACCGATTCTTTTTATATGGAGTTTGTCCCAATTTGCAATAGGTTCTTTATCTCCTGACTAGAACAGTTTGCTTAAGAACCGGTTTAGAACCAGTTATAGAGCACACAATTTTTATGGTAAATACTAATAAGATCTACATTAACATTTGGCTATCAAATTTGTTTTATAAATATGCAGCATTAATTAAAATCTGTGGGTTTTTTTCTCAGATTTTACTATTTTTGCACAATTTATTATACCATTTCGCAAAGGATCAAAGCATTTTTATGCATAGAGAAAAAACAAATCTGAACAATTATTTTGTGTGAAAAGGAAAAAAATGAAAGTGCAGTTCATGGAAAAAATGTGAAATGTGCTTAAAATTTATTTGATAGCATAGCGAAAAATAATGACCCGTGAGTTTATCTTTTAGTAAAATATGTGTTTAGCTTAAAAAATGACGTGTACTAAAATTCAGCAAAAATAGATTCTGATCTTTAAGACAGATCGAAATACTAGTATCAACCCAGCTAATATGTTTGTTTTACTTTATTTTTGTAAATATACGGAGGTTGAAAGCTCGTTATGAATTTAAAATAACATAAAAATAATCTCGATCTATGTAAAATCAAAAAACTAATAAAACTGTAAAAAATATTACTTGAGCCAGAGTAAAAACTAATTTTTTTATATAAATAGAACACTTTTGGTCTTCAAAGTTTAGTAACGTCATGGAGCTTATTAGGAAAAGACCCTAGCTACGTGTTTGGTTACCTAGAAGACAAAAAGGGAGCAAAATTGATGATTAATAGGTTTTTTGTTAAAGCTCTGTCTATTCTGGAGGCTGTAGCTTTACTAAAACTTCGGGTTCTGATGAGATCTTTAGCCAGATCGAATTAGTAGTATCAACCTAGCTAATATGTTTGATTTACTTTATTTTTGTAAATATACGGAGGTTGAAAGCTCGTTATGATTAAAAAAATAAAAAAAAATGTAAAAAATAGTTTATATTTGCGAAAGTTAGTTTAACAAAAACTTTCATTACTAGTGCAATCAAAAAACAGTCCCAAAAACAATATTTAATGCGCTTAAATAAAAGTTCGAAAGACAGTAAAAAAAGCCGTTTAAATATAAAAATATGCCGTTAAATTTAGAAAATAAATCTTAAATTTCATAACGTTTTCTTAAAATCGTTACTACAAATAAAATGTGTATAAAATTCGTTCCTTGGAATCTCGTCAGTCAAATAAAGCCGCAATAAAGAAATTGTATTTTCTAAGGCGGAACTATATTTAGCGATTGTATGATAACACATTGAACCACCCATATTTGATACAAGTCAACTTTTCGAAAGTTCTATCTCTACACTCACAAGAACTTTTCCATAAAAGTTTAACAGTTATTCAAAAAGTTAATCCGTAAAGTTGTTTCAATTGAATATGTACGACTGCGGTCCCAACATTAGCAGATATAATAAAGAAAACACAGCAAATTTTGGGACACATTTTTTTAATTTCTAAACATAATCTCTGTTTAGCTCGATACACTTTTCCCAGCGATATTCAATAGCTTCGATACCATGTTCAAAATAGCCATCAAACGCAGACTCCACCTCTTCATTGTTGGCAAATCTTTTACCACCGATCCATTTTTTCAAGTTTGGAAATAGAGAATAATCCGAGGCAGCTAAATCTAGCGAATAAGGTTCGTGATGAAGCAATTCGAAATTTAATTCATTGATTTTGGCCCTTGCAATAGTAGATGTGCGCAATAGTGGATGTTGTTCTATTGCGCTCAAAACCGGCACCCATCTTTCGCACAGTTTTTACATCTCCAAATTGTCGGTCAATATGCGATGTATAGCACTTTTTAAAATGTCCATCATTTTAGGCAGCTCATTCACCTTCAGCCGACGATCATCCAATACCATTATGTGGATTTTCTTAAACTTTTCTGGTGTGGACACCTCAATTGGTCGAACACTACAGTGTTCGTTTTGGCAGCTCGTACTGCCTGGTTAAAACTCTGCCACCCAATATTTTATAATGTAGGAAATCATTTCTTTTTTGTTTTAATTGAAAAAAACATGTTTTTTTGTTAAAATATATTTTTAAAATGCCGAAAAAATAACTATTAAAACCCGTAGTTTTTACTAATTTTTTTAGTTGTTTCATAATAGTTGTAATAAAACATTGTCAGTTATTTTTACAACATTGTTAGTTATTTTTACTGCATATATTCGATTTTTTTTAAACAGTTAGAAACAACGACCTGACGGAAAGCTCAGAGGGCTAAAGCGCTCTGTCTAATGTGTAGTGCGAGTGGATGTGGCATTAGAAATCAGTTTATCTATACCTCGGTCAGTGATTGCACAGAAAATTTCATATAGACGCAGTCGAACAAATAAAAACATAACAAATATTACATTATTCAAAAAAAATTCAAGAAACAGGGTCACTGAGGAAGGTTCAATACCAGAAACTGCGCAGTCTGAATCAAAAAAAATTGAAAATTTGCAATGTAGTTATGATTTTTAGAAAATACACTCATTCTTCTCTACCACGCCTTTCACAATTAAATAAAATTGCATATTAATTATAGTATTAATTGCAATTGTCTGAAAAAGACGTTAAAACTCAAACTCACAACATTTTTAGTTATTTTAATAGCAATTAAATATTTTGCCTTTTAACTGTCATTTTCAGTAGATTCCACTGTCCACTACATTCAATATTTTCCATTTTTTTGTTATTTTTAAATTTTTTTTTATTTTTATTCAAAAAGAATTTTCTAAATTATTAAATATAGTTATAAATATTGCATTTAATAAGAACACAGATTGCATAGATCTCCAACTATTTGACATTAGCTGTCAGTACACGTAACTCATGAGAATTTGTTGGACCCATGTGGTATACCTAAACAAAAAATATTTGAATATGTATGGAAAATTGTGTTTGTTGATAAAAAAATAATAAGAAGAAGAGTCTGAGATCTATGTAATCTATGTACACACACTATATATTTGTATTAACTTAAAATAATTATCAGGTTATCTCTTCAACTAAGAGATTTTTTCAAACATTTATATACTATAATTTTTTCTCTTTTTAAAATTACGTTCATTTTGTTGTTGCGCTCCGCGACATCCCTGGGCTTGTTTCTGTTTTAAAAATCTCACTAAATTTCTCATTGGTTGGGCACAATGTTCTTCACATCGTTCCAATGAGTGAAATTTATTATGATTAAAATCACATATATCGGCTGCATAAAGCATGCATTCATCGGTGCAATAATTGTAAAACCAGAAATTACCAACTACGCGCGGATCAGAACAACGCTGTACAATATTCAATGGTTGATAACAATATTCAGGGGCTTTGTTTAAAATACGATCACCATATTTGGCATAACCTTGCATTTTATCATAAGAGTTCGTCATTATTGTAGATGATCCATCTCTTTTTTGATAAGCTGGTTGTATATTATGTAGATCCGCTGGTTCATAATTTCGTTCAAATGGATGTTTGCCTTCATCCGATCCTATTCTTAAGTTATCAGTTTCAATATTATATTCTGGATCTTCGGCATTATCAATTTCATTGAATTCTCTGAGTTGTGGATTTTCAACACTTTCTTCATATTTTCTATCGGAATTTTCATATGAATTAATTTGTTGTCCATAACGTGGTTTATATTGTTGAGATCTTTCACGATGTCCATAGGGTTCTGATTGTTGTCTATAATTTGTATTGTATTTTGAAAATGTTTCTAATTGATTTCCTTGTTCTTCTCCTTCTTCTTCTTCGTCTTCTCGATTATTATCATCTGTATAGCTATTATCATCATCGATTTCCGTATTTGTTATATGACCCATACACTGTCTTCCAAAACATTTTTTATATTCGTACAATATTAAGAAATATGTCTCCTAAAATTGGAAAGATAATTATGTATTAGTAAAGAAATATTTTAGTAATTGTTTTATGTTGGTCATTTTAAACGATTTGCACAGTTGTTTTTAATGCATTATGTAGTCATTTTTTAGCAGTTCAAAATTGCTACCATATTAGTATTTTTTTTTTTTTTTTAATACTGTTATCGCCTTTATAATTACATTTGTAGTTATTTTACTGTAATGTTTAGTAATTTCTACCTACATAATTCTCTGAGTGTGCCGATCACATTGTGCAAAATACAAGCAATTCAAAAAAAAAAATACGTCAGTCTAAATTAAAGCTTAATCGTATTTTTTTCTATACACTGAAAAAAACTAAAATCGAGTTCCAATTAAAATATTTTTTAATACAATTAAAAGTTTAATTGAATTCGGTTCTATTAAGGCTATAGTAGTATTAATTAAAATAATTTATAACTATTTAATTGAGTAAGTTTCAATTACGATTTTAGTCATATATACACTCAGGAAATTAAGAAGGTAGAAATTACAAAAAATTACAGTTAAAATAACTACAAATGTAGTCAAAAAGCCGATGAGTGTATTTGTCGTAAAAATGACTAAACATGTCGTAATTTTTAACTATTGAGAAAACAACTGCAATGGGAGTAAAAACGACTATCGAAGAATTAAAAACGAGCAACAAAACAATAAAAACAATGAACATAAAACGACTACATAAGTTGTAAAAATTACTGTTTTAACAGTTATTTTTTCGAAATTTTTTCGATATTTTTAAATAAAAAACATATTTTTGCCTTTCAATTACAATAACAAATTGTATTTCCTACATCCTATTTAAAATTCACAGTCAAAATTCCAAACGACATTCCAGTTATGACGTTTTCATGCATGGGAGATACAATTAAATTTTCTAATTATTATTTACAAACTATGAACATATCAATAATAACAAATATAAACTAAACGAGAATTTTTAAAAACTCGACATAATCTTCTATTTTTAAATAACTAACAAAAATTAACTGTTTACTGCAAAATAACTGTTTTGGTAGTTGTTTATTAAAATACTAAAATAACTACTCAAACCAACCGTTACTGAAGTACAGTATTTTTGGTTAGTTATTTTTTGAAATGACTGTCTAAATTAGTCGTTTGTTTCATTTTTTCATAGAAAAAATACTGCAATAGCAATTAACCCTTTAACCGGCATAAGCTTTTTTGGACTGAAATTTATTCCACTTGTTCGGCGCGAGAAGTAAATAATATTTTGTTTTAGCGAAATTTTTTTTGTTGCATATTTTAGGCGATATGGGTCAAAATAGGTTTAGAGGCTATCTTAAAAACTAACATATAAAATTTAAAAAGTTAAGGCATAAATTATTCTTCTTACAAAGATATAACAACAGTCCAAAAATTAGCCGTTTTGAGCTTTTAGATAACAAGATATGGCGATTTTCGTTTTTCGAAAAACGCGAAATCGAGCGAAAACGAACCTTAACTTTAATAAATATTGACGAAACTTTGAAGCTTTGATAGTGTTACCAAATATAATATTTCTGCCAAATTTCATAAAAATCCGTCCACTCGTTTCCAAGATAAGATGATGTCCTTTATATGTATCCGTTTAAAGTCCTGTATGTCCTTGGAACAAACTTAGAGTATTTTCCAAAATTTAAGCTTTAATCTTCCTTTGTGTGGAATATGAATGGTTTCATGTTAACAGAAATGTGTTTTAAGGACTTTTCAAAATTGTAGTGGTTTCAAAATATTTATTTTTTGAAATTACTGAAAAGTTTATTTATAACGCTTTCTCGCTTCCAAACCATGACATGTACACAAAACATTACTTCGCAAAATATGTGGCTAACTTCGTTCTCTATCGATATAGCTCACATTTTTATAATAAAACACTTTTTTGGCGAACTTATGGCCAATTTAAAATACCCCGCCTAGAGGCGGGCTTGCCGGTTAAAGGGTTAAAACAACTACTACTGTTTACTACCCAAATGACCTACATGTAGCTACTGTAAGAATATTCTGAGTATATTAAAAATGTAATTTATAACTATTTAATTTATTAAGTTTCAATTACGATTTTAGTCATGTCTATTAAAAATATAATTGAATGTTGTTTTTAATTTCAAACAAATTTTTAGTACACTATTAAAACTTTAATTAAAATTGCAAAAAATCGCCGAAATTTAAAAAAAAAAAATCGTTAAGAAAGAATCATTAAAAATTGGAAAATATATCCAAAAAATCTGAAAAAATCGTCAAAATCGCTAAATTTAAAAAAAAAAATGGTAAAAATTATAAAAATGTCAAAATTTAAAAAATCACCAAAATAAAAAAAAAAATCTTAAAATTTAAAAATGGCCGAAATTGAAAATGAAAAAAAATGCCAGAATTAAAAAAAAAAAATTGCTGAAAATAGCAAAAAAAAAAATTGTTAGAAATAAAAAAAAAAATTGCTAAAATTTAAAAAAATCGGTAAATTGGAAAATATCGAAAAAAAACCGTCATGTTTTGAAACATCAACAGCGACAAAAATTTTAAAAATAGCAACAATTAAAAAATGCTTATATTGAAAATGCACCTAAATAAAACTTAAAACGGCCATATCACGCAAACATTTTTAATTTTGAGATTTTTTTTCTTCGATTCTATCAATTTTGACGATTTTTTAAATTTTGGTGTTTTTTATAATTGTAGGGGTTTTTTTTAATTTTATCGCTTTTTAAAATTTTCGAGATTATAATATAATTTTTGGTTATTATTTCAATTTTAGCGATTTATTTGAATTTTGATGCTTTTTTCATTTTCAGTTTTCTCAGTTTCGAATATTACAATTTTGGCTGTTGGGAGTTTTTTCTCAAATATTAGCGATTTTTTAAGTTTAATCGATTTTTTTCAATTTTGGCGATATTTTTCAATTTTGGAGATTTTTTAAATTTAGGAATTTTTTCAATTAGTTGTCATTATGGGTTAATAGATTAGAAATTTTGTGTGCGCCAAATTCATTTTCAATTAAACATTTGGAATATATTATCAAACTTTTAATTGAAAGAGAGTTTCAAAACAAAAAAAAAATATTGAAATTTTATTGGCAATCATTTTTTTTTGTCTGTGTATTTAAACTTAAAGCTTGATTGACACATTATCCACCTCTATCCAACCATATCTACTATTTCCCAATATTTTGTAATTTACAATATTTTAACAATTTGTATCACCAATGATGGAAAATAATAGAAATGAGTGTGTAACGTGTGAATTGTCCCTAAATTAAAATAAATTTAAGTTAGTTTTACCGTTAATCTTAAAGCTCCCTCTCAAGTCAAACTTTAACCTTAATCGTATTTTTACATACAAACTTAAAACCTAATCATCGTTTTCCTCATTTCTTTTAAATATATTTAGTATATAACTTTTTTTTTACAAAATTTCAACACTGAGAGAATTATCTTCACTTCAGTAATGAATTTCTTCATAGCTTTAATGAAAATTATCACTGTAACTCTTCTATTGAAACTTTTCATAAAATCTATGAAACACGTTTCATTAAAGTCAATGTTTATGAAATGTTTGTAGAATTAATGAAAATCTTCATCAAACTAATGAATCATTACAAAAATAAATGAATTATAGAATTTATGAAACCGTTTCATGAAAGAAAATTTTTTTAATATTCAGAAGTTCTTTAAATTAATAAAACTCTTCCTGAATGTTTTAAAAATGCATTTTAACTAAGCCCTAGAATTTCATAGAAGTCCAATATAAATAAAAGGCCACATAGAAATAATAAAGGACTTTATAAAATATGTTGAACACTTGGAAACTTAATCTTAAAACTACAGTTTGTAATTTATGAAAATTAATGAAATTATGAAATTTTATGAAAAATAAAAAAAAATTAAATCTTTGAAATAATTTCATAGCTCTAATGAAAGTTTTCATTAAATTTATGTAGAGATAATTTATGAAATCGAATGAATTTTGTTTATGAAGGACATTTTATGATAAAAAGTTAATGAAAAATTTCTTAATTTTAATAAAATTTCTTGGACATAATGAAATTCTTCATTGAATCTACGAAAAAAAAATCTATGAAATTGTTTCATTAATATCATGAAAGATAATTCTTTCATTTTAGCTATCACCACTTAATTATATTAATATATTAATAATAAAAATCGCTTTGTCCTGTCATTTTGGTATAAACACCCCCAGCATGAAGTGCATTTTCAAAAATGCATTTAGATGCCCATTTTTGATATGCTCTTTTTTTTCTCGAAATACGTGTAAACTGTCAAACTTAAACGCGTTTGTTTCCTTTAAAATCGATACGATCGTCAGAGTTTTATTTCTTTCGAATTTTGGCAAAATATTGATTTGAAGTTCAGTTTAACAATAAATTTTTTTCGAAACTGCAAAAAGGTTTATGCGGGAACCGCAAAAATTAATATTATGTTTCTTAATATTGTTTTATGTACTTTACGGGCTAGGATCGGCAACATTCGATATTTTCAAAAAAAAGTTAAAAGTTATAACCCTACACACAGAGAAATAAAGTGCCAACCGAATTGTAAAGTGTGTCTTAATGGTAACAACTTATAAATTCAGTTAGTACAACGATATTTACATTAGATTTCTAAAAATTTTGGGTGTTACAAATAAAATTCTGTTGAATTAACCGAACTTTGTTGTGAAAACTAATATAAAGTTGTGACAACCGTCTGAAATTAGTAATAACCGAATTAGAGTCGTAGTAACCGAATTTTAATTTTTTTTCTGTGTGTAGTACCCAGTCTTCAATTTTCACCTACCTGACACTCTTCTTCGTTGTAACGATTCACATATTCACGTTTTCTTATAATTTTACCCTCACCACAGGTAGCATTACACGGTGACCAATTCGACCAGGGTCCCACCAAACATTCTGCCCTTGTTTTAGCCGCTTTTATAGGCATTTGTGGAATTATTTCTTCAAATATTTCTTCTTCGTTTTCTTCTTGCCATTGTGATTGTCCATAGTTATCGTTGTCATTAGGATTTTGCAAATTGGAACATCTTCTGCCACGACATGCACGTTCTTGACGATTGTCTACCATTGTATCACAATTATACATTTCAGCAACATCGGGTTGTTTATAAACTCGTTGACGAAATTGTCTACCCTCACCACATTGGGCGGAGCACTCGCTCCAATCCGACCAGGGATGAGTAAAACATTCTCGAGGTATATCTTGGATATTGTTGGCTGAATAGATAAAGAAAATTTTAGTTACATAGTACTACCCATTAAAAAAAGTTTGACAGTAGAATCTACTGAAAATGACAGCCAAAATAACTTTAATTTCAGTTAAAAAGGCGACAAAGGCAATTGCCGTTAAAATAACTAAAAATGTAGTAAAAATAACTAACAATGTAGTAAAAACAACTGACAATTTTTTACTACAAACATTTTCAAACAACTGTAAAAGTTGTCAAAATCTACTGTTTTGAACAGTTATTTGTTCTTTTAAAAAATTAACCCTTTAATATCACTGATAATTCTAAATTCGGAACGAACATGCAAACGGCGTAGCCCAGTTTTACCTGATTAATGTAAATATTTCCTAGCATTTTGGTAAAAAAAATAACAAAATCCGTTCAGCGGTGAACGTATCTTTAAATGCGAAGGTATCTTTAAATGTTGCATGGAAATTTTTGTGTTTCAGAACAAATTCATCTCAAGGCGTCTAGTAAATAAAATTTTTGTTAGCAGACGCTAGAGGTGAATAATATTTAATTTCTACCTCATTCGTATTTTTTTCACCACAGTAATTTTTTCACCACAAATATGCCTTCTCAACAAATAATTTTTTTCATTTGATTTCATTGAGAATTTACCTTATGTAGTGTTAGGTCAAAACTCCCTATGGAGTCAAAACTCCCTCCCTATTTGGTAAAATTAATGAAAAATGTCTGCTGATGGAAATTAGGTATTTTTTTTCAATATATTCAAGCCTATAGAAAGATTTTATGTCGGAAAATTTTTGGAGAAATCCCAAAGGATATTGAGAGATTAAATTTTTTTAAATGAACATTTTCGAAAACTTCGATCCTGCCAAATTAAAATCAATATTTTTATTTTAAAGCAGATGTTCTCACCTGTCATTTTTTTTTTTTTACCAATATTTAATTCATATCATGAGTACAAGTATTTTTTTTTTTTTTGAAAAATTTAAACTTTAAAGTCCTTTTAAGAATTTTGACGTAATGGCGAAAAACTAAAAACGTAGTTTAACTATATGTATTTGGTTTCTAGCTTCACGTACATATATATTATTCTGTCCATGTGTAAAAACTACTGTCGCACGGTGTTATATTCAAACTATTTTTTATTACTGATATAATAAAAAATTTAAACCAATAGAGAATTTTTAAAAACTCGACATATCCTTTTATTTTTACCCGGTTCTGCGTGTGCCACACGATCGGTCCCTTCGTGCCAGAGACCAGTCCTCTGCTAAACCCTACCCTATGTAAACAACTGGCAACTTTAACAATGGCTTGTCATATGAGGGGGTCGTTTGTCCTGCTCTAAACCACATAGTGGCATGCCACAGGACTAACCAAAGATGGGCATACCACAAGCTTGTCGCAAAAGGGCGATGTCGTATAAAATAAACGAAAACTCAACAGCTTCCAATGGGTAAAATTCTGGCCAACTGGCTTTTTCGTGTTAATATGCATTCTGGCTAAGTGGTATGTCCTCCCTTTACCAGTCACAGGATTGCTAATTTTAGGACAATTGACACTGCTTAACCCACTTTAGTATTAAATTATACCAGTCCTGTGATAAGTCCTTCTTTAACCAGTCACTTTTAGGTCAATTGACTCCTCATTCCCCATAGGGTAATAACTAACAAAAATTAACTGTTTACTTAAAAATTACTGTTTTGGTAGTTGTTTATTAAAATACAAACAACTGTAAAAAAATGCAGTTGTTATCTTTAGTTGTTTTTTTAAATAACTGTTATAATAGTTGTTTTGTATTATTTCATAGAAACACAACTGTAATTACAGTTAAAAATAGCTACTATTGTTTACTACACAAACAACTACCATGTAGTAACTGTAAAACTTTTATGAGTGCACTTTTCTTCTCGTGTTTATTACACTCAGGAAATTAAGATGGTAGAAATGACATTAACTATTTACTGCAAAATTACTGTTTTGGTAGTTGTTTATTAAATTACTAACATAACTACTCAAAAGAACTGTTACAGGAGAACGGTATATTTGGTTAGTTATTTTTAGAAATGGCTGTCTAAAATAGTAGTTTTTCATTTTCTCATAGAAAAATTACTGCAATAACAAAACACCTGCTACTGTTTACTACCCAAATGACCTACATGTAGTTACTGTAAGAATATTCAGAGTGTACTTACATTCTTCATCTACACATTTTCTTTCATATAATCTTTGTCTTTTAATGGTTAGGGTGGCTAAAGGTTTCATAGGAGCACCAGATTCATCAAAAAATGGTGAACGTGGATCTGGTGGAAAATCTGAACGCATACGTCTTATAACATCCGCTGGTAATTGAGGTTGATCAGGGGACTTGAGAATTAGAAATTGTTAATGCTATTATTATCGTATTATTACCAAATACTTTACCGTATAAGAAGGTCCTGCATCAGTACCTATATCCCAGGGATATAGATTTATAACTTTATCTTCCAACCATGTACAATTGGCTAAACATAATTCCAAGCCCGCCAATCCTACTATCCAATCTGGTGATGGTGTTATTTTTGAAGCTATTGACAATTGATGATGTTTGGGATCAACACGTATTGAAGCCACCGAAGGAACATTTAAATAGGGAAATGCTGGTCCTCTAGCCTTGATTATTGTACGTATTTTACCACGCTATTATATTGAAAATTTTTCATTTGAATTTGATTTGTAATAAATTTAGTACAAACCTTAAAATAAGTATCCAATTCTCGTTCTAAGCCACGCATTGACCCATGCTCGGCAAATTCTTGCATTTCTGTTGAGGCCAATACACCCATATCCCAAAAACGATAATCCGATGTGTGAGCGGCACCCAATATATCGGAAAATTTGTTAACCAACCTCGAGTAGGAAAATCTTTAGGATGTAGATTACGTGACCAGAGTCCCTCAAAAGATATCTAGGAATATTAACAGATTTTATTAAACATATCAGCTTTAATATTTTTCAGTAAAGTTAATTGAACGTTTTTTATAGTCTATGTTCCACTACATGACAGTTGTTTCTGTAGTAATCAGTAGTTGTTGTTTTTAACTGCAATTTCAATTGTTTTTCTATGAAATAATACAAAAAAGTTATTATGACAGTTATTTAATAAAGCAAATGAAGAAAAATGGTGTGCTTATACAGGCGCGGATCCAGGGGGACATCCCCCCATTACATTTTTCAATACAAAACTGTGAAAAGAGTTAAAAAAGTTAATTAAAAGTACTCTAATTTCCCTCCCCAAAACATTTATGTGGATCCACGCCTGGTTCATATAACAGTTGTTTGATGCTGTTATTTTAGTATTTTAATAAACAACTACCCAAACAGTAATTTTGCAGTAAACTTTTAATGTTTTTTAGTTATTTAAAAATAGAAGATTATGTCGAGATTTAAAAATGATCGCTAAGTTTATAAAATGTGTTTTTTATAGAGGTATAGAACTTTGAAATGGAATAAAATAAAGATGAATTTTTTAAATTGACATGAAATTTACTTGATTCGAAAGATAATCTTCTGGTATTATAATTTAAATATGACTTCTGGTATAAGACCGCCACGGCTGGTTTGGACGTATTCTAAACTGGAGTTCCAATTTTCGATGACTTTTTCCGACATTGTGGCCGTATATTGGCAATAACGTGGCGAATGTTGTCCTTCAAGTGGTCAATCGTTTCGGGCTTATCGGCGTAGACTAGCGACATCACATAACCTCACAGCGGCGTTAAATCGCACGATCTTGGAGACCAATTCACGGGTCCGAAACGTGAAACTATGCCAAACGTTTCCTTCAATAAATCAATTGTGACACGAGCTGTGTGACATGTTGCGCCGTGTTGTTGAAACCACAGCTCCTGCACATCATGGTTGATGAACGGAAAAGTCAGTAATATAGCGGTGAACATTGGCGGGTAGACTGAATGGGGTCTTCCTCTACGCTACGCACTACAGCAGCAATGAATTCTTCTGTACACACTTTACGACGTCTCTGTGGATGCATATTATTATTTAGAGTAAACGTGGAGCGAAAACGTTCCATAGTTAATCGAATTAATTGCTCTGATGAACGATTATGTTGACCGTAAAATGAATTTAGTGCGCGATACGTATTTCGAACAGAACCATGATTTTCAAAATAAATTTTGCACAATTTGGAAGCGTCTATTTATGTTGAAATGCCAAACCAACCTAAACATAAATCACTTGACAGCTGACAAAGTTAAAAAAAGTGTTGCCAATTTAAAGTTCTATACCTGTATAAAAAACACCCTTTATTTGTTATTATTGATATGTTCATAGTTTGCAAATAATAACTAGTTAGGCCATTTTATTATATCTCTAATGCATAAAATCTAGAGATGTTCCGAATAGTGTATTCGGCATTTTACCAAATAAATGCCGAATAGTTCTTTTATTTAAATTTCATATAAAAATTCACTCTACTTTAGATATAGACAAAATTAAATAGAACCGTAAAACTTTTTAGGTTGTAAAATCGTCTCAAACCAATACAAATAGCTGTGTTTGACATATTGAAGAACAAATTTTTCCTTAAATTTGCTCAAAATCGAATTAAAACGACTCAACAAATATGTTTTCAATATCAAGAGTTGTCCACATTGTCTCCAAATGTCAAAAAAGCGACCAAGCACATATCCTTTTTTTTTTGCCAAAGTCTTCGGTCAGACACTACTAAAATTATTTTTTTTAATTTAATTAATTTGTCCGAAAAACGAAAACGCAGTGTAATTTTTGACCACACTCAATAAACCCTAAATATGAGAATGTGCAGCTAAAAAAATCGTGTGGCTTAAATTTTAAATTCACTACATAATATTCAAAGTTCATTAAGATCTGCAGGTCCGGGATTCCTCCCTTGTTAGTGTAGTTTCGGTGGGTATCGAGTACATTTGCTCTATTTTGGATACTCGATACCAAAAAGGGACAAATACACGACTCGACTAAAATTACACTCACAATATTTTTTCCGTAAAGACTATTGAACATACACATTAAATTAACTAAAAATCAGTTAAAAACAGGACTACTTACTTTTCGTTTAAAACATTTGTAGTTCATCTTCAACTGTTGAAAAATTAATTGACCAAATCGGTAAAAACAATAGATTGTTTTCGTTTATATCAATACTCAATATACTATAACAACTTTTTGTTTTAAATAGAAAATTTTAACTGAATTTTTTAACTATTACCGAAAGTCCGTTTTTTTTTTGTTTATTTAATAACAGACATAAAGTTAAAAAATATATTTCCATGGTAATTTAACTGCACTCATAATAATCCATGCATAGAAACACGAAATTATTGTCAAAACTACAAAAACTTTCGTAAAATGTAAAAATTTTTGTTTATTTTACAGAAAATTTGGTTATTTTGACATTTTTTCGTAATGTTACGCATGGATTATTATCAGTGTGTATATTCCATTGAAACAACTTCAACGGCTAAATTTTTAAATAACTGTTCATTTTTTATGGAAAAGTTCTTGTGAGTGTACTAGTCAAAAATGCAACTCTGCTCTGAGAATGTAAAATAATGAATAAAAAAAAATTTAAAAAACTTTAAAAATTTGTATTGAAAAGTTATTATGTAATAAAAATGATAAACTTTAAAGAATTTAAAATTGTTCGGATTTTAATTAAAAAAAAAAAACGGTTAAAAGAATAAAAATAAAATGTGACTAATCAAGTTTTTACAATAATCCCTTCAATTAAATATCGAAAGAAAAAATGTCGATTAAAAACAATATACCAGCCTTAGTAAGAACTCACCTCATAACGTGCTTCATCACATGCACAACAACGTCTTTCTTCCAAATCGATTTTTTGACTTTCCAAATCATCGACAATTTCCTCACATATTCTTTTGGTCAAACCACCATCATCCATAAACCAAACATCTCTATGCTGCAATACAGTGGCTCTTATTAAAACACAACCATTTCCGGGTTCCGCCGGAGCCACCCAAACCACATCCAATTTCGACTTCGGATTGGTATTTGTAGTTTCGATCATATTAAAACAATTTGGACTGTAACGTGATTCTATTGAATCAAAAACATCCAAATGTCCCAGATTTTCATCAAAACTCTTTTCACCATTTTCATTTTCCAATACCAATTTAGCACTTATAAAACGATGACCATTGAAAGCATGCAAAGAAACTAATAAAAAAAATTTCCAAAATGAATTCTATACAAAGGAAAAAACAAATCTACATGAATCATGAAAAAACACGCCTCGAGATACGTAAACAATACAAGTTGTTTACAATTTGAAGACGTTATCTTTTAGGCGCCATTTAATAACCTTCAAATTGCTACGAAAAGTTTTGTTTTTATCAACAAACTTTACGCTCAAATTCAGCATGTGATCGTTAAAACACTTTTTCCAAATTTATTTTAAAAACATTTTCGTAATATTTTGGAATTTTCGATTTCAAATAAAAGTTATCATTATCAGAGTAGTTTCAAAATTATAGAGTAGTCAGTACGCTTTGTAGAGCGAAATGTACTAAACTAGAGATGGCATGATACAAAAATGTGTAAGTGCGAAGAAGATCGGAACAAAATTCACTCTTCAGATTGGAGTACTATACCTGAATTGTGAAACCCAGCTTTATTAAAAACAATTTTATTTTAATTAACTGAAAACTATTTAATTACACAGGAGGACAAAATCAAAACTTTAAAAAATTAATAATTCTATATATATCTATTAGGGCGGGTCGATTTAAAAATCGCTCAACGTACAAGGAAAATCATATTCTAGGGATCAAAATATGAAACTTTGCCGAAGGAACCATACCTCTAAAATGAATTCTGATGTCCCGACTTTTGACCCGAAGGGTGAAATTTTAAAACATCCCACTTTGACCCATTTAGAGTGCCCCAATCGAATCCAACCCAATCGAATATAATTTATACATTCATCTGCTAGAGCGTCTTCCGGAGAAGAAATAGCGACCCTAATCTTGGTAAGACTCCTCCTACTTTCTGAAATATCTCTATCCCGAGATTTGTACATTTTGCTATAAAAACATGGTTTCTAGCCCTCTTTCAACTTAAATTTTAACCCCTTAACGATCACCTAGAATGATGATTTATGCATTAATCTGCTAGAGCGTCTACCGGAGAAGAAGTAGCTCCCATAATCTTGCAGAGATTCGTCCTACTTTTTGAAATATTAAAGTGGGATTTTCAAAATTTGACCCTACGGGTCAAAACTCGGGACAACAGAATTCGTTTTAGAGGTATGGTTCCCTTGCTCCCTAGAATACGATTTTCCTTGTACGTTGGGCGATTTTTTTGCCTGCCTACAAATCGACCCGCCCTAATATCTATATATATCTCAGGCACGATATTGCGTACTTTATTTTTCGATGTATGGTACAGTTTTTAACCAAAATGACTTTAAAGTTTGGCGCACGTAAATGCAGCATATAACGTTTATAAAATGCAATGAATCTGAGTCCTATCTGTGGAAAAGTGAAGACAACCCATGTGTACTTATTGGAGTTACATATTTTATTCAAAAAACTGTAGATTAATATCGCAGTTTAGCGGGCATTCTAATTTTTCACAATTTTTACTGTTTAAGCGAATTTTATCGCTCAATTAGCAATTAACCTTAACAAATTGTCATGCAGTAGAAAGAGACCATTAGGAAGAGATGTATCAGTACGAACATAATTATTTTAATACGGTGTCTCATATGCAAAACGCTCGATTTGTGAAACATTCTATATAGCAGCTTAGCTTTCCGAAATGAACATAAAGTAAAACTTTAACTTTATGATATGTGAATCCATTTAAAAATTATATGTGCAAAAAATCAACCAAAAATGTTTATTTGCAATTTATAAAGAGCTTTTAACCTCCGTATATTTACAAAATCAAACATATTAGCTAGGTTGATACTAGTATTTCGATCTGATCTCATCAGAATCCAAAGTTTTAGAAAAGCTAGAGCCTCCATTATAGGCAGAGCTTTAACAAAAAACCCATTAATCATGAATTTTGCTCCATACTTGTCTTCTTAGTAATCAAACACGTGGATAGGGTCTTTTCCTAACAAGTAGCATGACGTTACTAAACTTTGAGGACCAAAAATAGTTCAATTTATAGAAAAAAAATTTTTATTTGGAAAAGTTTTTTTGAACAAAAACACTACTTTTGTGAAAAATATATACCAAAACGGAGGTTTTTGTTGGGAAAACTTTTGCAAATATAAATATTTTTAAAACAAGTTTGATATAATTTTTATTAAAAATTAATATATGGTTTTTCGACCTTTAATTGTGCAATGAATATGAAAATTATTCAAGTTCGAGGCCATACTCTATATTTCTTTATTAGGATATTGTCTTAACAAATAATCTATAGAGTTTTTATTTTCAAATTTATTAATTGACCACTTTCAGAAATGTGTTGATAGATCTATTTCGGATAGATCGAAAGAAGTGACAATCCCATGCAAAACATCAAATGAGAACTAATATTGTATATGAGCTCGAAGTTAAAGATTATCACCATTGATCAAAAATAAATTGAAAACTTGTTAAATATTTTTAGTTGAAAATTTGGAAACATACTGAGCTGGGCCTTAGGGAAAGCTATGGGGCCATGTAACATTTTTGCCAAATCTCGAAATAACACGTTGATAAAATAACCTTTTTCTTGCTAATATAACTCCTCTTAAATATCACTTTCCACTGCGTGAACAGTGGATTAGCGCAATTAATTATTTAGCGATAGAATTCGCGAAAACCGAAAAAATTAGAAAAAAACGCTTAACAGCAAGTTTAATTTTAAGCTTTGGGAATAAAATATGTGCCATAAATATTAATACTGGTCTTGTCCTTAGATTTCAACAGATAGAAATCAGATTTGTTGCATTTGCAAATTTTTGTTTTATAAAAAACAGCATGCAAATGCGTCAAACTTTAGTAATTTTGAGGAAAAACTGTACCATACATTGACAAATAAAGTATCCCATTGATATCAGCATGCCCGAAGAATTGATGGTCAGAACCTTATTAATTTATTTAATGTCATGCTGTGTTTTTAGAGTGGATTCACAATTATAGAGTACTCCATTCTGCAGAGTGATATGTACTAAAATAGAGATTAGAAAGAGTTGGAAGTAAGTTGGAAGAAGTAATTAACAATATTCACTCTACTGAGAGAAGTACTCCTCAACTAAGAATCCAGATTTGTTTAAAAATTTTAAAATAAATTAATTAAAAATTAAATTAAATTGTAACGATTCAAATAGTTACTAGAAAGATTCAAATGATATTCCAATAAAATATTTCACTAGAAACATTTAAAATTTTAAACTATATAATAAATTAAACAATTTATTAACAGAAATTTAAATTTCTAAACAAATTTAGAAATGGTGTAAACTACTCTACGCAAGTTGAAATACAAAGTTCAAGTTCAATGCCACCTCAATATAGTGCTGTACTATGCACTACAATTGTACTGCCAGACACCAAGGCGTCAACAAGTTGTATAGAAAAATCTCAGTCTCTTAGTTACATATGATTTCATCATACTTTCTTACCATTATAACTCTGACCCAATATATAAGTTTGAACATTTCCCGTTATTGTTATAACAAAATTTTCATCTACTGGTGACTTTGGTGTAAAAGTATTTGAAGGATAGCGACTACATCGTCTACTGAAAACATTTTCCGGTATTAATATTAAAAAAATAAATAAACTTTCCGACCACTTCATATTGTTTTGATCTTAACACATTGAATGTTTATACTAAACTATTTCAAAAAATCCAAGATTAATAACTCGAGCCTATATTATTTTGATATTCTCCCCATGCTTAATCTTTGTTTGTACGCAAAGCTAAGAGAATTTGCGAAACAATTTCCTTATCATTTTAGCGCTCTGGGTTTTCAAGGTTAATGGAGAAATGTAAGATTTTTTTTTTTTTAAATCCGACTTAGGTTATACCCTACCTATGATAGAAGGAGAATGGGTCGGTTTAGAGTTGAAATAATCACATTGTAAGGTATAGTTGGCGTCATTCGGCATAGATTTCTTTAGGCTAATTGTTGAAATAAACAAAGTTTCAATCGAACCAATTTGCTCCTCCAGCTATGATGCCTTAAAGATTTGGGAATATGAATAAACAGCTCTGTCCCTGCAATTAAAACAAATTTTAACATCAAACAAACAAATTTTGCTCAGTTCAGTTTTAATCCCTCTACGTTGGGCGCCATATGATAATAATAATAGTAATAATTATTTAGTAAAACCATTCCATACAACTTTAGTGTAAGGTGTAACGGCTAAGAACAGCACAATGTTCAACTGAAATTGGGAAGATTTCAAGATTTTTTTACATGAAATTGTGAAAGTTACAAATAAAACGACGACATTTGATATTAATAAAAATCTATGATATGAAGACAAAAGTGATTTTTCATTTAAAATTGAGAAAAAAGATTTTTAATTTAAAATTAATGAAATTCTAAATGAAATGGAGACTTTCTATTGAACAATAAAAATTAAAAATGGAATTGAGACATTTGATTTAAAATTGAGTAAATTCCATATAAAATTAATATTTTTTAATTTAACTTTTAAAAATTACTGATAAAGTTAAAAGTACCCAATCAGAAACTGCCAGTGGTATAAAAAATCAAGCACTGGCACACCACTGGTGAACCGAGGAATTGTAAATAAATTACTGGCAGAACACTTGCTTAAGACGCTTCAAAAGCGTTTCCAAAAAGCGCTTCACCAGTAATAATTTTGCAATAATTTTAGTGGTCTAGAAAAAAAAAATCGGCCAAAGATTAGCCTGAGACAACTATGCCAAAGTTGTTCAACAGTGTTTTCTCAGTCCTAACCTGGTAGAGCATTTATTTTATAAAAATGATGATTTTTGATTTAAAAAAGTTAGTAATCAGAAGGTTTCAGATTCGATCCCGGTTTCAGTCATACATTTTTTGTGTGGTTTTTTTTATACTTTTAATCTATTTTTTATAAAAAATTGATTTTTGTTTCTGGAAAAGCTCTTTTAAGACTAACATTTTTTTATATTTCCAACGTTGCCAAGTTGTTTCCAGCAAGCATAATGCCAGTGCTGTCATATTTGGTCAGTCAATGGTTACCCAGCAGTTATCATTTTTATATATTTTAAGCTATCAATTACACTATGCTAGTTGAAAAACACGACAAACGGGGCACCCGGTGGGTTAAACTAAATCGACTGTGCTGAATCGAATGGCGTTCGCCGTTTTTTTAGGTTAGCTCTTAAAAAAAAAGTTAGGGGTGGTTAAAGTTTCCCCCTTTTGGCCTGTTTCTTGCAGAATACCGGTATATAAAACTATGTTTTCTTTACATCTGAGGTGTAGGGTGTGTTCAGCAACTTTGTAGAAAATATTATGCCAAATATTTGTGTGGAACATATTAACCCTCTAACTGCCCCTCACAACGGCATACCTTGTATGGTTGCATACCTTGTGTGTGGGCAATCTTGAATTTGATTCGTTCTTGGTGTTTGTGTTAAGTTTTGGGTTTTGGTGTGTTCTGACGTATATAGTAAAATTTTATGGCCAACATTTTTGTAGAACATTTTATCCCCGCCCTTCCCCTTTTTCGGGGTGTTTTTACAATTTGTAAGAATAAAGCCAAAAAAAAAACCGTTATGAGTGGCAGTTAGAGGGTTAATATGTTCCACAAAAATATTTGGCATAATATTTTCTACAAAGTTGCTGAACACACCCTACACCTCAGATGTAAAGAAAACATAGTTTTATATACCGGTATTCTGCAAGAACAGCCCAAAAGGGGGAAACTTTAACCCCCCCTAACTTTTTTTTAAGAGCTAACCTAAAAAAACGGTAAACGCCATTCGATTCAGCACAGTCGATTTAGTTTAACCCACCGGGTGACCCGTTTGTCGGCAAAAAAAGTTCTCAAAACTAGCACAGTGTTATTATTAAAAAAAACTTATATTCGCATTTAGTTTATATTTGCTTATAATAATATGTTTAGAGTTTGCAAATAATAATTACAAAATGTTATTGTATCTCCAATGCATTAAAACGTCATTACTGGAGCACAGTTGGAAATTTTGACTTTGGACTTTAAGTAAGATGCAGGAAGTACTAAACTTTGTTGTAATTAAATGAAAAAGAAATAGTTTTTGTCGAAAAATGTTTTTGAAATACCAAAAAAAAATAACTGTCAAAAGTAGTTTTTACTAATTTTTACAGTTGTTTCAAAATTTGTGTAGTAACACACAAATATACAAATGTTTATTGTGAATTAGTGCCAATATTACTTCTAATATTTTGGGCCACTGATAAATACTGCGGTGAGGTTAAGGGCACCACATCACTCCCTGCTCTTCTGCTTCAGCTTAAATCAGAAACGCTACACTAAACATTTTTATTTATTTTTAATTGATTAACACAAGGTTTTCTTTTTTTTCACAAAAAATATTTTACAATTTGCAATCAAAACAAAACATCTAAAGCAAAACAGCTGTTTTGCTTTAGCTGTCAGAGAATTTTGAATATTCGAAATTCTCTCTCCCTTACTATTCTTCTCCCCGTCTGTTTAGAAAAGGAGGATTTTATTCTCGGGAAAAAATTAATTCCCCGGGAACTCATTTCCCTGGGAATATTTAGAATCGAGCTGTTTATGTCTTGTTAGCTCAGTGGGTAGAGCTTTCGGCTGCCAATCTGGCGGCCAGGGTCCGAATCCCGGTGGGATCAAAGAATTTATAAATAATTTTTTTTTTAATTTTATTTTGGAAAATCTATTTTACACCGCCTATTGCATGGTTTTACCAACTTTTTGCCAACCTTGGAAATATTTTTTACCCAGTGCTTTTTCGACACTTTTTGAACAGACGAACCTTGTACCACCTGTTAAAGTGCGTTACCAGTAGTGGTCCGTTTGTCCTTTTCTGACTGGGTATTAGGATTTCCCAAAAATATTTTTGTTGAACTACGCCTCAAATTATGAAAGATGGCGACTTTCATAATATGTTAACAAAATTTCATCATCCTACTACTACTGGAAGGCGGTCCACCGCGATCATTTGTGTTGACTATTTCAACCGAAATAAAAATATTCCTATCGAATTGATAATCTTATGTAACGGTTGCATGAAAAGAGCATATCACAAACATATGGTCAAAGTTTCCTGATTTTTGATATTAAGGATATTAGGATATTTTTATATGAACCAAAATATATACTTTTTTAATTATTTATTTAAATAAATAAAATAAAATAAATAATAATATTTTAATATATACAAATAAAAATATATTCGACAATATAAATATACCAAAATTTATCTTAAACCGTTATAACTTTAAGACTGCGTGGTCAATATATTTGTGTCATAGTTTATTGAAAAAGTAATGAAAAAAGCTTTTATTTGATATATATATCAATTCGATAGGAAGTAAAACATTTCAGAATTTTATTTGAAATCGCCAACACAAATGATCGCGGTGTACCGCCTTGCAGTAGTTGTATGATGTTGAAATTCCGCCAATATATTATGATCGACACACTCTATCATAATTTTAGGTACCTTTGCTGTACGATTTACTTTGGGATTACCATACGATTTTGTGACATACTACTGGGGTAGTCATTTAAAATTAGGAAAATTTCAAATTACATTGTGATTTGCTTTTGAAATTGAGAATATTTCAATTTAGATTGTAATTTTTCTTTTGAAATCGGGAACATTTTATGTATAATTGAACTTTGAATAATTTGAAATTAATTTCAAAATTTTCTATTAAAGGTAGTTAGACAATACAAGAATACTCTACGCTAAAGAGTGGATTTTGTTCCTTTCTCTTGTGCACTTAAATATTTTTTTGTATAATTCTATTTCTCTTTTTTCTCTTGAATCCTATCTGTAGCGTAGAGTACCAGTGATGCATTTTGAGTTTTTTTTGTTTTGGGCCAAATTGACAATTTAAAAGGGCCAAAATACCATTGATAGGGCCACAGGGATGATAAAGTTAGTACTATAGAACTTTGTTTGGTACTATTTGATCTGGAAAAGTACCATGGTACTAATTTGACTCTTTTAGTACTATTTACATATAAATAAAAATTAAAGATTGAGTTTGAATTTTAACGTATTTTTCACACAATTGCAATTAATACTATAATTAATATGCCATTTTATTTAATTTCAATTGTGAAAGACGTGGTAGAGAAGAATGAGTGTATTTTCTAAAAATCATAACTACATTGTAAATTTTTCAATTTTCCTTAATCAGACTGCGCAGTTTCTGGTATTGAACCTTCGTCAGTGACCCTGTTTTTTGAATAATGTAATATTTGTTAGGCTTTTATTTGTTTGATTGCATCTATATGAAATTTTCTGTGCAATCACTGACCGTGGTATAGATAAACTGATTTCTAATGACACATGCACTCGCACCACACGTTAGACAGAGCGCTTTAGCGCACTGATCTATCGTCAGGTCAGGTTTTGTTGTGCTTAAAACTAGTTTTATTCAATACACGGTGTTTTTTGTTCTTGCATACATGATCTCAGAAGTACAACTCCAACAACACAGTTCTATTTTTAGAAACTTCAAGATTCAACATTTAATTCAATTACAAATTCATAAATTAACATTTATCAAATGTATTTATTTGGATCCAATCGTTGTAAATGGAATTGATTAAAGATGATTTTATTTGAGTTCGAGTAAAAAAAAAAAGTGTTCGAAAAGTGAAAAATAAATATCTTAAAAAAGTACAATTGAAAAAAGGCCATTGCCAACATCTTCAAATTTGCATTGGGATTCTAAAATCGAATGAGTAATGAAGTAGATTTCTTTGCAAAAAAGGTGAATTTAAGAAATAGTCTGATAATTTTTATAAATTCTGTAACTAAAATCAACTAAATTTTGTTTTTATATACAAATAAATTTTAAAAACGTTAATTTATAATAAAAATTTGTATTTAGTACTATGAGGGTCGAAAAAGTACTATTTTTTATGTTGGTTTTTACTACTTGAAAATCCCATGCCCATATTTTTAAAAAATTCGATTATTAGACTTTTACTAAAATAAAAATAATATTAATTTGTTAATTGGAGTTCGTCATTTTAATGCTTTTTTAAAAATGCAAGACAAACCCCTCTGACAATAAAGTTTAACATATTTTATGAATTCTCATAAATTATTTCCGCTCTTGCGATAACATAACATTTTTAAAAAGCCTCCAAAAAAACATTTTTTTAATAAAAAATTAATTGCGGCACTTCTTTTAAAAGTTTGGACAAATATAAAAAGATTTAAAAATGTTATCGTCCTGCATTCAAAAATTTTAAAACCTGACCTCATGGTACGAAAATATATTATTTTGAATGCGATTTTTATAAAAAATTAAACAACTCTCCGTTTTTCATTCTCTAAGGAACTAGCATATGCTCTCATCGAATAAAAAAAATTAGGCAAATTTCATAAAAGTCTGAACTAAACGGTTTAAAGTAGTTAGTTCAATTTTGAGCTGAAAGGGCCAAAATATATAAGAAAGTACCACAGGGCCATCAAGAAGTCGAAAGTGCCACAAATGTCCCTATTGTGCCACGTTTTGCATCACTGTAGAGTACTCCTGTATTGTGAATCTACCTTAAAAATAAGATTTTCTATTTGAAATTAAGAGTTTTAATTTGAGAAATCTTATTATAAAGAGAAGTTTTTTGAAAAAAAAGAGAATGGGCAATTCTAAAGCCGAGTATCAGGACATGACATTGGGTTATGTCATGTCAACTTTTAAAAATATAACTCACTTTCTTAGTGTTTTTTTTTTTTTAATTTTAAATGGAAAATCTTAATTTCAAATTAAAATTTTTAAATTCTTATTTATTTAAATTTTTGTCAACTTTTAATGATTTAAATTTCAAATATAAACCTCAAAATTTCATTTGTAATTTTCTTAATTTCATTTTAAATTTTCAGCATTTTAATTTAAAATCTCAATTTCAAAATATATTTTTTGCCAGTTTTATATAAAACATCTCAATTTTGTTCGGAATTTCTTCAATTTAATTTGAAAAAATTAAACTTTACTTGAAAATTTCGGAAAATTTCAATTTTGTTCGGAATTTCTTCAATTTATTTTTAGAAAATTAAACTTTACTTAAAAATTACGGAATTTAAAAATTTGAATTTTATTAGAAATTTTCTCAATTTTAAATGGAAAGCCTCAATTTCATTTGAAAATTCCTTAATTCAATATGGTAAATTGAAATTTTTAATGGAATTTTCTAGTTCGTTTAAAATTTTCACAATTTATAATTAAAAATCTCATATTCTCTCAGTGCAGCTAAAGTAAATTGAGCATACTGTTAAGTTGATCACTTTACCCTTTTGAACAAAACTTTTACCACGTACCTGACGAAAATTATAAAAAGTACAATACATTTAGCCTGTTCTCTAAGAAATGAATATTTTGAATTTTAAGTTTTTAACCAAAGTGTTTTGAACAGACCTTCATGGGAAAGCCTTTATCCGCTTTTGCCCCTCGCCGTAGGAATTTCTTCGTTTATTTTGAGACGGGTTGTACATTAGAAAACTTCTCACATTTTAAGAATTTTTACTTGCAGAAAAATCGTTCAATTCTTTAGAAGATTTTCAATTGAATTAATTTTGTGGCAATACTGATTAATCCCTGTGTTTGGAAAAAAAATAATTTCAAAGTAATTTCCAGGGATGGCAGGCAATTCCGCTAAAGTACCGTTGTCAATTCAAAACCCCTTCAACTGGCTATCGGTTTCCCTAAAATACCGTTACCGAAATTATTGAACTACGTTTAGCCGTAAAAAACCATTACCGAAATAGTCTGACAAGATCTGAAAAAAATGGCTGTAAATAGATATATTTTATCAAAGTTTAATCAAGTTGATTGATAGCTTACAAACTAGCCAGTCATTAGAACTCGGACATTATGGGACTTAAAATATCGGTGGGCGTTGAAATAGTGTTACCCTTAAAATGTCGTTACCGAATTAACTAAAAAAACTATTATTCCTAAAATAACGTTACCGATATAACTAAAATACCGTTACCGCTAAAATACCGTTACCAAAATAAGTAACGCTAAACACCGTTACCGAAATAACTGAAATATCGTAACCCCTAAAATACCGAAATAAAAGAAAATAGCGTTACCCTACCGATACCCGCATCGAATCGGTTACCATCCATGGTAATTTTTGTGCATGGAACCAAACAATTCTATTAACAATTGTTCTACCCTAGGTATACCCAAGCCCCATTTAAACAACTTTTATTCTTGATATTATGCGAAATTTATTTGATCAAGTAACTTAAATGCGAACTTACTTTAACTACACATTTAAAATACCCAAAAAATTGCAACCTTATTAAAGGAAGTACTAAAGACTTTTTAATTAATTCCATTTGGAACGATATGAAGGTTGTTGAGTTGGCCCAAATTTACCTCTATAACCCCTTGGTCCATTATTTGGCAACATTTCTCTAGTCTTCGAACACATTTCTTCACATTGTTCCATTCTACGAAATTTATTTTATTTTCATCGCAATTATCGGCTGTAAATAATTTACATTCTCCATCATCGGCATCGTAAAACCAATAATTTTTTACAATCAACCTTTTGTTATTGCAGTGGATAGTTGAAGCAATAGGTTTTTGTAGACAAAAGTTATCACTTTCACTATTTCCTTCGATAGTTTTAAAACCATAAGGAGTCATTTCCATATTGAAGCCACTTCTAGAGTTAGAAAATCCAGAAGGATTATTGTTATAACGGTTATCAAACATCGAATTTCCTTTTAAGGAGGTGTAAGTTTGATCTGAACCATATTGATTAGACGGTCTGTTAATATCAACGCTTCCATATCCTGGTCTATCCCTATTTAAAGGCGTATTTTGGTCTAAATCATACTGATTAGACGGTCTGTTATTATCAATACTTCCATATCCTGTTCTATCCCTATTTAAAGGCGTATTTTGATCTAAACTATATTTTTTGGCGGGCCAAAATTGATCTTGATATGGTTTTGGTTTTCTATTACTCATGCGCGTATTTTCCGTGTTGGTTGATTCTAAATCACCAAAAAGATTTTGATTTTGACTATCATCTTCTTCACCATATCGCTTGTGAGATTTTCCCACCAACTTTTCGCTGCCATAAATATTATTGACATTTACAAACTCCTCTTCATTCGGATTAACCCCTGGTGGTGGCCTAGATATTTGGGATCTAAACTTATTGTTTTCATTATTATAATCCATATTATCAAATTGTTCCGAGGGATTAGTAACTTCTTCTGGTTTCCAAGATTTTTGATTTGAATCGGCATTGAATCTATTATTGTTATTATAATTTGGACGATCAAACACATTTGATTCAAATTCATCTTCGAAATTCCCATTAAACATACTATTGTCATTATTGGTATCATAGGCTGAAGTGAATATATTACCACCACAGTCATTGCCATTACATGATCTAGTTTGTTCCAATTCCACAGAGACACCAGACTGAAAATTAAAAATATAAATATTTAAATAAAATGTTAAATTTTCTTTGATCTTCTTTTATTTAATTCTTTTTATTTTAAACGATTATAAGATCATTTATTTATTAATTATAATTATTTATTTCCAATATTTCGTCTCCACATTGGGTGACTTCTTCAGGGAACAATTATTACAACAATTATTACAATAATAATAATTGTTGAGTGTTAAGAATCCAAAGTTGTCATCATGAAACTCTAACTTTAAAAACCCTCGGTTTTGTTTAAGAATCCTTTATATAAATTCTTACTACAACCAACAATTTAATGTGTTACATTAACCATATGTATTCCAAAATTGCTGAATTTAAAACAAATATTTCGAAATTCCATAGATTACCTGACATTTTTCTTTTGCATATGGATTATTATAATCTCTCGTTCTTGATTGAAAACCTTTGCCACATTTTTTTGAACATGTTGACCACATGGACCAAACTGTAAGCTCACATTCAGCTGTAGCAGTTTCGGATAATTGGATACCACATTGATAGCCAACACAATTACGATTTCGTCTTAAGAGTACTGAACAATTAAAATTTGCCGCCAATTGTGAGTCTTTATAGGCACGTATTTGATATTGTGTTCCCGCACCACATTTAACATTACAATCGGTCCAGTTATTCCAAGGATGGGTCGAACATTCCAAAGGACCAGTTTCCTCTAAAAATAAAGTATATATATGGACACAAATTAAATTTATATTTAAAAGAATGATCAACCTACCAAAATTACAAGTTCTCTCATAGGTTCTCTTCCTAGTTACATATAAAGTAGCTAAAGGTTTCATTGGAGCTCCCGATTCATCAAAAAATGGTGAACGATAATCGCTGGGAAAAGTAGATGTTATACGTCGTATAACATCTGGTGGATATTGAGCTTGATCTGGCGACTGTTAATAAACACATTATCAATATGAAAACTTTAAGAGTTCTTGATGTAAAACTTACCATATAAGTAGGTCCAGCATCAGTTCCCACATCCCAAGGATATAGATTTAGTACCTTTTTTTCTATCCAAGTACAATTCACCAAACATAATTCCAAACCTGCTACACCTAATATCCAATCGGGTGATGGATCTATTTTTGATACTAATGACATGGCATGGTGTTCGCGTCCCACTCTAACTGTAGCTAAAGTTTTACCAACTGCATTTGGTCTATAGATAATACCCGGTGCTTTTATTATAGTACGAATGTTGCCAGACTGAAATTGATTAAATAAGAGAAAATTAATATTAAAATATCCAAGTTTGTTAGCTTTCGACCTTTTCAGAGTGAGAGTTGAGAGGATTGCAATACAGGCCATGGTCTTATCGTTGAGATAAACTGTATCGAATTCGATAGGAAGTATGGAGTTATACTTCCGAGTATGGAGGGCTGGAATAACTCAACGAACTACTTGTGAATTATTCTGATACCTTTTACACTGATGGATCTAGTACCTATAACAGTACTTGATCCGGCTGGTATCTGGACGATATAGACAGATATTCTTATGCCAATGGCAGAATGGTAATAGTTTTTCTGTGCTGGCACGAACTCAACATTAGATCGGCTTTTATTCCCACGTATCCTCAAAAACAGATAGGTATCAGATTGTCATGGATAATCTAAAAATGCTTTCTTGGCCATAGCCAGGCTAGAGCTTTATTTCGCTGTCCACTAGGAGATTGAAACAACATTTATCTTAGTGACCGTTGGCACAAAAGGGGTAAATCGGACACTGATATCTCTATGTTTTGGGAACTGGATCCTTATGAATTGGAACTCTGCGAATTTTCCTAGATTTGTGACAGGGCCCTTAGGTTAATAGGTAGTCATTTAATTTCGATTTCAGAAATGTGTTTCTATAAAAACTAAGGAGTCTTGAAATTTCAGCTACCGGAATGTCACTAATATCGTGGAATTACGCCGATTACAGTGAAAGCATCCTACTCTCTACCTGCACCGGACACGAGCAGAGAAAACACTCAATAATGGAACTCAATGTAAAAAAGTGCAAATATATGGTATTTACAAGATCTCTGCCGATTAATGGTGATAACGTGATGAATGACATACGACTGGAGATGGTTAATACATTTAATGATCTTGGTGTTTTGTTGGACAGACGCTTAGATTTTCAAAATCATATTTCAAAGACAATCAATAAAGCAACAGGTGTGCTGGGATTTATCAAACGCTGGACAAAAGAGTTTTTCGATCCTTACACAACAAAGCAGCTGTTTACTACACTAGTCAGGCCAATCCTTGAATATTGATCTGCTTTATGGGATCCTTTCTACAATGTGCATTCTCATTCCATTCAATCCGTTCAAAAGCAATTTCTTATATTTTGCCTTCGTGGACTTGGCTGGAATCCTTCGCACAAACTATGCAAACTATTATCCATTTCGCCGCATTTGTACTGAATTTAATCAAAAAAAAAAAAAAAAATATTCATGATCTTTAACCGAACTAACCAACATCTCACACACAATTTATAGATCAACAATGAAAATTCACTTTTAATCAATTTTATCATATCATCGATTTTCAAATGAGTTTGGAGACAGTAAAAAGAGACATTATTCTTTTCCTTAATAAATGAAATCTTGTTGTCAATCAAATTTTTGTCAACATATTACTTAAAATTTGTTTCTATTTTACATTAATTATTATTATTTTTGTTATCATATTAGTCTGTTAGGATTGAATTTCCATAGACTTAAATAAAATAAAATAAAACAAAAAAAAAATGCTCTTCTCCTCCGCCAACTCCTACAGAATTGGTATGATGGTACCCTCAAAATTTGTGCGTGCCTCCCGATGAGGCAATGGCCCGTTGTGACATCCACCATATCCAAATATCCCTCCTGGAAATAGATAGAAGCGCGCTTCGCACCCAGAGCGGGACAGATTTATACCTTGACCCGTCCGTATACATGTTGCTTATACGTCTCCTTATCGGTATAATATCCTCTCAGAAATCACTGATCGGTACATAAACAGTAAAGAGACGTAACTGTGTCAAAAATCTTATAAAAGTAAAATTTTAGGTCTACATTCAAAACTCGATTTACGACTGGTCAACAATACGTTATTTTCATTACTTACCCCAGTATGTTGCCTTATTTCACTTTCCAAAGTTCTGGTGGCACCATGTTCGGCCAATTCTTGTAGGCCTTGACTAGCTCGTCCACCATATTCCCAAAAACGATAATCATAAGTATGAGAAGCACCAATAACCTCTCCCAAACGAGTACGCCAAGCTTCCGAGGGAAAATCTCTAGCATGGGTATTACGCATCCATTTACGTTCTAAGACAATCTAGATAAAATGTAAAACAAGATGAAAAGTATATGGCTTGCCTTAAATTCACTACATAATTCAATACGTACCTCATATTTAGCTTCATCGCAGGCGCAACAGGGATTAATTAAAGGTGTCTGGCTATTAACTTCGTCAATTTCTTCGGGACATAAACGTTTCGTTAAAAAACCATCATCAATAAACCAGACATTACGATGTTGTAATACGGCAGCTTTAAATAGAACACAACCACTTTGTGAATCTGAAGGAGCCACCCAGGCTACATCGATACGATTTTTAGTGTTGGTATTACTGCTCTCAATCATATTCTCACATAGGGTGCTAAATTTTGTCTCTGCATTATCGATAATTTCAAAACGTCCCAGTAAATTATCACCATTAAGTTGTAAAACAGAAGATGGTGATTCAGCATCCACCAATAAAGTGAAACTAATAAACTTAAAACCATTTGCACCGGCAAGAGAAACTTAATAAAGCGGAAAAATTAATAAAACCATCGACAATCTGTTTTTATCTTAATGAAAGCCGTTGAAGTAAAAACATTAGTTAATAGTGAATTTACATTATACTTAAAATCTTGTTTAAACAGGATTCTGGTGAAAATCTGCTTTTATAACTAGATTTAAACCGGATTTCCTATACAAATAAATCCACTTTTAGAACCAGATATCCAGTTTTATATATCCAGTTACAGCGATATATGACAAATTTCAAAAAATTTCGACACTGAGTTAAAATATTTAAATTTTTTTTTGTATGACATGAATAAATTTTTGTGTATGTATGTTAACCAGGCGCGGTTTCAAGGGGGGATGGAAAATTTCACCCCCTCCTCCAATTATTTTACACGTTTACGTCCAAAAAGACGGGTTTTATTAACGAAAATCAAAAGTCCGTAAGTGCAGTTTCAATGTATTAATTAACCAGAAAGTCGTGCAGTGCAGTTTTTCCCTTTTATGTAATGCTTTACATTGTTTTTTGTTCAACCAGTTTAATTTTATTTTATTTTCTTGAAATAAATAAATAAATTTTATAAATTTAGTCAGTTTTAAAAATACTCACAATAAGTATATAAAAATACAAAAGTTGATTAAAAGCTTTTTAATTACTGTCAAAAAACGTTTGTTTTATTTTTTGCATAAATTTTTGTATTGGAGTAAAGGCTTTTTTGGTTTCAGAAAAATCGAGTACAAAAGGCCGTAACTACATTACTTAAAAACTACTATTATCCTAAAGGTACGTTCACATTAATCAAATATTTGAACAAAATATTTGTTTACATATTTGCTTCCAATTGTTTCAAATAAAAAATTATTTTATTTTATGTTCAAACTATGATCAAATATTTGATGGTTTTTGTTTGTTCAAACAGCTCTCAAATAGTGTCAAATAAAATAAACGAAAAAATATTTGTCGAGCGTTCAGATTGATCAATTGTTATAATCTTTAACTTCAAGCTCATATGTATATTAGTTCTCATGTAGTGAGTAAACTAGTTTATATGAATGTTTGATGTTTGGCATGGGATTGTTACCGCTTTCAGAACGTGTTCTGATGATGGGAACCTAGAAAATTCCCGAAATAGATCTATCAACACATTCCTGAAAGGGTCAAATAATAAATTTGAAAACAAAAAACTCTATAGATTATTTGTTAGGACAATATCCTAATAAAGAAATATAGAGTATGGCCTCGAACTTGAATAATTTTCATTTTCGTTGCACAATTAAAGGTCGAAAAAAACATAATTTTTATTTTTAATAAAAATTATATGAAACTTAAATATTTATTTAATCAAAGTGTAAAAAAACATAGATTTATTTAATCGAAAAACTAACTGTTTTTTAAAAAATTGATCACTCGGGATCTCTCGGACCTAGCCTATTTATGTTATAAGGGCATATTAATACTCCGTTGGAGCAAAAATTTTGTCCGTTTTGGTCTATCTCGCTTAGTTTTGGAGATACTGGACATTTTAATCGTCCATTTTGTAAAATGGCTTGTATCTCGAAAACTAAGCATGATATCGCAAAATTTTTGCAAACCTTAACAAAAGGCGCTACACCCACAACACAAATGTGTACAGTGTTCCGATTCCAAACATTCCCCGTTTCATTTCATATCGTTCCATTTTGGAGCAATGTTCCATTCTGTTATCGGAGTGATTAAATTTTTATTTTCACGTACGGCAACACAATTCAGTTTTTTTATAAAGCTTTTTTTTTAATAAATTTATTTAAAAAATTTATAAATTTATTTTTTGTAAGATCAAATAAATATTTGCTGAAATCAGAAGAAAATATTTGATAGCTAGTGTTCACACTATGGTTAAGTTTGTCAAATATTTATTTCAATGCAAATCAGCTGATTTTGTTTGACCAAAATCAGCTGATTTGCAGTTTGACACAAAAAAATATTTTGTGTTCAGATTACGGCAAAAAAATATTTCATGTTTTTTTGTCAAATATTTGACTAATCTGAACGTACCTTAAGAATTTTTTTCTCAGAAACAATCCCGTCTTTTTTATGTCTCTCCTGAAAACAACTTAAAAGTGTAGTTACGGCCTTTTGAATTTTAGGTGACGATATATTAAATTTAAAGTTATTTTTTTTTTGCTTCGTTTACAAAATGTTGTGGTTGTCAAATCGAAATCCAGTTTGGCTGTTTAACGGGGTGGCTTAAAACTGGATTAAACTGGATTTTAAACTAGATTTCAGAGAAGTGTAAAATCAATATCAAGTAAGTGATAACTTTGATAATATGGTAGTTAATAAATTCAGATTCATTCGTTTTTCTTCAACACTATTTAACTTCTTTGATCTTCAAAGGAACAAAAACACTAACTTACTATTATACTGTTGTCCTGGTATATAAGTTGATGGATTACCATCAATTTGTATTTGATAATTTTCCCCAACCGGTGAACGATCTCCACTAGCACCCTGTGGCGTACGATAACAAGCCGAACAAATGTTTTCCCCGAATATAATGCTCATAATAGCAATTATTCCAATAATAATTTTCATTTTGGATACGCAACTTTAACGGCAGCGGAAGTGTTTTATATCAAGATCTTAACACATTGAAACTACAAAAATGACTGATTGAATTGTTTATTCAATTTTAGATATTCGATTTGATGAAGAAAGAGAAAACTGTGTCATCATTTCTTAACATGAATAAATTGTTATGAGTTGAATAAAATGAATGAATTAAAAAAGAAATCTATCCCGCCATAGTTGTAGCCTCCCCGAAATCAATTGTTTTGACAATTACCAATTAATATACTACATAAATTCTAGGGTGGCACTTTTTTCTATCCATATTTGTTACACACAGAAAACAACTGACATTTATTTACAAATTTCGAATTTATATCGTAACAACTGAATATTCGATTTTTACTGCAAATATTTTATTCAAGGAATATAATATCAATGAAAATGAAAATTGTTCAAGTTCGAGGCCATACTCTATATTTCTTTATTAGGATATTGTCCTAACAAATAATCTATAGAGTTTTTTGTTTTCAAATTTATTATTTGACCCTTTCAGGAATGTGTTGATAGATCTATTTCGGGAATTTTCTAGGTTCCCATCATCAGAACACGTTTTGAAAGCGGTAACAATCCCATGCCAAACATCAAACATACATATGAACTAGTTTACTCACTACATGAAAACTAATATACATATGAGTTTGAAGTTAAAGATTATAACCATTGATCAAAAAATAAATTGAAAACTTGTTTGATGTGCAAGATCCACCTCTGGTGGATATTCAATACACGTTTTTTTGTTTCTCTCTATTTTTTATATTTTGTTTAGTTTGTAAGCAAAACAGGGGAAGTAAACTTGGCGGTACTCTGCCTTTTATACAAGTTTGTTATAATTTTTATTAAAAATAAAAATTATATTTTTTTCGACCTTTAATTGTGCAATGAAAATGAAAATTATTCAAGTTCGAGGCCATACTCTATATTTCTTCATTAGGATATTGTCCTAACAAATAATCTATAGAGTTTTTTTGTTTTCAAATTTATTATTTGACCCTTTCAGGAATGTGTTGATAGATCTATTTTTTCCTGAAAGGGTCAAATAATAAATTTGAAAACAAAAAACTCTATAGATTATTTGTTAGGACAATATCCTAATGAAGAAATATAGAGTATGGCCTCGAACTTGAATAATTTTCATTTTCATTGCACAATTAAAGGTCGAAAAAAACATAATTTTTATTTTTAATAAAAATTATAACAAACTTGGAATATAATATCTGAAAGTTGGTTGGTTGTTGGTATTAAAGGTAATGTAGAAGATAATATTTTTTCAATAGTTTGAATGATGTGACTGTGTTTTGGTTAATTTTATATATTTTCTTTTTACAATATAGTTTAATTATTCTGATGATGAATTTTAAGTACTTACAATTAAAATTATTGAATAATGATTAAATTTTGTTGTTAAAAATGGAATTCCAACCAATTTATTCTCTGTGTGTAGTAGTGCAATATAGTTTTTGAAAAAGAACAGGATATCCAAAAAAAATGAAACCTTAAGAACCCAAAATACTGTGTGATTGTATGTGAGTATTTAAGAGAGTACACGATTATTAAAAAATTACTTCCGATTTTGGTTCCTTTGAGGACTTGCACATGATGTATGTATTAACCATCGAAAGTACACGCTTATTAATGAAGAATTTTACATTTTGGTTTCTTTGAGGTCCCTCGATTGTATCTGATTGTGTATGAATAACGTGACCAAAAAAGCGGTATCTTTATAAAATTTGAGTTTTTTTTTTTTGTTAAAATGGATCGGATGCCAATCGAGATTGATATTTAAAAATTTCGGGATTCGGATTTTTGCAAATACCGGCCCCGAAATCTCGGGATACTGGGATAGTTGGAAATCCCAGGATTTTTAGGGACCCCGGGACTTTTCTGAATTCTGGTATTTGTTTTCGTTAACCAAAAATTATCGATATTCCCCTTTGGCATCCCTAATACTTACACTCAGGAAATTATGTAGATAAAATGACTATGAAATATGGAATGAAATCGCAACAAAATGGAAAACGAAGTAGTTTTTTCTAACACAAACTTATAGTCAATTTTTCTTTTATAAAAAACAATGCACTACATTAATTTTATGTAAAAACAAATTGGACCAATTCATCCAATTTTGATGCAGTACTTTGTCCATAGCTTTTGAAAATTTCGATTTTGGGATTTTCCTTAACTTCTTTTAAAAATAGTTTTTTGGATTTTTGAATTGTAGTTGGGTCCAAATTTTTAATTTGATCATTGCTAAATTTATCTTCCTCGAAAAAGTGCTTTCCATGTCATTTATTGACATCTAAGATTAAATATGACTAATCGTCCATGTTGCAAATAATGGCGTTTTTGACTAGTTTTTACCAAATTTGTAAATTTAAGATTTATAGTTACTTCCTACATTTTAGAAACAGCTCGATTATTCTTTCGGCTTCTTTTTTGTGTTCGCACATAATTAAGGAACATTTTAAATGATTTTCCATTGCATCAGCCATTTCCATTGTATAAGCCTATTCGATTTAGCCATTTATCCAGCAATAACTTTTTTTAAGCCAGAATCTCATGGATAAGTCGGTCGAATTGCACTTTTTACCGGAGCAAGGAATACTTTTACAAGGGAGGTAAATAAACAATCATTTATTTTTTAAATAACAAAAAACAACTGTAAAAAATTAATGTAAAATCATAAAACAGCCATTTGATGTGGTTTGTTTTTTTAGATGAACTACAAGGTTAGTAAAAAATCCATAGAAATATTTTTTTTAACTTTTTCTAACGTTTTTTCTGTAGCAGTTAATTATTGGCAGTTGAATTTTGAATTTTATATTTTCTGTTTTAAAAAAAAGTCCAATAAATTTTTTACAAAAAATTATTTCAATTGAATTTACAAGAAATTCAAACACTCACAATATTTTGTCGTTAAAAACAAAGGAATATGTACTTTAAAACTACTAAAAATATAGTTAAAAAACCGGTCTACACACTTTTCTTTTAAATTAAATTTATTCAACATTTATTTTTAACTATAATGAAAATGAAAATTATTCAAGTTGTCCTAACTTTTGATTTCAAATTTATTAATTGACCACTTTCAGGAATGTGTTGATAGATCTATTTCGGGAATTTTCTTTTTTCCTATCATCAGAACACGTGACAATCCCATGCAAACATCAAACATTCATTCATAGTTATCCCACTAAATGAGAACTAATATATAAGATCGAAGTTAAAGATTATCACCATTGATCAAAAATAAATTGAAAATTTGTTCGTTAGGTGCAAGTTCTACCTTTGGTAGATATACAATACACGCTTTTTGTTTTTATTCTTCTTTTTATTTTTACAATTGTGAACTATTAAAAAATTAACTCAAAACGCGTAAAAAAAAAGATTTTGGCCAACGGTAAGAAAAATGCATTTTAAAAATAAATTGCATAAAAAATACTATTCCTTTTGACACTGGAAAAATTTTAATTCGCAGTGTAAAAGCAGAGTACCATACCATTCCAATGCAATTTAAATAACATTCCAATGCAAATTAAATACACAGACTTTACTACACACTTTTAGCATATTTCTCATTTTTCAAAAAAAAAAACTAAATCGCGCATAAAACCGTGGATTTTTTTTCGAAATTTGCAAAAATAAAAACGGCAATCTTCATGTGATCCAAAAAGTTTCTTTAATGCAAATTGCAAATTGAAATCGGAAACCAATATTAGATTTTGGCCGATTTTGTGTGGAATGGCCGTTATATTTTTTCTTTTAAAAAAGAAAAAAAAAAAAAAATATGTTAAAATGTTTTTTTTTTTAATTTTCTTTTGTTTAATAATAAAAAACAGTCGTTAGATTCTAATATGTCTTTAATCCTTTGACGAATGAACTTAAACCGCTGAAGATTTTTTGACGAAGCTTTGTGTAGACTTCGACCTATGCATAAAAATAAGTTTTGTGCTGATTTTGCCGCTTTACTGCAAAATATGCTACTAAAGCTAAATCATTAATGGACTGTCGCTTTTTAATGGGTTAAGATTTTGTATAAGTTTTAACTTTTTATTTTGCTTTAGGTTATACCTAATAAAAAAAAAAAAAAAACATTTTTGTATAAACTTAAAACTGAGGTTTTAACATTATAAAAACTAAAAAAAAAATCATTAAAAAAACTAAAAATTAATTTTTTTACTTTGGGCTGACCTATGTAGGTATCGCTAAAAAGCCACTTCTGTCTATTGTCGATGACAGCAAGCTTTGTTAAAATCGTCTTGCAGGTTTTCTTAAAATGGCAAAAAGTTAAAATGGGACATATAACAACTATTCCTCGTCAAAGGGTTAATATGGGACGTACCAAACGTTTTCTGGAAGAATTCGTGACTGTGGAAAATAATGGTATTGCAAAATTTTGTAAAATGTCATACATGGGAATTTACCAGTAGTTGATAAGAATGCAAATGAAAAAATTTCATTACCATTTCAAGACAATGAAATATATTGAATTAGAAAAATCATTATTAATGATAATGCATAAAAAAATAATTACAATTGATAATACACAGCATTTGTTTACAAAACCAATCCCTATTAATGAAACTGAACAAAAAGGTTAGGAAAGTTAAGTAAAAATACATATTTCTTAAGATGACATTTTATGGATGGAATGTAAAATGTTTTGAAATCGAAATGATGTGGAATAAAACGGGGAATGAGGGAACGAAATTTAATATAAAGGAGAATGAGTGGAATTGAAAGACTAAACATGGAGAACGATATGAAATGGAACGGGGAACGAGTGAAACCGGAACATTGATTACAGGCAACGAACTTTGTTTTATCTGAGTATCTTAATTTATATTATAATTTAAAAAAAAAAAATAAATTACCCTGTGACCGCTTTATAAAAAATTAATCCTTCGGGATCTTTCCCTTCCTATTTGCATTATCAGGGTATATTACTAATAATGTCCAATTTATAAAATAGTATATCAAAAACTAAGCGAAATGGCTCAAAATGGACAAAATTATTGCAAAAGTTGACCAAAGGAACACGACTCGATGTAGGGTTGATTTATTTTTAGAATGATGTATTTTTAGAAAATTGTCACAGGGTGACTTATTTCCAAATTTATTCAAATTTCCTCCCCCGTTCTATTCCATTTCGTTCTATGTGATTAGTGTTCGAATTCCACTCGTTTCATTCCTTTTCGTTATAGTGTACTTGAATAAAAACCAGACTGAAAATTAATATCCATATAATTTTAGAAATTTCGGGCTCATTAAGTATTTAAAATAAGCATGAACCTGAGCGAGGACTTTTCATCCCTGATTTCAGAGAATTTTAACAATTTTTACGTTTTTTTTTTTAAATACCATTTTTTATTGCTATTGAAAACAAAATTTAACAACATTTTTGAAAAAAAACCTTATTTCTTATTTTTCTTTTTTTATTTGTCTTTTTTGTTAGAATATACAAATAGTTTTGAACTTGGGAAAAATATATAAATTGTATTTTCTTTTTCGTTTATGTTCGAAAGAAAAATATTTTTAAAACTATCGATAAAAATAAAAGTACAAAAATAATTTAGAAAATTACTTAATTTTAAATAGAATACTTTTTTTCTTGATAAAAATCACGTTTTTTGATTCTAAAATTCGATGTCTACCAAAACCCGTTTCTCGAATCATATTTAATTGAAAAAAAAGTAAACCTTTTTATCGTTTTTTTAGATAACGACTTTTTGGCGTATGAATCAAACCAATAATAAGCTAACAAAGTGTTAAAAAGTAAGAGACCTATTTAATCTATGTCCTGTCAATTTAATTTTTATCAAAATACTCATTGATCGTATTATAGAGCGTTACATTTTCATTAAAGTCTGGCTAATCCAAGTTTTTGTCTCGACTTCGATTAGGACAGCCCTTATAAGGCCGCTTAAAACTTTTTAATATGTTGACAGAAAGAAATTCTAAAACTGTCGACAGTTTTTCCATATTCTGAAAATAAGTTTTACTCTAATGTCAGTAGTAAAAAGAAAAAGAGTAACATCGTAAGACACTGTGTGGGAAAGACTCAAATTATTTAGATTGAATGTGATGATATTGCTAGTCAGTCAGTCATTCAGCTTCCCAGCCAGCATCTTTTTCACAATTCTGACGTCGTAAACTCATTTATTACCCAATCATAAAGGAGGCACGCTTACCAATTAATAGTGCGTCATAGTTTAGCGCTCATATTTGTTGAATTTGTTTTAAATATTATTTGTTAGATTGTATTGTATAGTTCTGAGTTTAGAGAAGATCTTGTCTCTTTAAAAAACGAATCAATTGCGAAGGGTCAATGGCCGCTTAAGCGAAACATTATAAAACAAACAAATTAATTATAAGTTAATGCAGTTTAATTAAATAGTTTTTTTTTATAACTTTAAGAACATATTCCGAAAAAAACTTTATACAAATTGATAAGGTTTATTAAACTAATTTTGTATGGAAAATTGGTTTAATGAACGAGTGAAAACCTGTCAACTGGAAGATTCACAATTAAAAAATATTACGTTCATAGTGAACCCCAACATAGGATATTTAATTTTTTTCAAAGTTTGGATTTAAAATTTGTATGGATAATTTGAAAGCCGAAAACGTAATAAATTTAAAAAAATATTTTGTTTGTCTTCAGTATGGACGTAGTATAAGAAACAACTGCCCATTTTTACTGCCCGAGTATGATTTGTATCGACAAAGGATAGATATAGATTACAGATCATATAAACCACTTGGATCAATATGGTCTCACAGCGGAATATGGTGAATATATTTATATTTTTTTTTAATTTTTGTTACATACTTTCTCGAACGTTATTGAGCTTAGGGGATCAAACTTTTGTTAGGACATGAATCAACCCTTCAAATTTCAAGAAACATTGACATATTTGGAATTGATTTATTTTATTTCCCACAGGATACTTATGCAATAATGATCGTCAAAGATAAAAAAGAATAGGTTTTTGTTCAGCTTATTTTTTGTTTGTTCGAATTGAAATTTAATCCATTTATGTTCGATTTAATTTATAAAAAAGATATTTATAGATTTTTACTTGTATTTTTTTAATCCAAATCTGGATTAAAATCGTATAATAAAATTATTTTAGGACTACATTGAATACTCGATTTGTGACCTAAGTTATTCTAAAAACTTTGACATATTTGTGAAGTGACATATGACGTAAACAAGTTAATAGAAATAAATTCTACACGTCTTTCGCTATTATTTGGGTAAAGTATTTGTTCACTAGTTTTGACCGTTGGCGACCAATGGGATGTATATGTTCCATAGATTTCTTCATAGTATCAGTTGCAAAATATATTTTTGTATACATTTTTCTTTACAAACGTTGGATCAATAAGCACAAATCCGCCAAAACAATTTCCAGCAATTTGAGTTCGGTCGTCAAATGCTTAACTTAAAAACATGTTATGTCCTTAGTTCCTTTCTCTTCCCTACAATATTCAATAAGATATGACAGTGCGCCTCAAGATAATAGATCGGATTTTAATAAATCGATGCTTGATAATCGATCGAATTTTAATAAAAACGGATGTCATGGTTTCTCATCAATTCGAAGTAAAATTCCATAGTTTCTGAAATTTACTGAACATTTTAAACACGAATGCGGCCACTAACCCCACATCTTTTTGTTGAATTTATAAATACAAGTTTAAATAATGAGTATGATATACTTTATTCTAGTAACTATAGTAAAGCAATATTAATTTTTAATCGAATCTGTACTAAATATTCGAAATATTTGTATATTTAAACTACCACTTGTCGTTGTCATCATTGCTAGTCAATAGACATGGCATCATTGAGCATTTTTCAATTCTTACACGATCTTTACATTTATAGCTAAGATCAGTGTTATATAGAGTACGCGTTTTTTGACGATATGAGTTATTACCACAACTCACAGTACATGGAGTCCACACAGACCATTCAGAATAACGGCATTCATCTTTTTCACTATGTGACGGTTTGGCATGATTGTGATTAACACCATTACGTCGTCGATCAGTATAACTACTACCAGAGGCGTAACCGCCTACAGAATAAATATCATCACATCGTTGATAACATTTTTCCAAACGTACCAAATGTTTGGGACATGGTTTACCTCCATATTTGGGGGATCTTAAAACTTTGCGTGTTTTAATTTGTATACCTTCGCCACAAGAAGCATTACAGGCATGATCCACCCATTCGGAGACAACACAATCAATAGGATCTACACGTAAATTTTCACTTTGTAATTCCATTTTTTGTCTTGGTTGACGACATGTCTCTTCACAGGCTTCTTTAGAAGGGAATTTATTACGATTTCTATCACATTTATCAGCCCAAAAGATGGCACATTGATCACTCATATGATCGTAAAACCAATAGTTGACCACATCACTATCACGACAAGAACTAACCTTTAGCTCGTCATAACAGAATGGTGGCACTATAGCATCACAACTTTGTATAGTACAATTTACTACCTCGTGTCGTTTGATATGACGACAAGGATCCAGATTGGAGTCATGATCAGGTTTGCGTACACCATATACTTCATCTTTATTCCATACAACACGTTGACGTTCACTGGTACCCATACCACCACAAGGTCCTAAACAAGGTGAAAAATCTGACCAGTGAGAGACACCACATTCGGGTGGTATATAGTCGTCAAGTTTTTGACTAAAACTCTCCAACTCACGATAACGTATATCATCATCGTCGATATTGCCAAATAGAGATTTAGTACCATCCACTTGTGCCTCATTATTCTCATTATTACCATCATCATGACCATTGCCACCAATATCACCACCACAATCGATACCTTTACAGGTACGTCTCTCCTGAAGTTTAACACGACTAACTTGCTGTTTAGGAATAAAGAGATTAATGTTTGCCTTTACCCTTTTCAAAGTATTGCAACTAACCTGACATTTTTTCTTAGCCTTTTGATTAAGATACCGCCTTGAACGTATTTCTGTACCTATACCACAAGAAACCGAACACGAAGACCAATCACTCCAATCGGATATAGCACATTCGGGCATTTCTGAATTATTATTTGTAACCAAATTATCGGTCTCAACGGCTGCTGCCACTTCTTCGTCAAATGAACCACATTGTGTGCCGGTACAATCTTGTTCCTGACGTAGACTGTTGCGACATTTAGAACGACGAGCCATAGCGGGATTTTTAAATTCACGTGTACGAAATTGTTTACCAGGTCCACACTGAGCACTACATTCATCCCATGCTGTCCAGGAGTGTGTTGCACATTCTGGTGGTTCGTTATCATCTGGAAATTAAAATGAAAATCATAGTTAAAGCTTGAATTTCCGAAATAGACTGGACTTAACCAACTGTACTAGAACAATTTACTGATCTTAATAAATTTATATAATTATCAAGATTACTACTGGCTCAGCTCCAAACCCAGGCCAGAGACAGCCGGCCGAAATAATTTCGATGTAGTAAGAAAAGTTGACATCCCTTAGCGACATGTTATTCAAATCGAGACAGAAGTAAATTTCTTTTCATGAATCATCACATTATGCCTCATTTATGGTCCAACTTTCATCGAAATCTGAAGGGATTCACCAACAAAGTTCTCTTGTTAGTAGCAATCGTAAGAAGACAAAAGTGGACAAAAAATGGAAATAAGGCCAAACAAACACAGGTTCCAAATCTACCAGCACAATACCCTGATGGCTAGCGAGTTCATCTTAAAAAAGTATCTGTCTAATCTGTATTGAGATTGAAGTTTGAAGACGTTTGAAACTATCTTAATTAATTATGATGGTTAGAAGTTAACCTAATCTTAGTTTTGTTAGGAATGTAAGTGAAGTTGAGGATTATTTAACTTAAACTATTAGTAGGTTGCAGAAAAAAAAGAAAAATTAATGGTCATCAAAGAGTTAACTGTGTCATCTTTCGGCTGGCAATAGGAAATATACACACTTTAAGTGGGTAATGTTATGTAACCCGTTGCAATTCTTATTAGACCTTAAACCCTCGAATGTCCTTAAAAAAGTATGCAAGATTGGAAAAAGAAACATCAGAAAGACAGTCTTAGAAGAATTTGCTTTTTCAGATAGCTATAATTAAGGTCCTTGAGTTTAGGGAATTCGGATAGTAGAAACTGCACCAGATTAACCAGGACGTATGTTTGTTTACATTCCTCGCACTTTCAGCATTCAAATTGTTCCTGATGACAGCAATTTGTTTTGGGGCCCATATAAGGCAAGTAAAGTGGATACTAAGGTATAAGCCTCTTTGTCTCTTTCACCTCTTGTAAAACAAAACCTGAAATCTTCGAATTTTCTCAGACAGTTCTCGAAGAATCTGTTTCCAGATAGCTAATAAGCTACTTCTTCAGTACCAGTCATTTACGGAGTAGACACTGCATTGTCTCCTCCTCTTTCTACATCTTATAAATTAATTAATTAATTACATAAGTAAACCAAGCGTGCAACCATAAGGCTAATAGTGCAGTTTCCAATGAGGATCCCTACAAGCATGATTATTGTTAGCTTTCCAAAAAAATTGGTACATATCATTCTTGGATGAAGCCGATGCCATAAGGATCGAGATACATCACTAGTAGTCAAGGCCACGAATCGCTCTTATCTCCCAATTCAATATGTTACCAATGACACCAAACAGATCCAGATCGAGTCATTCCAGATAGAGTCACTCTTCGCACTTTTAACAGCCAATTTGTTGCTCATGACAGCAATATGTTTTGGGACCCATCTCAGTCTAACCACGGTTTTGCCAAAGAGATTCAGTCCCTACCAAAATTATGTCTTATACCCAATGTTAGTAAGGTAACATGCTAACAGTGCTCGAAGAACCTGCTTCGAAAAATTCTTAGTGGATGCTCGTTCAGTACCGTGCATTCACTTAGTAGATGGTGGAGTCTTGAGACTCCTAAAGCAATCCATGTGTGAATAACCCTAGTGCAATCCACCTATTACGTAACTTGACGGCTTGCCAAAACCAAGCCGATTTCTATATCTTTAAAGTCATGGCCATCCACCTTGATCTCGTCTCCGCATAGGTACTTTATCTCCCCTTAATATCCATTGACGGTATGCCTAGTGTCACATATAGACCTACTTGGGCCGTTAATTTCTACCTACCTAAGATCTAGTGCTTCTTCTTCAATAACTATTATTATAACTTACTTTCACTATTGTCACAAGTTTTTTCATATAAACGACGGCGATTGATATGTAATGTAGCTAAAGGTTTCATGGGAGCTCCTGTCGGATCATAAAACGGGGAACGGGGATCATTAGGAAAATTTGATTTAATTCTTCGTACAACATCAGGTGGTACTTGAGGTTGATCGGCTGACTAAAAAAAGAAAAGAAATTGATTGTCCACAAGAAAAAATAATAAAAAAATCTGATAGATAACATACCATATATGATGGCCCACTGTCAGTACCAGCATCCCAGGGATATAAATTGTGAACTTTACTCTCTGCCCAAGAACAATTTGGTAAACATAATTCCAAACCCGATACACCAACAATCCAATCTGGTGATGGATCCACCATAGATACTAAGGAAATCAGATGATGTTTTGAATCGACACGAAATACAGCAAAAGTTTTACCGGTAACATTGGGATATGTTATACCTCTGGCTTTGATAATAGTACGTATTTGATCACTCTGTTAAGGAATGATAAGAAATGTGAGCATAGACTTGTTTTCACTTGTAGTTCACTTACCTCATCTTTTAATTCACTTTCTAAAGTTCTCGTTGAGCCATGTTCCGCTACTTCTCTTAGTCCCTCACTAGCCATCTCTCCATATTGCCAAAAACGATAGTCAATAGTATGCGATGCACCTATAATATCACTGAAACGTGTACGCCAGCTATTAGCGGGAAAATCTTTTGGATGTGTGTGTCTCGACCATTTCCCCTCAAATGTTAATTCATATTTAGCCTCGTCACAGGCGCAACATGGATCTACAATACTCGGTTGACTGTCGATATCATCAACTTCTTCTTCGCATATTTTTTTAGTAAGAAAACCATCATCCATAAACCAAACATCCCGATGTTGTACCACAGTAGCGCGTAGGAGAATACATCCCATACCAGTGGACGAAGGGGCTACCCATGTAACATCGATACGAGTTTTAACATTGGTATTGGTATTCTCCACTAAATTAGCACAACGTGGACTAAAGCGGGTTTCTGCTAAATCAGCTATTTCAAATGAACCCAAGCTATCCATGGCATCAAAGCCACCACCACCGGATTCCGATTCCAAACCAAGCATAAAACTTATAAAAGTTTGATCATTATAAGCTATTATAGAAACTGTTGCAGAAAGGGCAATTTAAAAATAATTTTTAGAATGTTCTATATCAAAATCCCTTGATTACTCACCATTATATTTTTGTCCCGGTATATATGATTGTGGATTTCCCGCCATAGATATTACATAATTTTCATCTACTGGCGATTTTGCTGCTGTTGTGCCGGCTGGCACTCGACTACAGGCCAAAGCTATATTTAGAGTGGCTGATATGGATACAGCTAATGCCAGCCAATTCATTTTACTGTAAATATTTGAATTATAATTTATTTGTATAGTGAGTATTTGATAGTAATGAAAGATGAGTGTTGGAATTAATACTAATCATTAGTATCATGGGGGTATTTTTTTCTATTACAAAAAATGCCGGTTGTTGGGATGTAAGAGCACATGTCAATTTCATCATATCAAATTCGTTATCAGGGGAAGTATTGCCATTTTGAACTAATAAATTTTATTCAAATGGTCGAATGATTATGATGAGAAAAAGCTCAGACACCTTCTCGATTAAATTTATTTTTCTCCTCTATCATTTATCCGAATTTCATTAAAATCCTTCTTGTAAGTCGATCGGTAACTTGATTCAAACACATGTTATTGTAGGACATATCGGAATCTATGGCCGTTGGTTATCGATAATATAATCAGAAGAAACTTGTTTATCAGAATCTTCGCTGGGCTTTGCACGATAGGAAACATGATTGCGTACTGGTATTACTGAAGAAGGGATTGCCAGAAGAGATCTGGAAGCGAGGAGGCGGATACCTTACGGCATCTACCCTAAGCGGTACTTGCCGATATAAATTAAGCTTAGCATTAACACTAGATTGCAAAACTCGTATTTTGCCAAAACGAGTGGAACAGAATAAATAACTGTTGGAATAGAATAAAGAGCTTAAATGCATGTTTTGACAAAACACGTGTTTTGCAATCTGGTGTGAACGTGGATTTATATATGTTACGAAGGACACCTGCAAAGTTTGGTTGAAATATGTCCAGGGGATCTATGACGTGCAGTCAGGAAATTAAGAAGACAGAAATGACTACAAATTACAGTTAAAATGACAACAAATGTTGTCAAAAAGCCGATGACTGCATTTGTCTTAAAAATGACTAACCATGTACTGCAATGGTAGTAAAAACGACTAAAGAAGCGGTCAAAAAAAACTAACCTTAAATGAATGCATGTACCATAAAAACGAGAAACAAAACAATGAACATAAAACGTCTATATAAGTTGTAAAAACTACTGTTTTTAACAATTATTTTTTCGGCATTTTAAAAATATTTCTTTCTTTTAATTAAAATGAAAATAGAGACGGAGGAGATTAGAGAAATAAACAAAAAACTAAAAATAGAATATTTGTGTTTGTTAGTTTTGGTCCCTTCTGAGTATAATATACAGTAACAGAAAAAGCTAATAGGAAAGAAAACTGCAATTTAGCTGCATTACATTCGAGGCCATACTTGGGTATGATCGCTAAACGGTCATGTCTTGGTATTGTTACGTTTGTAATGTAATAAGAGCGCAGGTTTGATTCTTATAGCTGCAGGTTGTTAAAAAAATTGTATCATATAGAGATTTTTGAGAAAAACGTTTATTCTTCTTCTTAGCTTTAACCTTTATAAAAAATTTTCTACATCCTATTTGAAATACAAAGTCGAAATTCCAAACGGTATTGCAGTTATGACGATTTTATTCATTGGATATACAATAACATTTTTTAATTGTTATTTGCAAACTATGAACATATCAATTATAACAAATATAAACTAAATGAGAATTTTAAACAGGCATAATCTTCCATTTTTAAATAACTAACAAAAATTAACTGTTACTGCAAAATTACTGTTTTGGTAGTTGTTTATTAAAATAACAAAACAACTACTGAAACAAGTGTTACTGAAATACTACTCAAAACGAGTGTTACAGAAGTACAGTATTTTTGGTTAACAATTTTTTTGAAATGACTGTCTACATTAGTTGTTTTTCCTTATTTGATAGAAAAATTACTACAATACCAGTTAGAACAACTACTACTGTTTACTACCCGAATGACCTACATGTAGTTACTAATATTCTGAGTGTGTCATTAATGAGTTAATAGAGTTCAGAATAACCGCGCTGAAAAAAGTCTTACAGTTACTACATGTCAGTTGTTTTGGTAGTAAGCACTAGTTGTTACGAGTATTTTTATCTGCAATTACAACTGAAGAAAATACTGTATTTTTGTAACAGTTGCTTAAATCAGTTATTTTAGGATTTTAGTAAACAACTGCCAAAACAGATATTTCGCACTAAACAGTTAACTTTTGTTAGTTATTTAAAAATTGAAGATTAATTTTCCTTTAGTTTATATTTGTTGTTATTTAAGCATTTAAGTTTGCAAATAATAATTATAAAATTTCTTTGTGTCTGCAACGCATAAAAATGTCATAACTATATTTTTAAAATACCTAAAAGAAACTGGTAGAAACAGTAGTTTTTTTTAACCAATTTTTACATTTGTTTCAAAATTTGTGTAGTAAAAAATTTTCAATTATTTTTACAACATTGTTTGTTATTTTTACTGCATTTGTTAGTTGTGTTTTAGCAGTTCAAAATTATTATTACTTTTTAGTTATTTTAACGGTAATTACTTTTGTTGGCTTTTTAACCGAATTTACAGTTGTTTTAACTGTCATTTATGTTAAATTGTCTCTCGTTTTCCAATTCAAGTTTACAGTTTTCTACATTTGTTTGTTATGATTTCAATTTCTTTGTCGCCCACTGTATATCAATATTTTCGGCGTTTTTAACATCATTATGATAAATTTCCCACAACCATCAACCCTTCGTTTACCATTTAATTTAAATCAATCAAATAACTTACACTAAATTCTTCTTAATACATAATTTTAATAATCATAATTTTAGCAATTTAAACAATTTTATCAATACTCACTTGTAAGGTTTCTAAAAATGAAAATCTGTTCAAAACACTTGATTTTATTTTTTCAAAATTGTAAATGAATTAGATTAGATGTGTTTTATAATCGTATTTATAAAACTATTTTGATTAAATTTGTATGAAAAAAAAAAACAAATTTAAGTAGTTTGTATTAAATTCGTTTCAATTGAATCAATTAATTCTAATATTTTTTTTTTTTTCAAAAATATGACTGGATTCCTGTAGTTTATATGCGCATTTTAAATTGTTTTCCCGCTTGTTGGTGTGTCTTGAATGCTCAATAGTTAATGGTCAACTGAAAAGTGCAATGCATTTCATTTAAATCGAATATATTGTAAGTAAACAGAAGGTGTTGGAGGTGTTGAGGGAGGAAATTGGAGGAGGAATACATGTGTCATCTACACACATACAGTATGAATATTAATTGAAAGGGCAGAAATGAGTGTAGTATGGAATTTAAAAAAATCATGGTGAGCATACGTGTGTAATGTACGCTCCTCTTTATTGTGTGTTGTTTTTGATTTATGTTTTATGTAGACAACATTTGGTTCCGGCTTTTACTTTTTTTCCATTTTCCATTTTTGTTTTTATTTTAATTTTCTCAACAAAATTTTAGTTTAGCGATTTCACCCTACGTTAGATCTGGTTGATTTAGTGTTTCTTTGGAAACCATTATTCGGTGTTTGAAATTTCGATTCGAAACATGTTTTTTGACAATCTAAGGAGGATTTTTTTTAATATGAGCATTTCCGTAGTCACATACGTTACAGCAGTTCAAAGAGGTGAAAAACAAGGAAAATAAATGGTCCGCCAAATAACTTTTTTTTTTTGAAAATGCTATAAAAAAAAACTACTGAATATTTTCTCAAATTTCTTTTTTTATTTGAAAGTACAATCCTTCCGGTTAATAATGGAAACTAATTTCATTCAAATGGCTGCCTTGGCTGGCCATGCAGTAGCCTACACTATCGGTCTAATTTTTAAGCACATTCTCGATTGTGTGCAGCTGTATTTCACGAATATTGTCCTTTAAAGCGTCACTTGTCTCTGCCTTGTTGGCGTAACACTTATCTTTGACCGCACCCCACAAATAATAGTCCAACTGTGTCAAATCGCAGCTCCGAGGTGGCCAAACGACATCAGATCTGCGGCTGATAATGCGATCTTCTAAAACAGGGCGCAAAACTTCGAGTGTAGCTTCGGCTGTGTAGCACGTAGCGCCGTCCTGTTGGAACCAAATGTTGCCAATATCCTCCTCTTCAATTTTTGTGAACAAAAATTCGTTCAACATGGACCGATAACGATCGCCATTGACTGTAACAACGGCCACTCCTTGCTCAATTTCGAAGAAAAATGGCATGATTTTCAAAGTAATGTCGCAATATTTCCTAGCATTGTTCAAGCGTATACACAACCATATTCGTTCAGCGGAAGGATAAAACTAATTATCTGTCAAATTAGACATGAGCTAAGTGTTACCATTCACGAAATAAGCACTAGTTGAAAAAAAAAAAACTTTAGATGGCGGACCCTTTATAAGAATTCCCCTAAAATTTCAGCATTTTTTTTAAGTTTTAGCAAAAAAATTTTTTATTTTGCTGTGATTGGAAGCCATTGAAAATAATGAAACCCCAAAATGATCTTAAATTTTTTTTTGAAAATGGACTTATGCCACTTTCAAAATAAGTCGTTAAATTATTAATGAAATAAGAACAGCAAAAACAAAACTGTTAACTTTACAAAATCTTAGTCATATTCAAGTTGAATTTTAGTTAATTGAATATAACAATTTACTTCGGTAAAGTTAGCAAAAACTTTACAAAATATTTGTAGATTAAAAACAGCAAACAAAAACTGTATTATCAACAAAATGTTGTGCTATATTTACATTAATTTAGTAGAATGCCAAGAACCACAAAATGATTTTCTGAAATCAACAGAAATTTTTGGTAAAAAATTGTAGATTGCAAATTTTAGAAGGGAAGATTTTTATTTGCATAAAAAAAAACTTTAAAATTTCACATTTTTTCACGATTTTTTTTTTTGTCTGCTAATATCTACACTCAAAAAAATAAGTTAGTACAAAAGTTAGTAAAACGTCTTGTAAATCAGGTATACTATTTTTTAACAATTTTTTTTTGCTAAAATCGTGTTTTCAGCTAAAATTTTTGTTATACTTATTCAGCACTTAACTGTTTTATACTAATGCTTTACTAATATTATACTGTTTTACTAATTAATTTTGCTAAAAAAATTGTGCTGATAATAGTGTGGACGACAACCAGATTGAAAGATATACGCAGAATGAAGCAGATGTCGCGGCATGTTAAGATGTAGTAGGGAAGAGGAAAATGATACTAAAAAGTACAACTCTAATAAGACATATAAAAAAATCAACCATGGAAGACTTTTTCAATTGAGGATTAAAACAACTTAAATTTTGCGTTGTCACCGGCTTGTGACAATAATTGTATTTAATTAAACAAAAGACAAAATAAAATATTTAAATTTAATATGTATTTCTAAACTACATGTTTATAGATAATAATAATCTAGTGTGGTCAATTTGCAAACAAACATATACAGACATGTATACAGAGTAAAGCGAAAGACAAAGACACACATCTTAGTTAGATTTTTATGGTTCCTTTTTCTTATTGCAAAAAAGGGTTGTTTTTTTCGTTTCGAATGTTTTTGTTTATTTTTTTGTTTCGTTTCTATAATTATCTCCGGCAATTGCGTCCTTTAAAAGAAAGCATCATTTAGACAACCATTGATGTAAGTAGTTGAAAGAAATTTTTGTTAGGTTATATATATTTATTTCTATATATTTTCAGATATTATTGTAAATTATTTTTAAAAGAATCACAAAAATATGTTTTATGATTTTCAGCAAATAAATTAACTAAATTACAATTTTTCTACAAATTTTTTGCGTTTTTTTCAGTCTACTAAAATTCAGCAACAAATTTATTAATTTCTAGCAAGGCATTTTTATTTCTAATTCACTAAATGTTAGCAAAACTTTTGCTGAATCTACTAATTTTGTTGCTAAAAATCAGCTCGCTGATTGTCAGCAAAAGATTTTGCTGACATTAGCAATTTTTTTGCAAGCACCCTCCTGACTAAAATTTTGGTGACTTTACAAATTTTTTTTTTTGAGTAGCATTTTTTTTCTGATTCTAGCAGATTAATTTATTAATTTCAATTTACAAAAATTTAGCTCAAATATAATTAAATGTTTGTATATTTACCAGATTTATTTTTGCTATACTTATCTAACTAATATTTAGCAAAAAAAATCTCCTAATTGCAGCAGTTTTTTTCTACAACATAATTTTTAACTAATTTTTAGTAGTTTTAGCAAACATTTTTACTAAATTTTTTCTATTAGTGTAGAAATAAAATTCCAGAAGCATTTGAATTAAACTTCAGTATTGACTATTGACTTTTCTTTTATATTTTCATAAAGTTGTTAAATTTATATTCTTCCATATTAAAAAAATTAATTAACAATTTTAATTTAATAAAAAATTATAGTTTATTATATTGAATTTTTTTTTTAAACTTGAACAATTATTTAAAACAAGATGGAACAATTTCCCAGTCAAAAGAGTCCCAAAGAGGATGAAACTGGTGAGTAGAAAGATTTATTAAAAATTTCATCACATAAAGATTTTTTTTTATCCGAATTTCATTTTAAGAAGAGCGAATAACTGCAATTCCGGAAGGTAATTTAAAAACTGCAGATCCATTTGTTAGTCAATTAGATGCTACGACTGATCAAACTGTTGATACTAATAGTAATAAAAATATTGAAATTGCAGATGAATCTGCTAATCTCTCGAATGCCAAAGAAAATCAGAAAGGTGACTGTTTTGTATAAATATTGTAATGATTTTATATAACAAATAACTGTTTTCAGAACATACTCCATTATTGCGCAATAATTCTAAAATAAATTCAAAATTGGCATCAAAATTAACAAATGCTAAATCCGATAAATCACAAACGAAAATAGTAACTACAAAAACTCAAGAGTTAGCAGATGCTACTTCAATTGAAAGTGATAAACAATTTGCATTATCTCCAGTAAAGACCAATAATATTCTCAATGAAGGTAGCAAACCTTCTTTATTGCCGACGCCTCGGAAAAATGTAAGTTTTGCACGTCTATATCCGAAAAAAATTAAAGATATTTGACATTTTGCATCTCAGGATATATATTGAATTAGACTTAATTTTTTTTTTGTTTGTATTTATAGACATCTCCTGTAGAAGCAGCATCAAAAATGGCCCAACCTATTAAAAAACCGTATATACCCGGAAAAGCTTCAACATGTGGTACTTCTCCTGTAAATTCAAAAATTCCTGCAGTCAAAACACGTGTGGTAAGATTTAGTTGCATTGTTAAAAATGTTCTCCTCTAATCTTTTTTTTCTTAGTCCAATATAAGTTTATCATCAAAGTCAAAAACGGTCCACTGCCCTACGACTCAAACACAACAACAGACGCAACCGCAATCACTGCGTTCCACTTCAAAATTAAGCTTAAACAAACCCGAAACTATCAGAACTGGTGCAAATAAAAAAATTTCTCCAAATTTTTCGAAAACCAGTGTAGCTACCACTTGGTCAAATGCATCCAAATTTAAGGGAGAAAGTAAAATACAATCAGCACGATCTGCTGGCACAACTGTTCCTAATGTAAATAAAAGAAGTGGTAAGTTTTATCAAACATATTAAAATGAGCTTTTCAAGAGATATCAAATGTGTGAGACATTACTGTTTCAATCCATCTTAAAATCCCTAAAAAAATTTTATTTTTAAAGATTTGTAAGGGTTTAAATCCAAATTTTACATGGATACTAAGTTCAAAATTAAAAATTGTTTAAAGATCTCAGGGAATCAAGCGTGGTTTACTAAAAATTATACCAACATTTCTTAAGAACCATATGGAAAGAATTTTTATTGATTTGATTTCTTAAGGCTGAAACATAATTAGCTTAAGTGTATTGTTATGAAACGAAAATTGAAGGGCTTATTGTAAAAACTTGATAAGCCACATTTTATTTTTAGTTTGTTTTTCCCTTCTGAAGGTTAAAAAGATGCAAAAAATATGACTTTTGCAGGACATTTATACTCTAGGTACTTGCAATAAATGTTCAAGCAAGACTTCTATTAAATATTAATTAATGGATGCCTAGAAAACCGCGAACATACATAAATAAATATCAAGTTTTTACAATAAGCTCTTCAATTTTTTAAATTTAAAAAATTCTAATTTTCGTTCTTTACCAACACACTTAAGTTATTTATGTTTTGGCCTTTAGGATATCAGTCCTCAATTAAAATTTGGGGATTTATTGTAGGTTGATAAACTTATCGAACCTATAATACCTTTAGATGTGAATTCTTATAACATCAAATAAAAATTTCTAAACTGTAAGTTTTTTTCAAATTAATCCATAGTTACCTTGGTTGCGAATTATATGAAAGCAAATCATGTCTCTCCTGCAATCCTGAAGATTATCATTGTGCTTTCCTTTACGTCTTCACAACATCTACAGTGAGTAATCTTAAGTTCACAGTGTAATTCCTATAAGTTGATTGTTCACTTGCAATAGCCAATAAAAGCTTTTGTTTCTTTAAAATTAGTCATCAACCGAAGGGCCTAATTGTGCCTGAGGGTTTAGTTGATATTTGATCCATATCGAAACACCAGTCAGTTTTTCTGGATGTAACGGTGTCTCAACATACACTTGAGGATTATCATCACTCCAAATACGGCAGTTTCTTTTATAGACGTATCCATTAAACCAAAAGTGAGCTTCTTCGCTAAACAAAATTCGCAAAATTGATGATTTTTAAAATAAATTTGCCCAATTTGGAAGCGTTGTTCAGGCGTCAGTGTATTCATGTTGAAATGCCATACCAAACAAACCATAAATCACTTGACAGCTGACAAAATGGCCGCCAGTTAATAAAGTGTTGCCAACTTAAAGTTCTATACCTCTATAAAAAACACCCTTTATTAGCTCAAGTTCGCAAAAAGTTGGCGATCTGTAAAATATGATCCCTAATCTCCGGCAATTTTCGGTGACCGACTAGTCGGCAAACATTGAATCGGCTTCGACTCTAACGAATTCGGAACCGTAGCTGGATAGAACGATGGATCGATTCATATATAAACACTGTTTTCATTGAGAGTTGGCACGAAGTGTTTTTTGAGAAGACCAGATGGCAGTGTGGCGAGATAACTACTCAGTTTGAGTAGAGCTGTCTATCGCAGACTTACTAAGCTGGTTAAGGAATACAATATAATGCCAGGATGGGTATTAGAGCGGCATTTTTTTCAACTTTCGATTTTTATCAATTATTGTTGCGTTTTTTGTTGCGATTATTGTAAAACTAGGTCTTAAAGTTTGGTAGTCTGATTTACAGAAAAATCGAATAGCATTAACCGGTGGCGCCCCGCAAACAAAGTTTTAGATTTTTGAAATTTTTTTTAAACTGCTTTAATAAAAATATTTCTTGCGACACATCATTTTTAATTAGTTTTGGCATGCTAAGCACGAATATTTAATTTTGAAATTAGACTAACGGTTTGTGAGATATTGTGACTTGATTTTTACTAAACTAATTTTTTTCCTCCATTTTACAAATTTTTTAAAAATTATCTTAAAGTTTTTTATTTTTGCATTAGCAAAGTAGACAAAACTAGTTTTCATTTGAGCATAAGTATGTCAATATTTGTTAAATTATAACTTGTTAATTTACCTACAAATATCTCGGAAAAACAGAAAATTTTCATAATAAAATTGTTATGCTTTTCAATTTTATACACATGATTATTGAAGGAATGTTGACTTTAACTTTTGATTTTCATTAATTAATGTTGTGGTTGTTGTAGCACTAGATTCAATAGTTTTGGGGTGCGAAATTAGAAAAAAAATCGATTACTTAACCCTTGACATGCTGCACACAAAGCGTCTGATATATGGAAAAAACTTAAAATTAATTTTTAAAAATATGTTTTGTGCTACATCATCTCTAATTTCAGACGTAATTCTGATGAAATGAAAGAATGTTTTGTGTAAAATTTAGGGCAAAAAGAAAAAATTCTAAGATAATTTATAAAACATTTCTAGAATAGAGGAAATAGCGCCATTTTTAATTAAAACCAAATCGCAGTATCTCAAAAACCATTAGTCCGATTAAAAAATTTCAAAATATTCATGTTGAGCATGACAAAATTATTAAAAAACTATGTGTCGCAAGTAGAGTTGAGTTTTTAACGGGAATTCCCGGGACGGGATACATTATTGGCTTTCCCGAGATATTGCTCGTGAAATCCTTGTAAGATATTTCCCTGATTTCTCAAGCTGTCAATCATGAGTAAAGGATTAATTATCTGTTTTATACTCGTAATATTTACAGCTATTAAAAGTTTTTAAAAGAATATAATTGCCTCAACCCCTAGTTTTGAAAGATCCAAAGATGTGCGAATTATCTATTAATTTCAAGTTTGCTCATTAAAGAGAATTTTTCAAAATTTTCCATACATAAAACTATTTACCCATTGCAGCTTTACCTCTTAAAGTTTTTACCCTGCTTCATTAATTTACTCGTGTTTTTTTCAGCTAGTATTGTCTCCAGTCGTAGTATACCTGTTTCTAAAAAAGGAAATTCCCAAACCAATTTACGTAAAATGACATCAACTGCTGGAGATTATACTGTTATCGAAAGCTTGGAAGAGAAATTAAAAAATGAACAAACTGAATTTCTGCGTGAAATGCAAAATCTGAAATTAGCTTACCCGGAAAAAGTAAAATGTGAATTTAAACTTTTAACTATGACTATAAACAATGAACGCCAACTAATGATCAAAGATGATGAATTCCTCGAGTTGCCAAAAAAGTTGCGTAAGTTAAGATTATAAGATTTTTATGGGATTATTAATAAAGTTAACAAATCCGTTTGAATCCGTTTACAAAATATAGCGGTCAATAAAGTTAGCGATTTTAAGGAAGAAATTCAAAAAAATATTGATGACTGGTTTGATACTTTCAAGGATAACGTAAAGAGTTCTAGTGAACAGGATCAATTTGAAAAACTGCAGGTGGGTATTTATATTCTAATTTAATTGAAATGATTTAAAATCAGAATAACTTTTATATTTGAACAGTTATTGTAATACTTGTAAAAAATCGGGGATCTCTGCTTTTAATACAAAAGTAAAGCCCATATTAGTAAAAGAAAAGTTTCATCAAAGCGGTTATTATGTAATTCAATTCGAAAAGAAATTCGATTCCAACAGAATTTTCACATATAAATAATGTTAAAAAAAAGTACTGAAAACATGTAGACAATGATCGAGTAAAAAACGAAAAGTAAAAAAAAAGTTTATGAACGATATTGTCTTACAAAATTTTCGAATCGAATTACAAAATAAACCCATATTCGCCCTATAAAATGTTTCATAATATTCATAAAATTTTTCGCCATATTAACGTAACGTTTCATTAGTACTACACGCAGAAAAAATACACTTTTGAATATGTTTTGCAGGCAATGATTTATATGTTTACAATGATTCAAATTTTCAAACCTAAAAAAATGTCTATATGCAATTTTAAAATTTTTAGATATTTGGCAGTATACGGTTTTTACTATTTCCAAACATATAAAGGGTCCGCCAAATAACTTTGTTATTTTGAAAATGCTATAAAAAAAACTACTGAATATTTTCTCAAATTTTTTTTTATTTGAAAGTAAAATCCTTCCGGTTAATAATGGAAAATAATTTCATTCAAATGGCTGCCTCGGCTAGCCATGCAGTAGCCTACACGATCGGTCCAATTTTTTTTGATAATGCGATCTTCAAAAACGGCGCAAAACATCGAGTGTAGCTTCGGCTGTGTGGCACGTAGCGCCATCCTGTTGAAACCAAATGTTGCCAATATCCTCCTCTTCAATTTTTGTGAACAAAAATTCGTTCAACATGGCCCGATAACGATCGCCATTGACCCCATTGATCGCCGTACGCAATTTTCGCACACATTCTGCAACATTACCATGATTTTCAAAGTAATGTCGCAATATTTCCCAGCGTTGTTTAAGCGTATACACAACCATATTCGTTCAGCGGAAGGATAAAACTAATTATCTGTCAAATCAGACATGAGCTAAGTGTTACCATTCACGAAATAAGCACTAGTTGAAAAAAAACGTTAGATGGCGGACCCTTTATATATTAGACCGACTCGCCTTGTATGGATCGTAAAAAAGTTAAAAAAATGCCCCTCTGAAAATGTGAACTAGTTTGTTTTATGACTATTCCCAAAATATGTTTGGTTTAGAGGCCGCCGTACATGACCTGGACCGTTTTTAAAAAAAAAAATCTTTTTTTTTTGATTTTTTGGAAAATTTTCGTCTTTAACCCACTACACTATACAAGTTATGCACATCATATGAAAGCTTTTTTGAAGACTCGTCTAACGACGTATTTGACATGAAAAAGTAAGTAAACACTTTTTTCATATTCGTTTAAATTCGCGATTTAACAAAATTTGGCGGATGTTTTTAATATGGCCAATATGGATATCAAAATTTTTCTTTCGCGAAGACTCATGCAACGGCGAAATATGCTCTATTTAAGTTTTTTGCATAAAAGTAACATAATTTTGCAATTACACCAATAAAGTATTTTAATCACTGCCGAGCAAAAAATTTCCAAAAAGGTAAGCGGGTTTGTAAACAAGCATTTTGGGCAGAACGCATTCCTTACTAGATTACCTACTCGATTCTTTTAACAGGGCGTGAGACTAAAATAATTGATTCTTTAGAATTGATTATTTTTTTTTACCGAAGAACTATTTACTTTATAATTTTAAGAACTACATACATTTTTTAATAAAGAAATAGTTCCATTGTAAAACTACGAAGTACTTACACAAAAAAAAATAAATAAATAGTTCCCTAGAAAAAATAAGAAGTACTTACATTAAAAAAAAAGAAGTAGTTTCATAAGTAAATTCAACTTTTACTCACACGTAATTCTCCTACGTCACTCAAATATAACGATCAAAACTCATACGGAAATAAATCCTAAAAAGTGAAACATCGAATTGTTATGATAACATGGGTTTGTCATAAATTTGGAGCTATAAACCACGAAAATATAAATTTTTCAAAAAAAAGAACAATTCAAAATTGAAAAACAAAAATATAACACACGCACAATCACCCTCGAAAATTTTTTTACACTCATTCACGATAACGTCAGTAATTTCAACTTCCACTCACAATTTTCTGCTCACGTGCGCTTCCCTAATTTATACCTAACCACAGTTTAACAAAATTTAGGCAACATGCAATTTCTGTTTTTAGTATTATTTTCCCGCAAATAAAAATTTGTTTGAAAATATATATGAGATTCATTCTTTTTTCAAAATTAGGAATTACTTCCAATAACGTCCTTTTATTAAGATTTTTTAGTTATACATATAAGTTAATAACATTGTTATTTTCTTTTAAGTAAATAATTACTTTGTTATTGAGTTCATGCTTTCTGGTTCAAATTTAAAGAATTGATTACATTACTACTGGCTTTTTTGACTCTATCGCACTTTTTAACTTTTTTCGGCGAGCCGCTCTAATATATATATAGTTATGTTTACAGGCAAACATAATTATATTTGCAAGCAAACATGTTATATTAGGGGCATGGGAAACGGAAATGTTTTCCAAACAAAATTATATTACCAGCAGGGCGTTTTTTCAGCATGTATGAACAGTTTTGATTTCCAAAAATAATAACGCTTTAAGAAAGCTTTTTAATTTAGATTTTTACTTCAAGTTTTTTTTTCTTAATTCTTCTTATTTTAAACAAGCTTAAGATCGTTTATTTATAAATTATTTATTTCCAATATTTTGTCTCCACATTGGTAAACTTCGTCAGGGAACAATTATTACAATTTGATTGAAAAACTTGTTAAACTTATATACAAATTAAAAAAAAAAAATTGTATATCGAGGGCCTATATTCAAAACCCTCTATCTTAGAAAACACAACTTTTCAGGAGAGCCTAAAAACTGTTTTTTTCGCGTATTACTTGAGTTATTAAAATTCGGTATTCTACAATATTTTTTGAAGCAACTACTGAATCTCACATATAATTGGTTTTTAAAATGTTGCATTATTGGGGACTTTATTATAGATAGAGGGTTTTGCTTCTCAAAAATATTTAATGTTTATGTTTGAAAATGATTAGATAGAGGGTTTTGCATTTTAATAAAAATAAATTATTTTGATTTCATTTATGCCATTTTTCAGTTTTTAAGGTGATTTATTTAAGATAACGTCTAGTAATACAACATAAGATAAAATAATTAATAATAAACAATATGAAACAAAAAGTCATGTTTTTTTTAAGTTTTTTTTGAGTTTGATTGGAGTAAATTATCATAAAAATGATGGTATTCCGGTGGTATTACGCTTCTCAATTCTTGCAAATTCTTCCACTTATTTGGCTGAATTGATAGTGGGCCAGAATATAGAGGTTTTGGTTCAATATGTCCTGTGTAAGTTTAAATACGAACAGGTAGATCCATGTAATCTGTATCAAAATCTAATTTATATGTTATGTTACCATCTGGAAGATATAAAAGATATCTTAAATTAGAAACAGTAGGATCGTTCTTTACTCGTCCTGGTCTATTGGAAGAAAAACGCATAAGTTTGTCATCGTTGTAATTATTAAAGAAATCATAATTTAAATATTCTGCATCAAACGGCATTTTTACGATCTCATTGCTAATTTTAACAGTCTTTCTGACTTCTCTAGTAATTCTAACGTAATCGATTGGCAAGTGTATAGATTGATTTTTCAATTTAATCTCTATCTTAGCATGGGCACTATCGCACTCCATTTGCGTATGGCCTTTCTCTAAGAACTTCTGTTCAATAACTTTATTATTTTCTGCAGCAAAATTAGATAGAGCATTAGATAAATAATGGTTGCGGTTTTGGTAGCCACAACCATCCGAAAAAATCGTAATTGGCAATGAATCCGATAAGCAATACGTTTTCAAATGATGAATAATACAGGAAACAAATACCGACGCGGACAAATCACCATTGATTTCGCTCCACCAATAATTTGTGCACTGATGAGTGCCTATATTGTAAATAGTAAAATTGTGTACCTGAAGGCGTTGCTTAAAGTAAATTGCTGATGCATTAATATTGGGGCACAGTTTTATTGCTTGAGCATCCATTGTAAAAACGTGACGTGTACCTTTCTCAGCTGCAATTTTATCAATACTTTTTTCGTGCTGTGCACGATTTTTTTCTGAAATGTGTTGATTGTATTCATCAGCTGTTACTTGTTTAGCCTTAAATCCGACACAGAGATCGCATTGGTCTTTGCGAGGCATAAACAAAGCCAAATTCTCCTCCTCAAAAGATTGAGAAAATGAAAAAGTGGAAACGGCCTGAAAATTTTTCTCTGAGCAGTAATTACAGTAATCTTTATATATATCTGCTTTGGTTTTAAATGTTGCTCCGATATATATTTTGTTTGTGTCCTTACGACAGTAGTGGCTTTCCATTTTATCTAATTGTTCAAAATATTCTTTTAAATGTACTGTATTTTTAGATCTTTTAGCAACAAGGGATGAAATTTTGGGTTCTTTGACTTTTAACCAACCTTTTACCATATCAACATTTACTGATAGAGTAGAAAGAAACATGAAACGACATACCTGTTGAGGTTCCTGGTTGTAGGTTAAAGTGAATTTAAAGCTGTTCTGTTTCTTTGAATTCTCAACTGTACAATTCTTTTTGGCTTTCTGTATGACGTGGCTTTTTACAAACACTTGTTTAGCTTCCCAGGTCATATCCCAAAACATTTTAAAATTTCTGGTTTCATGCTCAAATTTCTGGCAGTGTCTTAATTTGCTTTATGCGCAAAATGATGATGAGCACGAAATTCCCATTTTTCTTGGGGGTCTTTTTGCATTTTGTATGGAAACTCCATCAGCATTAGAAAATCCTAAATAGTTTTGGCCTCTCATTCGTTTTTCTGAGTTTTCCTTTCGGGTATTTGATATAGGATTATGTTTCCGTTTAGTTCTTTTGCAAACGACCACATCATTGTTGATTTTCTCGTCTTCAGAATCTGGGTAGATATGTATATTGTTTTATTGCTGTTGTAATTAGTTATGTGTAAACATACCTATTATCCGCCCATCCTCTATATCTTCGTTTGATGATGCATAATGGACTGCTATACGTTGCAAGGAATTAAAAGCCACTTTATTTTTCTGTTTACACAAAATATAAAAAGTTTATTATTAAAATCTAATTATTAAACTAAATTTTAAACTTACCATTATGTAAGTTTATCACGCGACAATAATATTTTAATTATGATTTTTAATATCATATAAATTATTTTTTTTGACAATAATATCGTAGATGACACTTTAAAAGTAGACACTTTTTTAATCAAGTTGCAAGTTTAACCATTTATTTTTATGCCATGGACATTATATTTTCCAAAAAACAAAAGGTAAAATATTTTAATTTTAATTCAATTCAGAATCGGCTTTCGCTATTTTAATAAACGATAAAAAAAATGTAAAATTCATGTTCAGCATGCAGAAAAAAAATAGTAAGAAAAACATGTATTGCAAGAAGAAATTATTCCAAAAAAATATTAGAAAATTTTTTATTTGAAAAGATAGAGGGTTTTGCATTCAGAAAAATTAATTGCGTAAGATAGAGAAATAACAAAAATGCAAATAAAGCAGCAAAAAAAAATATTTTTGTTATGAACTTCACACCATACATAAGGGCTGTTTTACTGAACATTTTACCATCAAAAAGTCATTTTGGTGAAAATCAAAGATAGAGGGTTTTGACTATAGGCCCTCGATATAAGTTTTTAATTATTAAAACAAGTTTTTCAATCAAATTGTTAATTGTTCCCTGAAGAAGTCACACAATGTGGAGATGAAATATTGGAAATAAATAATTAATAAATAAATGATCTTAAGCTCGTTTAAAATAAGAAGAATTAATTAAAAGAAGATCAAATAAAACTTAACTTTTTTTTCTTCTTTAAAAAAACTTCTATAACATTTCCCTCGTTTCTCTGATTCCAGATTTTAAAATCAAATATTTTATCATATGCTGATAGGTTATGCTCTAGTTATGATGACACTAGTGATTCGCAAATTGTTAAAATGCAAACTGAATTACTGGAATCTAACAAAGCTCTAAAGAAGTCTGAAAATCACTTGATATATCTTACTAAGCAGCACGAAGAGCAGTTGCTTAAACAAAAAAATAATTTTAATGCTGAAATTAACAAGGTAAGTTTAAGTGTCGTTATCGTGGCGACGTGGCTTTGAAAAGTTTTGAATTCTAGCTGTAATTTGAGAAATTATCGAAGAACAGATCTCTGAAGTTAAAACTCTGCCCTTAAAAAAAATTATCATTTCCACAGCTATTACTGGAGTAATATCTGCAGCCAGAACAAGTTCAACTACCTAAGCAGAAATTGGCAACCGTACAATAAATTAGTACCTGCAAACCACTGTTATTTTGGTAAAAACCACCGCGCTCAAAATTACCAATATTGTACTAGAAAAGCGCTAATTTGTTTGCAAAAGCAGGTGTTTCCCAATATGACAACCAATTAGAAATATTCATTTTTTATATTTTATTATACTCGCACATTTAAATATGATGTAAATGACTTAGGACGGAACTGTATGGCTGCTTTTTAAATGCGCTTTATTATACATATTTTTTAAATCTAATTAAATTTGGGACATTTTAAAAGCTCCAAATTTTTGAACTTTCAACGTTATGCCAGCGGTATCAAGATCGCTCAAACCAACGGTTGGCTACTACTGTTATCAATCGTGTAACAGGACAGTCCTGTCAAGATTGTTAATCCTATGTTCTGCCAACGCATAGCCGACCTCGTCGACGCTTTGCCAACACTGTGCCGATTGTAATTTTCTGCTTGGATAGTTACGGCCAATGAATTCTGTTTATCCTATTCTCGGCCAATTATAATGTGCGATAAATCACATATAAATTTAGTTCCAACATGTTCTCTTCAATTTTAATAAAATATTTTCTTCCCTTCTATCACATGTACGAATTTAATTAAATTCGGATGTAGTTTATCGGATTAGTTTTCTTGTAGGGCAAATTTTGCTGGAATCGAAAACACTATCTTTTGAATTTTTTAATGTTTATTTTTTTCAGTTACATACAACAATTAAGTCCCTGGAACAAGCATACGTAACCGTTGAAACTGCCTTACAAGTTACGGAACAAAAAAGCCAGGCAGAAATAACAAACATTCACGAACAACTTAAAAGCTCTAGGGAAGGGTAAGTGAATAATTGCTTAGATCAAATTCAAAACAAGTGGAATAATTAATGACGGCTGTGCTGTCATTAACGTGACCAAATAAATAGAGAAAGGGACGAGCGAGGCAGATATGGATTGAAAACTTTATACTTATTTTCTGCAAAATCGTGTTTTTTGAGTTATGTCAGTCTTGCAGAAAATGAGCGAAATGATCTTGAACTTGAACTTGAATAATATTGATCACATTATAATTTATGATAAAAGATCGAAAAAAAAACTTCTGTTTTCATTTTTTTTTTTTAAATTTGAAAGTGAAATGATTCATATTTATGACATGTTTCATCAATTTTCGTCCAATGTAACGTTTCATAGTATTTATGAAACATTTCAGGAAAAACAAAATCAACTTCATCATAATTATGAAATGGTTGATATGATTAATATGAAACACATTTTGTATTTGCAAGGATTTCATTATGCTTGTGTAGAAAACATTAATTTAGGCCATGACATGATATGATTATAATACTTGTTATTTAAATTTATTTTCATCGGGATAAACATTAATTGCATTTATAGTAATTAAATGTGCTAAAGTCCCAAAACTTATTTAATAAATTGTGAAAAACAATCTGATGTAGGCGTGTCCCTATCCGGATTTCATTCCTGCCCAAGGAAATCTTCAGGGGACTTTGTTATTAGAATTTCTAGAGATATTTGTTATGTTGAATCACAAACTCAATGAGAATTTCTTGCCCTCGTCTAGGAGCGAGATTCCAAATATAAAATATCAAAGAAAAAACAAAAACAACAACAAAAAATTGTCACAATTGGCTTTGTCATCTTCCAAATACTACTCTGTTTTTTTTGACAGACCTATCAATGTAGTGACGTTTATTCAAGTAAATCAACAATAGAAAATCATATGTTTTCTATTAGTGTCAGTTACATTTAAATTTGCACAAGCACCTGCATATTTGTTATTTAAATTTATTTTCATCGGGATAAACATTAATTGCATTTATAGTAATTAAATGTGCTAAAGTCCCAAAACTTATTTAACAAATTGTGAAAAACAATCTGATGTAGGCGTGTTCCTATCCGGATTTCATTCCTGCCCAAGGAAATCTTCATTGGACTTTGTTATTAGAATTTCTAGAGATATTTGTTATCTTAAATCACAAACTCAATGAGAATTTTTGTCCTCGTCTAGGAGCGAGATTCAATATTTAAAATATCAAAGAAAAAACAAAAACAAATGTTTAATGTTTCAAATATTGATTAAATTGTTAAATTAAATGAAAATATAAATTTTCATTGATCAAAAATATTGAAAACTTGTTTGTTATGTGCACTAGGGTGGGGCGATTTGAACATCTTAATGGGCGCTTCGCGTTTCTGATTCTTGGGATTGTACTGAGCAAAAAAGTCCACTAGACCATACGTCTACGGTGAAAACCGAGATTCCAGATTTTGACTTTTTAGTCGTATTTTGTGAAAGTAACAATGTGTGGGATGGACATATCTAAGGAAGTAGGAGGAGCTTATCCAAGATTATGGTATCAATCTCTTCTTTGGAAAATTCTCTAGCAGATTAATACATCAATCATATTTGTGGGTGGGCTTTAAGGGGTTAATTTTTAATTTCAAAATAGGGCTTTTTTGCCGTAAAGTCGAAATCTGGAAGCTCGATTTTCACCGTAGACGTATGGTCTAGTGAACTTTTTTGCTCAGTACAATCCCAAGAATCAGAAACGCGAAGCGACCATTAATTTTTTTTTTTCCTTCGCCCCACCCTAATGTACACTCTCTACCTTTGGTAGATATATAATACACGCTTTATGTTTTTTTTTTCTCCTTTTTAAAAATTATGTTTTTCGACCTTTAATTGTGCAATGAAAATAAAAATTATTCAAGTTCGAGGCCAGACGCTATATTTCTTTATTAGGATATTGTCCTATCAAATAATCTATAGATCTATCCCATGCAAAACATCAAACATTCTAGTTTTCTCACTAAATGAAAACTAATTTATTTTTTAAAAAATCTTTAACTTCGAGCTCATATAATAGTTCTCATTTAGTGAGAAAACTAGTTTATATAAATGTTTGATGTTTTGCATGGAATTGTCACTTCTTTCAAAATGTGTTCTGATGATGGGAACCTAGAAAATTCCTGAAGTAGATCTATAAACACATTCCTGAAAGTGGTCAATTAATAAATTTGAAAACGAAAACTCTATAGATTATTTGTTAGGACAATATCCCAATAAAGAAATATAGAGTATGGCCTCGAACTTGAATTTTCATTTCATTTTCATTGCACAATTAAAGGTCGAAAAAACATAATTTTTATTTTAATACAAATTATATCAAACTTAGATGAAAATTTATGAAACTTATTTCTGGTTTTCTCTGGGTGTAGGTAGACCTCCCAGGTAGAAAAATACAATCTTTAAAACGTTTTAAAAGCATTTTTCATGATGGTACAAGCGTTTTCAGAACATACCAAATTACAAATTTAAAGCGTTTTGAGAATGTGCAAAATGATAACCCAAATTTACGGTCTGAGTATGGTATTTTATAACGTTCTCAAAACATTGCAAAACAAAATTTTTGAAATGCTTTTTCAATCGTTAAATAAGTATTTGCAGAACATTTTGGCTTACAGTTATTAAGCGTTATGAAAACGACCCAAATGATAACCGCTTTGAGGGTTGTAATTTTGAACATTGTCAAAACGCTCGAAAGACAAATTATAAAGATCTTTATGAATTGTTCATAAATACCACAAATAATGAAACATGTAAAATATGATTAAAATAATATAAATAAAGTAACAAAACATTGTAATTTTAAATAGTTTAACTAGCGTTTATTAAGTTTTGAAAAAGTCCTCTAAAATATTGCTTTATCTGTCCTCAAAATATAGTGCTTTATAAAAGATATACAAGGACTATACACTTTATAGAGTCGCTACATTATGGGCTGGCCATATTGAGTGATTTATTGAACTCGGTTCATGAAGAGAAAAGCATATAAAAAAATTGCATAAGAAACCGAGTTCGCATATAGATAGACCCCTTATGACAGTGTTGTTTTTTAATCAGTAAAATGTTTTGTAAAAAAAAAAAGTATTTCTAAAGTACTATTGGCAAATGTTAGAAAAACGCTTTAACGCAATGGTTTTACATTGGTTTTATTTTATAAACCGTTGTAAATTTTGTACGATAAGAACTTCTAAAGTACTTTTTACAAACGTTGGAAAAACGCTTTGAACCAATGTTTTTACAGTGTTTTTATTTCACAAATATTTGTAAGTTTTGTATAAAAAGTATTCCTAAAATACTTTGTCCGAACGTTCGAATAGCAATCCAAAATAATGTTTTTTAAATGCTTTTTTTTCGTATTATTTGCAATTATCGCTTTGGAAACGCTTTTATTTTAGTACCATCAAAAACAAACGTTTTGAAAACTCTTCGTTTTTTGTACCATTCCAAATTTCTACCTGGGCTATTTCGCTATGCTGTCAAATAAATTTTAGACACATTTTGCGTTTTTCCCATTAACCGCACTTTCTTTTTTTTCACTAAACAAAAATAAATGTTCAGATCCATCTGTCTTTTTTGATCATGCACAAAAATTCTTTGATCGATTGCGAAATGGGATGATAAATTGTGCGAAAATGGTAAAACATAGTAATTTGATACTCGAATGTTAATGAAGGTATTTTATGTGTTTGTCATAAAAAACCTATATAAAATATTTGATTGATGATTGAATATGGTCCATAAGTGAAGAAACTGGATACGCCATTCAAATCAGCGTGGCCGAAATATTTTTGATTATTTTATTTTTCGATCATATTACGATCACTGATTTGATGATTTTGATGATGTCATTATCTAGTATAATAATATGATCATGGGAGTCATATTATGATTGTTACGTTTCTCAATCGTAACATGATGCTCTTAAACTATACAATATTGTGCTATTTTCTCTGAGAATTTAGTCTGTCAGTAATGCAACTCTTTATACAGATACACACAGAGAAATAAAGTGACAACCGAATTTAAAAGTGTATATTAATGGTTATAACATAAATCCAGTTAGTACAACGTTATTTACATTCGATTTCGAAATAACCGAATTCTAGTCGTAGTAACAGAATTTCTGATAGATTTTAAAATCAAAAACACTTCATTTTAAACAACACCCTTTAAAGAAATGCCGCATTGTAGTGATTAATTTTATAAAACTTTATTTTTCTTCCCTTATCTTAGATATATCAGCTTAAATAAAAAACTCCATGCTAAAGAACAACAATTAAGTCACGAGATTAATGCCAAAAATGAAATGAATAAAAAATTCGAAAAGGAATTAATGGAAATGGAAAATTTAAAAAGTAGTTTGGCTGAAATGACTACAAGAATGGAGGAACTCAAAGCTGCGCCAAAATCTACAAATGCATGTTCAGAACATGTACAACAAATTGCGGAACTAAAAAATGTGATAGACACGTTAGAAAAAGATAAGATCAACATGAAACAGAAAACTGATAAATTGGAAGCGGTTAGTATAAAAATATTGAAATTTGTTATTTTGGAATTGTTTCTTTATAATTCAATTCAAAATTCTAGGAATCATTGGTCATAACTGAGTTAAGCAATAAACTTAAGGAAGCCGAAAGTCAGGTTATGTAAGTTTTGAAATTTATTTCTGCCTTAATTCACAAAATTGTTTTTTTTATCATAAATTTTAGAAATCTTGAGAAACAATTGGAAGAAAAGAAAAAATCGGCTGAGACAATACCAGCTTGTAGTAGGGATTTACAAATGGAGGTAAATTTGAAAATGTTCTTTAATGAAAGTTTTAAAAATTTTCAAAATCTTTAATAATAACATTTTTAAAAAATTTTTTGATTAATTCTGATTGTTTTTTCCCCCTTAACAGCTCTCTAAAATTCGCCAATCGGAAGAGGAAAAACGTCGGGAGATTGAAAAACTTAAAACTATGCTTTCAAAACATGAACACAATATGAGTCAATTGAATGAACGTCTACAATGTGAGCAACATTTGTTACAAGTTCGTAGTGAACTTATCAATTCTTTGCAATCAAATGAGGCAAGCCATCGTAACCAAATGGAAGAATTATTTGCCCAAATTGGAGAAAAAAATAATATAATTAATGAGGTAAATATGAGATTTAAACTAAAACTTAAACTACACTCAAAAAAAAAGTCAATTGAATTTTTCATGTTAATTTAAATCTATGAAATCAGCCAAAACTATTAGTCCTCTTATTTCAACACGAACAAATTGTATTAATTTTTCAACCTAATATTTGATAATTCGAGATTTTTTTAAAAAAAAAAGTATTTTTGTTATCTACACTATCAGTCTTACTTGTAGATTGTTTTCCCATAATTTTTTACATAATCATAAAATAGGCTATATCTCGGAAACTAAGCGAGATAGAATACATTAAAAAAAATAAGTAAGTAGAAAAGTTAGTGAAAGGTTTTGAACTAATGTTTTACTAATATCTTTTACTAATTTATTTTGCTATAAAAATTGTGCTGATAAGCACATTAAAAGTGTGTACCACAACCAGCTTAAAACATATACGCAAAGTAGATGTCGCGGCATATGTATGTAGTAGAGGCGAGGAAAATGATACTAAGAAGTAAAACTCTTTTAAGACATATAAAAAAATCAACCATGAAAGATTTTTTAATCTGTTTTTCATACATAATAAAGCACAAGGACGCCAACAATGTGTATCGTATGCATATAAATTGCGGATTGAAAAAACTTAAATTTTGTGTTGTCACCGGCTTGTCAAAGCAATTGTATATTAATTAAATTAAAGACAAAATAAAATATTTAAATTTAATAAAGTTTGAATGTATATTTGTAAACTAAATGATTATATTAAATTTATTTTCATCGGGATAAACATTAATTGCATTTATAGTAATTAAATGTGCTAAAGTCCCAAAACTTATTTAACAAATTGTGAAAAACAATCTGATGAAGGCGTGTCCCTATCCGGATTGCATTCCTGCCTAAGGAAATCTTCAGGGGACTTTGTTTTTATAATTTCTAGAGATATTTGTTATGTTAAATCACAAACTCAATGAGAATTTCTTGTCCTCGTCTAGGAGCGAGATTCAAAATTTAAAATATCAAAGAAAAAACAAAAACAACAACAAAATATTGTCACAATTGGCTTTGTCATCTTCCAAATACTATGTTTTTTTGACAGACCTAGCAATGTAGTGACGTTTATTCAAGTAAATCAACAATAGAAAATCATATGTTTTCTATTAGTGTCAGTTACATTTAAATTTGCACAAGCACCTGCATATTTGTTATTTTAAATTTATTTTCATGGGGATAAACATTAATTGCATTTATAGTAATTAAATGTGCTAAAGTCCCAAAACTTATTTAACAAATTGTGAAAAACCATCTGATGAAGGCGTGTCCCTATCCGGATTTCATTCCTGCCTAAGGAAATCTTCAGGGGACTTTGTTTTTATAATTTCTAGAGATATTTGTTATGTTAAATCACAAACTCAATGAGAATTTCTTGTCCTCGTCTAAATGATTATAGTTACTATTAATGTAGTGTGGTCAAATTGCAAACAAATATACATTCAGCTAGATAGACTAAAGCGAAAGACAAGGACACACATCTTTCGTAATTTTGTATGTTTCCTTTTTCTTATTGTAAAAAAAGGGTTGTATATGTCATATTTTGTTATTTATTTTTGCTTCAATGAAAGATGACATCATTTAGACACCATTGATGTGAGTAGTTGAAATATAATTTTTTTTGCTGACATTAGCAATGCTGACGTGGCAAAATTTTTTGCTGACTTTACTTACTTTTTTTTTGGACTAAGTGCTCATAAAAATAAACCTATAAAATACCGGAAAAGGTTACTAAAAATTAGTTAAAAATTAAGTTGCAGAAAAAACTGCTGAAATTAGCAGATGTTTTTTTTTTTACTAAATATTAATAAAATAAGAACAGCAAAAAGGGAAAATTTTGCTTTATATATGTACCTTCAATTTAGTAAAATGCAAATAACAGTATATTTTGCTTAAATCAATAGAAATGTTTGCTAACAAATTGTAAATTGCTGAATTTTTCTAAAAATAACCACAGCTTAACTTCAACCACAGATATTTTCATATAAATTTGATATACATAACTATGGTTTATCTCTAAACAATAGTTAATTTGATATAAGTTGGCAGGCCTTAATGTGGCATTCATAACTATGGCTAGGCCCTAAACATAGGCTAGTTTTTATAAGTTAGCAGGTCTTAGACATGCTAACTTATTTCACATCAGCCAAAGTTTAGATCTTAACCATAGTTATAAATGCCAAATTTAGGACTAGTAACTATTCTAAAAGTAACCAGAGGTTAGTTTTAACCATAGAAATTTTCATATGAATTTGACATTCATAACTATGGTTAAGCCTTAAACTTAGGTTATTCTGAGATAAGTGTTGTAGTGTAATGGTTAGCGCGTTGGACTGTTACACAGATGGTCCCGGGTTCGATGCCCGGTGATGCCAACAACAATTTAGAAAAATAATATATATGAGTTTTCTATCCCTAATATGTATCGCAGCGCCTGCCTTCGGTGTTCCCATAGCACTTAACCACAACGAAGTAAAATAATGAATCAGGGCTATGAATTAAAAAGCTTCAATAAGTTTGCCAACTCTCCATCAGGTGGCGAGCAACAACTGTTCTAAGACATCATCTCGCGCAATTACAGTGTTGTCATGTTTGAAGCAATTCATCTTTCCCCACCTTTCACCTCTACTAACCCCTTTCCAAAGAAAGCAACACATTAATTAATAGAAAGAATTTCCTGAGTGCTGCTTCTCTTTAAAAAAGTTAACAGGCCCTGTATGGAAATATCTGTGGTTAAAGTTAAACTATGGTTATTTTAGAGACATGTTCTTTAAGCATGAACAATAGGGTGTCCCGAATAAATAAATATTAGAAATGAAACTAAATAGATGAGCATAAAAGTGCTAAATATGAGAAAAATAAGTAACACATTTTTGAAGTGGATCTTCAGTTCCTTACCAGCGATTGTAGTTACCGGCTGTAATGCTTTTTGACCAAAAAAAGTTTCGAATTTTTTTCGAAATAGTGATTAAAAGTTTCGTAATTTTTGGCATATGACTGGAAAAATATTTTTAATTTTTCTGCATAGTAATTTTGGTCCACCAGAGGATTTTTTGATTTTTGAGCAAGTACGATTAAAAAAATATAAAGTGTGGAAATTGGACTTGTGCTTTATGAGTGTATTGAACATCAACATTTTTATTAAAAAAGTACTAATACTATATAAAATTTAACTACTTCTAGCTTCAAAATGAATTACAAATAAAATCCGAAGAATTTAAAAATTTATTCAGTACCTTTGGTGCTAAACAAATGGAGCTTTCAAATCAAGAGCATATAATAAAGCTGTTAGAAGAGAGTAACGAACGCAGTCAAATGTTGCGGGTGAAGCAAGAAGAAAAAATTGGCAGAATGGAAGACGAATTGAGCCATCTTAAACAAACCATGTAAGTGATTTTAACAAAAATATAACATCTCCTTGAACGTCATTTACATCATCACTTTTTGTTATAGCAAAATCTATAAAAAAACATTGTCAAAGTCCATGTTTAGTGCCATATTAGCACTAAAAGCTTTTCATGCAACAAACGGAAAACTTTGTAAAATAAAAATTTTAAAAGTTTCAACTGAAATTATTAGTATTTAGAAAAAGTAAGCGTATTTAAAGCTTTGTTGAAAGTTTTATGTAGTTCGCCAAAGTTTTCCGTTTGTATTGATACACTCATAAAACTTTCAATAAAGTTTATTTGGTTTTAACTTAATTATTAAATTTTATGTTTTGTTATTCGTTTTTCCAGCTCCATTTATCAAGCCAATATTTTGTCTGGTCTAAATTGCAAAAATTTACTTTTCGCACCAATGTTACCGCCTAGTAATCTGGATTGTAATGAAAATTATTATTATTATAGCAGTCAAAGAAAACGTAAACGTCAAAATGATATTGTTGTTAAAAAATATGAAGCTTAAAGCTTTTTTAAACACCTAATAATGATATTGTAAATTAATGTATATTTTCATGTCTTTTTTTGTGTCAATTTTAAATGTAGTGTAATTGTGAAATTTGTAATCGTAAATTTTCATCATAAAACTTAGATGGACACTGAAACAAAATTAAGTAAATTTGAGCTTGATTTAAAAAAAAAAATATATAAAAAGCTTTTTTTCGTTAATACATAAACGTATGGGATATAGATCGTTTTTAGTAAAACAAAGTACCTTTTACTAAAAAAATGTACCTTTTATAAAATTTAACCATTAAAAAAGGTACATTTTACTAAAAATTACCTTTTTATTGAAAAAGTACCTTTTATTAAAATGAAAATACACATTTTCATTAAAATAGTACCTTTTATTAAAAAAAAAGGTACCTTTTATTATAAAAGTGTCATTTATTAAGTGAGGGGTAAGGTTAATTCGTAAGCAAAAAGGTATTTTTTGTGAATTTTTTGTGACTACATCTCTTTATTAAAACTAATAGGACATTACAGCATAACATTTGAAGAATGTTGTATAACATTTTCATGAAGAAATATTAAAAAACACGGCAATGGCAGCAATTATTCGGACGCGTCTCAAAAAAAAGTAGAATTGCGGTGCCCCTCATAACTTGGTGCTGGGTCATCTGAAATCAAAAAATCAGATATCATTCGTTAGATAATAGTTTTCTCCAGGTAACGCTTGGAGGGTTTTTCGAAATTTAAATTTTTCACTTTTTTGGAACACTTTAAAGTGAAAAAATCAGCTAATTTGTTCTTGTAAAATAAAAATTATTAACAATTTTGAAAAAACTCTCCAGCGTTACCTCGTAAATTATGTGCAGAAATAAGTACATTTTATTAAAAAAAAAGTACATTTCAATAAAAAATTTACCTTTTATTAAAAAAGTATCATATATTAAAAAAGTACATTTTATTAAAAAAGTACATTTTATTAAAAAAGTACCTTTTATTAAAAAAGTACCTTTTATAAAAGAATACCTTTCTTTAAAAAGAAACTTTTATTAAAAAAGTATCTTTTATTAAAAAAGTACCTTTTATTAAAAAAAGTACTTTTTATTAAAAAAAGTACTTTCTATTAAAAAGGTATCTTTTATTAAAGAAAGAACATTTTATTAAAAAATTACCTTTCATTACAAAAAAGTACCTTTTATTAAAAAAGTATCTTTTATAAAAAACGTACCTTTCATTGAGAAAGCACTTTTTATTTATTATTTATTTTATTCAAATGTTTTGCAAGCTTTTTCAACATCGCCCACTGTATAAAACTAACAATAATTTATTTAAGTTAAGTTGTATCAAAAAAGACCGAAAAGGGCTACAAATGATCGTCGTCGTATGGTTGAAAGTATTAAAATAATTAGAACATGGACATTTTAGTCGATTAATAAAACATCAATAACATAAATACCGCAATTGAAAATATATTTTAACATTGATCGCATACACAAAATTAAGGTGGCTGTGTGATAAAAAAAAAACTTAATTGTTTTAACGATTTGAAGAATTTGTTTAATACTACGTTCACATTGAACTCCGAAATAGGCATTTTCGTTTTTTACAAGTTTTCGATTATCAAATTCCATACAAATTTTAAATCGAAAACTGGAAAAAAACGATAATACGTATTTTGGTTTTCGATATGAACGTAGTATAAGAAAGAATTAAGAACAAAATGTCACTTTTAGTTATTTTGATAGGAAAAATCTTTCGAATCTAACAAACGAATTATAAAACTTTAAAATTTAATATTTTATACATTAATACTTTTTTTTATTTATTCCAATTGTTGGTAGTATTAAAATTAATACTACCAACAATTAATTAAATACATGTTTGTTCAATTAGCGTAAAAATATTTTCTGCAAGGGGAGTCTCCCCAAAGATTCTTCCCGATCTTAATGAAATTTTTGATATGTGATAAAAAAAAAAATTAAGGACACGCATTTTTTTTAGCAACCCAACCTCACGTTTAAGGGTTAAAAGGTGGGGCCAAATTTTATTCTTTTTGTATGGAAACATATCTGAAACTAATGAAATTAAAATATTTTGTACTCGAGAAAACAAAAGTGTTTATACCTATATTCTCTATTTAGAGTGTTAGGGTTGCCCTTTATTTCAAATATTTAAAATATAGCTTAAAAAGCCCTCCGGAAAAAGTCGCATAAAAGCCAAACAGTTACGATTGTCGGAAAAAGCATTAACATGCAAATTTTTTAGCTTAATCCAACAATACTTCTTAAACAAAACGAAATTTTTAATATCACTTAAAACAGTTTTTTTTTTTTTTTTTTTTGAATAACAAAAATACTTGAAAGTTTTCAGACATGTTTCGTTAATGCGTCTCCAAAAGCTCGTTCATTTGCTACACCATTTGTCTAAAATTTCGCTGAAACAGTTCGAAATAAGCCGAAAAATCGGAAAATGGGCTCTTTTTACCACATTTAATTAAACATGAGATTGGGCCGCTAAAAAAAATACGTGTCCCTATTTTTTTTCTTTTGGTTATCACATATCCAAATTTCTTTAAGAGCGAAGAGAACCCATCAAGAGACTCCCCTTGCTAGTTATGAGAATCTATTGTATGCAAATACTATGTAAGCTTTACCGTAACAGTTTATATTTCATGCATCAAATGCAGTTTTCTTAAATTACAAAATTTTCTATTTATTTTTTTTTTTTTTAATTTAGAAGTATTTTTTTAATATGAGTGATTTTACACTAGCTGTCCCATTAGAAATTTCTTAGAACAGTGTATTAATGTAAATCATCTGAAATCTGAAGAGCCTAATTCGATTCCCAGCTGGGACATTCAAAATATAATTCAAATGTAAATTTTAAATTAAAAAACGCTTCCTACACTGATAACATTTACTGCGTTGTATTAATGAAATTCATCAATAATACAATGATTTTTTTTAATTAAAAAGCCCCCAAAGAAAGTTTCGTTGGTTGAATGAAATATTTTTAATATTTGCCCATTCTTTCCAAATTTAGCACATCTTCATGAAATAACAAATTAATATTATCTCAACCGAATCGGATAAACTTTTTTGATATCTGTCTAAGTTTTTTTATTTACAATTTGTGAAAATGTTAAACTTTTTACAATTGAAGGGCTTATTGTAAAAACTTTATAAGCCACATTTTATTTTAAGTTTGTTTTTGCCTTTTAAAGGTTGAAAAACTGCGAAAAAATATAATTTTTACAGGACGTTTATCTTCTTGGTACTTTTAATAAGTGTTTAAGCAAGACTTCTATCAAAAATTAATCAATGGTTCTCTAAAAAAACAGCGAAAATTCATAAAACAATAAATGTGGCATATCAAGTTTTACAATAAGCCCTTAATTGAATATTTGCATGTACACTGATAGAAATTTATGCGTAGTATTAATGAATTTCTTCATTAATACAACGATTCAAAACCCTTTCAACTGACTATTGTTATCTCTAAAATACCGTTACCGAAATAATTGAAATACCATTATCCGTAAAATATCGTTACCGATATATCTAAAATATTAATATCCATAAAAACCCGTTACCGATATACAACATACCGTTATTGCTAAAATATCGTTACCTAAATAATCTGACAAGATCAGAGAAAATAAACGCTTTAAATATATATATTTTCCCAAAGTTTGATTATGAAGTCATAAACCATTGGAATTTGTGTGTAATGGTTTAGACCCAATATCGTTGTGTATTAGACATTGCCTTAATAACTAAAATAACGTTACCCTTCAAAAACCGTTTCTGAAATAAGAAAAATATCGTTATGGCTAAACACCCGTTACAGAAATAATGTTACCCCTAAAATACCGTTACCAAAATAAATATCCTTACCGATAAAATAAAATGGATTAAAATGGCTTTAAAAAAATTGTGTTACCCATTTAAAAATCGACATATATGGATCCATACATGAATACTAGGGTGGGTTGATTTAAAAATCGCTCAACGTTCAAAGAAAATCGTATTCTAGGGATCAAAATAAGAAACTTTGCCGAAAGAACCATACCTCTAAAACGAATTCTGATGCCCCGACTTTTGACCGGTAGGGTAAAATTTTGGAAAAGGCCACTTTGATATTTCAGAAAGAAGGAGGAATATCTCGAAGATTATGAGAGTTGCTTCTTCTTCGGGAGACGCGCTAGCAGATTAATGCATAAATCATCATTCAAGGTGACCGTTAAGGGGTTAAAATTTAAGTTGAAAGAGGCCTTTTTAGCCGTGTTTTTATAGCAAAATGTACAAATCTCGGGATAGAGATATTTCAGAAAGTAGGAGGAATCTTTCCAAGATTAGGGTCTCTATTTCTTCTCCGGAAGACGCTCTAGCAGATGAATGTATAAATTATATTCGATTGGGTTGGATTCGATTGGGGCACTCTAAATGGGTCAAAGTGGAATTTTTCAAAATTTGACCCTACCGGTCAAAAGTCGGGACATGAGAATTCGTTTTAGAGGTATGGTTCCTTCGGCAAAGTTTCTTATTTTGATCCCTAGAATACGATTTTCCTTGAACGTTGAGCGATTTTTTTGCCTCCATACAAATCGACCCGGCCTAATGAATACACATGTCGTCATAAATGATATATATGTTCATGTGTATGCATTAATGAAAATTGAGGTAATATTTACATATACATATATTCATACTTTTCCCTACATAGCCATACATGGCCATATGTGTCCATTTAACGAAAATTTAGTAAATATTTACTAGTATGATCACATATGAACTCTTATGAGTATATATGAAACCTATATGGTGGTATATGAACATGTATGACTTCGTATGACTTCATATATGAATATGAATGAGTTCATACGAGTTCATAAATGAATGCATACATGTTGATTTTTAACTGGGTATTTATTAAATCAAAAAAGTGTTACATATATTAGAATGTCAAGGTACTTAGATGTGTATCGAGTATAATGGGGCTAAAAATATTGTTATGTATTGACATTTGCCTAAATACCTAAAACAACGTTACCCTTAAATACCGTTAACGAAATAACTGAAATCCCCCTTAACTACCGTCACCGATATAAGAAAAATCCGTTAAAGCCAAAAAATCGTTGCAGAAATAACTGAAATATCGTTACCCCTAAAATGTCGTTGCCGAAATAAAAGAAAATAGCGTTATACCCACCAATAACCGCATCGAATCCGGTTACCATGCATGCTTTAAAGTAACGGCAGTGTAAAATGGGTTAAAATGATTTTTTTAAAAAATTGTGTTATTTATTAAATCAAAAAAGTGCTACATATATTAGAATGTCAGGGTACTTCGATGTATTTATGTAGATTAAGAATAACAAGCAATAGCTCTGATTTCAAAAAAGCATCAAATGTAACATCGCATCTTATCTTGCACTCAGTTGATAATTTCATGTCGTGGTATAAAGTAATGATTTTTAAATAGTTAAAAAAAAATAATTGAGAAAAAATAAAAGGATAAAAAAATCGTGACAAAGATAAATAAAATTGTATAAAAAAGTTTCAATATTTAAAAGGACCAAACCGTTAAACTAGTATAAACAAAATATTTTAATACGTTAAAAAAATTGTAAGTTAAAAAAAAACAGGATATGAAAAATTTCGAAAATGAAGAAAAATATTAAAAAAAGGATTAACTATTTTTTAATATTTGTATAAAAATATGTTTTCACACAAAAATTCGAGAATATTGGATACATACTATGTAATTAAATTGATAGAGTGGGCACATTTTATGAAAATTTATTTCTTAAATAAATGAAACTGTTCAACATTTTTTTTGAAAGGATACGGTGGTATTTTATTAAAAAAAAATATATATCGACCATTCCAGCAAAGACCGGCCAAAAAAGGGCAGTTGTTGACCATGAGTGTTCCAATTTCAATTAAATTTTTGCATTTAGAAACTTTAAGGAGTTACTTAAAGATTGGCGTTTTTGGTTTTTCAAATTTCGAAAAAATCCACGGTTTTCTGCGCGATTTAGTTTTTTGTTTGGAAAAAAAGAAAAAAAAAATGCAAAAAGTGTGTAAATTTGAATATTTGTATTTTATTTAATATTCATCGGATTATCAACATTTAAATTGCACTGGAATGGTATACTTCCCTTTTTACAGGAATGTTTTTTCTGCGAAAAGAAGTTTTAGTTTCTGTGTTAAAAAAATGCATTTCTCTGGCAACTTCTTTTTTAAATGCACTTTTTTCAAATTTCGCCACTTCCTTTTTACTCCGGAATGAAGTTTTTTTCAGTGTTAAAAAAAAAATGCATTTTTTATGCAATTTCTTTTTTAAATGCACTTTTTTCAAATTTCGCCACTTCCTTTTTACTGCGGAATGAAGTTTTTTTCAGTGTTAAAAAGAAATGCATTTTTATACAACTTTTTAAATGCACTTTTTTCAAATTTCGCCCCTTCCTTTTTACTGCGGAATGAAGTTTTTTTTCAGTGTTAAAAAGAAATGCATTTTTTATGCAACTTCTTAAATGCACTTTTTTCAAATTTCGCCCCTTCCTTTTTACTGCGGAATGAAGTTTTTTTCAGCGTTAAAAAGAAATGCATTTTGTATGTAATTTCTTTTTTAAATCCACTTTTTTCAAATTTAGCCACTCTCGATTTGAAAAAAGATGCATATTTATAAAATATGGAACTTTAACTAAAAAACAACACTTTCGTTTTTTGGGCTCCGGGGTTTCTCTATTATGAACGATTGATTAATGGAAAGAAAAGATTGCATCATGTTGCCATAGAAAAAAACAACAATTTGTTATTTTTTAATTTTTAATTTTTAAAAATTTAGAACATTAAATTTGGAAATGCTAAGTTAAGGCATCGTTTAAATGTCTCTCTTTTAAAAACTATACATTTAATTTTTAAGATTTCTTGTCTACCTGAAAGATAAATGAATCTACTTAAATATTAAGTTTTTAAAATTTAATTTTTTAACGTCATGTTTCTTTCTATAAAAATCTGATATTCGATGGCAGACGTGTGCTGGAAAGGGTTAAACGTTTGAATTTTTAAAACATTATATTTCAGTAGATTTTTTTTATCTTTTACCTACAGAAAAATATACAAAATTAAGTGTACAGATTTTAAAATACAGACGTTTAAAGGGCTTCTTAACATTGAAATATTAAATTTGCTCTTAATAAATCTGAAAAATAAAAATAACAATTTCTATTTTTTATAATGCAAAAGTGTTAAAAGCTTTTTTTTCAAAAAATCATTAAAAATAGTTAAGCTCCTTGAACAAAAGAAGTGAATATGAACTATTTGGTGAAAATTACATATTTGCAAAATATGCATTATTTTTTAAATCGTTAAAAATAAATTGCATACAAAATGCAGTTCTTTTTGACGGTGAAAAAAAAAATTTTATTCGGAGTATAAAAGTAGAGTACCGTACATAAACCAATTTTAAAGGTGATGAACCGATCAATATTAAAGAAAATACACTCACAAGAACTTTTCCATAAAAAATCAACAGTTATTTAAAAGTTTAATGGGTATAGTAATTAATATCAATGGTATATACAGTTAAATTGCCAAAGAAATATATTTTTTAACTTTCTGTCTGTTAATCAATAATCAAAATAAACAAAAAAAAAAAAACGGTCTTTCGGTAATAGTTATAATATTCAGTTAAAATTTTATATTTAAAATAAAAAGTTGTTATATTATATTGAGTATGGGGGAAAAAAAAACGAAAACAATCTATTGTTTTTACCGATTTGGTCAATTATTTTTTCAACAGTTGAAAATAAACTAAAAATACAATTGTTTTAAACGAAAACTTAACTGATATTTAGTTAATTTAATGTGGATATTCAGTAGTCTTTAGGGAAAACATAATGTATGTGTACAAATACCACAGACTTACTCACTTTTTACACAGAAAAAATTATGGGCCAAAAATATCTAATTAATCGATTGTTTGAATATCAATGACAATTTAAACAATTTTTTAATTGATTCAATTAAAAAATTTATTGAATTTTCTAATATATCCATACAGTGTTGACAACATGTAAACAAAATTTTTAAAAATTTGCAAACTATTTTTTTTTTTATTTTATTTGGATTAAATAATCAAAGAAAGGTTTAATTATATCAATATATTATTTAATTTTTAAATAAAAAGAAAATAAATCGCAAATGTTTAACTTTTAATAAGTTGAATAGTTTACCGATTTCAAATACACGCAAAATCGTAGTTATTTCACTAGAGTTTGCAACACTCTTTTTGTTGAGATATTCGTGTACGCACGAAAACTTAATTTAGTTTCGTGTTTTATCTGTGGTAACAAAAAGTGCACATGTGGATTTAAATAAACCTTATCGAAAAAGGACAATTAAACTATTATTTTTGTAAATAATTAAATTTTCAATAAGTATAAGTGTCATTAAACTATCATTTTAAAGTTGTGTGTGATTTTTTTTTTAAAGCAATTCAATTACAAGAAAAAGTTCAAGACAAGACAAGCAAAACAAAAATTTTGTCTTTACTTTTATTTGTTTTCTTATAATACATTTTTATATTAAAAAGCTTTAATTTTATTATAAATAAAATGTCAATTTAATTTACAAATCTACATTTCTTTTTGTTTAACAAAAATAAAAAAATTAGAGTTTTCAATTAAAACTACCATTGTTTTCTTCTCAAGTTTCAATCAAAGTTTTAATCAATTTAACTAAACTTCTTAATTGAGGTTGTAAAGAAAAACAATAACTCTTTTAATTGATATTATTATTATTTTAATTGAAAGAGATTTAATAAACTGTCTGCAAATTTTTTTAGTTAATACTATCATTTCAGTGGTAGGTGCAAAATCAATTAAAATATTAATTGATTCAATAAAATTTTTAATTGAAACCCGTTTTTAGTTTTTTCTGTGTACATATTTCTCATTTTTCAAAAAAAAAACCAGAACAGGCATAAAATATTTTTTATTTGATTTTTCGAAATTAAAAAACTAAAAACGCCATTCTTTAATGGGGGCCTATAAAGTTTCTGAATGCAAAATTTAATTAAAATCGGAAAACCCATGGTCAGATTTTGACCGATTTTGCGTGGAATGGCCGATATATATTTTTATAGTATAATAATTTTAAAAAACTTATAAACGATTTATAAATCAAACTTTAAAACAACAATTATTTGATATAAGTTTTATTAATTTTATCGAAAATGAGTTGAAACGTTAATTCGAAAAAAAAAAAATCAAAAATTGTGTTTAAAGGTTTATCCTAAAACTATTCTTATATTAGTTATCTCGCTTATAAACTTTGGAAATTTATACGAAAACTAAATAAAAGTGTTTCGAAATTTATAAAGAATTTTTAAATGTTAACCAAGATTTTTTGTATTTAAATAAGCGTTAACATTGCTAAACCCTTTTGCAACATTTTTCTTCTTATTTATGATAAAAAAATTTTCGTCGCATAAAAAAGTGATTTCGTTGTGTTTAATGCATTAGAAGCAAATCATTTAACTGAATGCATAGTTAAAAACATATTTATTTAATTAATGATTAGAGAATTTTGAAATTGTCTACCAAAATGTATACCGAACTGTTAAAAAGTACACAAAAATAACAAAACAGACACCAATATTTATGCACTCTACTGAACCATCTGAAGAAATTAAATAGATCATGACGTTTGTAAAAGACTAAACAAAATGGTAACACTTTTTGAATGTGAAGTAGAAAAACAAAAGAATTTTCATATTACCCAGTGTAGAAAGTCATTACCATATAAGTGGTTATGGAAGTACATATTTGGTAATCGCAAGTACTTACAATTGTCATTACAAATCTTATTACTTCATATGGGGATGTCGCGCAAAATAATGACATATCATTACTAAACACCTTATGAAAAATACAAAAAAATATCTGGTTACCTATATGCTTACTAGTACGGACATAAATAATAAGTCTAAAAATAAACTAAAAAAAAAAACAAAATTTAATAAAAAAAAATACACTGAAGCCCCGATTTGCGTCGATCCTATTTAGTCGTTTCAATTTGCGTCGCTTTTTAAAATTTATTTTATTTCGATTTGCGTCGTTTTGATTCCGATTTGCGTCGCTACATGCGATTGTATTTTTTCACTGAAGTCATAATTACATATTTATATATGAGGAATTTTTCAATTTGCGTGTAAAAAAGGGAATTCTTATTTTATTCTTTTAGGTAAGTTATTCTAAGCATATATAGAAAAATGATTCGATTTGCGTCGTTTCGGTTTGCGTCGCATTTCCCCGGTCCCCATTAACGACGCAAATCGGGGCTTCAGTGTATATATTTTATTGACTATTTTTTTTTAATAAAATGTGCCCACAAGGGATTCGAACCTGGGACTTTAGGCTGTCAGTCAACCGCTCTACCATCAGAGCTATCTCGGCATATTAAACTCGATAGATAAAACAAAATTGTCCTGCTTGCACAAAATGTCATTACTTTCCAGCTTACACAAAATCAAAGATAAGTAGTTTTATATGCACTTACTAGAGTTGAAAAAATAATGAGTATAAAAATAGATTTTCAAAAAATTTTGAGATGATTACTTTATATTTAAAATAATGATAAAAATAAGTATTTATAAGTAACACATAATGCTTTGTATTAAAATAATGGCAAAATTAACTAGTTGTTAGTAAGTCCTTATTATTAGTGGTAAGATAATGTAGAGAGTAAACTGTTGTAATTACTGGTAGTGAGAAAAGTAATGACATGCCATTACCATTTCTACACTGGGTAACCTAGCAAAACTTCTTCAAATAAGTACACCCAGAAAAAGGATTGGTTAGAATTCGGTCGAAACCATTACAAATTATGTGGTAGGACGTTATTTTATTAGGTATTACCTACAATCGATTAATTAGGCAAAAATACTGTACTGGCAATTTAAAAGAGGAAACAGGAACTAAAAAGCAATCCTATTATACAATTATTGATATTTCCAGTCAACTTTCCAAATAAAGTTTCGGCTAGTAAATGTGTACGGGCAGAAGCAAACCATTTCTTAAGTAAAATGCAAAAAAAAAAATGGGGCCAGCTATCAAATTTATAAAAAAAATTGTCACTAATCAAAAGTGGTAACTGCAAATACGGGTTTCCCAATCAAATATACAATTTAATAAGGGTTTTGGTAGAACCAATCGAATTGCGGACTGCATTGATTGATTGGTATTGGCAAACGAATTTTATACTATTTTCGTTTTCCTAACAAAATATTTAAATTCAAATTTAGCGCTAAACATTTATAAGTGTCTGTGGTGTAATGGGTAGAGCGGCAGCCAATTACTCCGAGATTCCGAGCTCAAATCCTGGAGAAGACAAATGCAAAATGCAAATGTTTTTTTTTTTTTTTAATTAAAATGAGATACTAAAATGTCAATGATTTATAGAAAATTAAAAGCAATTGTGGTGCAATGTGTAGGATAGTGTGCTATTAATTGGAAGGCAACTGCTTAGGACTTGAAAAATCAAAAAAAAAATTTAATTTCAATTTTGTGGATCATAATAATATTTAAGTTGGTTATAATATTGAATGAGACATATTTCGATTGGCAACAAATTCGGTGGCCACAACCTAAACTGTTTTCTGGGTGTACATATTCTTTTCGAAAATCACACAATTTTTTAACACGGGAATGTCATCGGAGGCAATTATCTACTTACATATCTTTTAAAAATATGTAGTTATTTCATAACTACCATCCATACACAGAGAGAATTTTGTTTGACGGAAAATAATTAAATGTTTCAATAAATCAATGAAACTTTACTTTACAAAATAAACGAAAATTTCTTAATATTAGTAAAAAGTTACACACTTTTTATGAAACCAGTTTTTAATGAACTTCTTCATTGAGTGTATGCAACTTTTAATTTGTAAAATAGTTTTTTTTCACACAATTTTATGAAAACTTGCATTAACTTAAGTAAAAATTTAAATAGGCGAATTCCAGTTCATTGATTTTATGCAGAAATTCATTAATAGCATGCAAATTATTCTTTCAGTGTATAAATTGTAATGACCCACAAGTAAGTACTAAATAATCACTTATTTCATTAATTCCTGTGTTAACTTAATGGGAATTTCGTTCACCTCAAACGTAATATGAAGTTTGTCTGGGAATTACAAAAATTTATATTTTATGTACGATTTTTAAAGAAGCGCATTTTAGTCGGTTCTTTTTTTAAACGCAAAATTATAGGGCATCGTAATCACTACCTAACCTATCGTAACATTCAATGTTCTTTTTCTAAATTAAAGATAAAAATATAAACTTTTTTTGAACAAGATAGATAGATATATCAGCAAAAAGATAATGTCTATATTAATAATGTTTTCAAAGCTAAAAAATTCGGCTAAAAAATAGCATTATTGAATATGCAAGCATTTATAACCCGACGAAAAAAGTTTATATATAGTCATATATAGTTTTATATAAGTATATGTAATTATATATGTGCACTCAGGAAACTTCTGCTCTAAATATTTGTAGTTGTTTGAAGTGTAATACAGTAATCTTTATTTTTAAGTGAAGAAACAGTAATTTTTAGAAGAAATTTAATTTTTGATTACAAATTGCTCATTTACTTCAAGACTGTCATAAGTCAAAAAATTCGATTTTTGAGTTAATAATGCAGATTTATTAATTATATCATGCTTATTATTGTGTTAAAAGTTCATATTAATATCGCGTATACTTTTCGAGATAGAGGATAATTTTTTTAATTTTTTCTTTAAAATAGGTGCAAAGAGTATATACTTCATAGAAAAACTGTGCTACTTACGGGTCTCTTGATAATTAGCGAATTTGCATACAACTCTCACTAAGAGAAAAATACATTAAAACCTCCTAATTAAATTGTCCGCCATCTAAAGTTTTTTTTTCAACTAGTGCTTATATTGTGAATGGTAACACTTAGCTCATGTCTGATTTGACAGATAATTAGTTTATCCTTTCGCTGAACGAATATGGTCCGTATGTTCGTTATCTTGTGAAAAAAGTGAAAGAAACTGGCATCCTCTTCGATAAACCAAAGCGTGAAAAGCCAAAACAGTGCGTACACCCGAGAATATTGCTGCTGTGGCAGAAAGTGTGCGTGAAGCGCCATCAACATCAATTCACCGTCGTTCTCAACAATTAAACATTTCGGAGACATCATTGAGACGAATTTAGCATAAAGACCTTGGTATGACGCCATACAAAGTCGAATTGCTTCAGGAGTTCAAAAAAAAAGTTATTTGGCGGACCCTTTATAAAAAACAGGACCAAATAAATAAAGAAGGGTCGAACGAGGCAGATATGGATTGAAAAACTTTAAACTCGATTTCTGCAAAATCGTGTTTTTTTGAGTTATGTCAGTCTTGGAGTAAATAAGCGATATGTAGTTTATTAAAAAAAAACAATATTAATATTTTAAATATTTTTTTTAATGTTAAATCTTAATAAAACAATCTAAAAGAAATATCCAATTTTGAGCAATAAAAATAAAATTTAAAGCTTTAGAAGCACAGAATAATTGAAAAATTTTGGATTGCGCTTTAATATTTTTGGTAATAGTTTGAAAAAAAAATCAGTTTGGAAGTGATATACTTTGCAATATATGTGTCTAATACTCTTCCACTTGAAGGCTTTCTTTCTTCAAACCCATTTGGCTAGAAATTTTAAATTTAACATATATGTACCTTGGAATATGGACTGTCATATGTACCTTGGAATATGTGCTTTCAGAACTTGGAAAAATGGAGAAAATGTTTGCCTTAAAGGACTGATCAAGACGCTTGCGTTAGGAATTTTGGAGTTGATATATTGGATCTTATTCCCTTGTATGTGCGAGGGGCGAAAAATAGCAAAATAACGCCTTTGGCGGCCTGACTATACCCTTGTAATTAGAAACTTTAAACTTAAAATGTGTTTATTTTGGGGCTTTCGTCGCAAAATGGGAATTTAAATGTGAAAAGTATCGCTCCATATGACCTGCCTTTAAATTTGGTTTGATTTCTATTGTAGACACGCTTATGTGGGATTTTTGGAAAGTCCTAAGGGGATGCGCTAAATATTTTCCTTAGTGGAAGCTTTTTTGGCTAGAAGTTTCAAAAATTAAAAAATTCCATAAAAATTAAAAAATTTTAAAAATTTTCATTTTTCAAACAACAAATATTGTAAAATAATTATTTGTCATATTATCATATTTCTCTTTAAAAATTGTCAAAATGGAGAGAAATCGTCGAAGTTGGCAGCTCTGGTCCAGCTCACTAAAGGTTATCGCAAACACGAAATATTTCGGGAATATTCTTACACTCAGGTAACTTCTGCTTTAAAAATTTGTAGTCAATTGGGCTGTATTGCAGTTTCTTTATTTTTAATGTAAATGTCAGTCATTTGTAGATCAAATATAATTTTTCTAACCTTGCAGTTCGTTAAAAAAAAAACAAACCACATGAAATGACTGTTTTATGATTTTACATTAATTTTTTACAGTAATTTTTTGTTATTAAAAAAAAAATTAAAAAAAATGTTTGTTCATTTTTTACAAACATATGTGGTTCATTTTTACTACAATTGTTAGTAATTTTTTGAACAGTAAAAACAAATGACAAATGTTCGTGGAATCTAATGAAATGTTAGTCGTCATTTCTTCAAGTGAAATTTCATTTGTTTTTGACTACACTTGCTGACTTCTTTACCTACATAACATCCTTAGTGTTGAAAATGCCAAAGTTTATTTTCATGGGACCACTAAAGTTGTTTTTTCTGAAACGACCCACCTTACTGTACTACGCTCAAATAAAAAAGTTAGTAAAGTCAGCAAAAAATTTTGCTAAGTCAGCAAAATTTTAGTCAGGAGGGTGCTTGCAAAAAAATGGCTAATGTCAGCAAAATCTTTTGCTGAAAATCAGCGAGCTTATTTTTAGCAACAAAATTAGTAGATTCAGCTAAATTTTTACTAACACTTAGTAGATTAGAAATTAAAAAACCCCTGCTAACAATTAATAAAATTTTTGCTGAATATTAGTAGACTGAAAAAAAAACTCAAAAAATTTGTAGAAAAATTATGCTGTAGTTAATTTATTTGCTGAAAATCATAAAACATTTTTTTTGCGATTCTTTTTAAAATAATTTACAATACGTTACAAAATATAAAAATGTTCATACTCCCAAATTGACGATATGAATTAATGTAAACAATAGAAATAATTATATATAACATAAACGAAATTATCTTTGAACTACTTACATCAACTATTGTCTAAATGATGCTATCTTTTAAAGGAACGCAAATGCCGCAGAGAATTATAGAAACGAAGCGAAAAAATAACAAAATATAACATATATGTTTTATTTGTTATTTTTTATATATATTTTATATATACAACCCTTTTTGTTTGCAAAAATATATTGTTGGCAATTTGACCACACAAGATTATTAATATATATAAACAGTTAGTTTACAAATACACATTTAATCTTTATTAAATTTAAATTTTTTATTTTGTCTTTTATTTAAGCCGGTGACGACGCAAAATTTAAGTTGTTTGTTGAAAAACAGATACAAAATCTTCCATGGTTGATTTTTTATATTATGTCTTACTAGAGTTGTACTTTTTAGTATAATTTTCCTCGTCACTTCTACATCGTGATATGCCGCGACATCTAATTCATTCTGAGTATATCTTTCAGTCTGGTTGTCGTTAACACTATTGATGTGCAATTTGTTTAGCAAAATAAATTAGTAAAACATTAGTAACATATTAGTAAAACATTAGTTAAAAACAGTTAAGTGCTGAATAAGTATAACTAAAATTTTAGTTTAAAACATAGTTTTAGCAAACAATTTGCTGAAAAATAGTATACCTGATTTACAAGATGTTTTACTAACTTTTCTACTAATTTATTTTTTTGAGTGTATATAGCTCATATTAAATAATGCATGCTTATATAAAGCTCCATATTAATTTTTTTTTTATCTGGGCAACGATTATTTTTTTCTGATTTTGTCAGATAATTTCAGTAACGGGTTTTTAAGGATAACGCTATTTCAATTATTTTGGGAACGGTATTTTAGCGATAACGGTATTTTAGTTATTTCCGTAACGGTATTTTAAGGGTATTGATATTTTAGTTATATCGATAACAGTATTTCAATTGTTTCGGTAACGGTATTTTCGGGATAACGATAGTCAGTTGCTAGGGTTTTCAATCGTAAGCTTTACTTTTTTAGCGGTATTGCCTGGTATCCCTGTAAGAACTTAATTTACATGCGCCTGAATTTAAATTCATTTTATGGAAAAACTATACTCAACTGTACTGAAATCAGCGTTCCTAAAATATATAGAATTGGTGGTCATAACCTTATTCATTTTAAAAAGTTATGATTTTCGTTATTTTAAAAACTGTTGAAATACAAAAAATTAAACTTTTTGTAAGAAAATATTAGATTAGATTTTTCTTCTAAAAATCGAGAAAAACCAGATTTCGTTCGAGTCACAGAAAAAAAAACAAAATTTGATTTTATATAAAAAATATTAAGTTTTCGATTAATGCATGTTTAACAAATTTTTCAGGGGAACACAATTTCGAAATTACATCTAAAAATTGCATTTGCATCAGAAATGCCTTGTTTTTTTTAATTTGTTTATACAACCTTGGAAATTGAGTGCATTTTGAATTACAGAAATCCGATTACAATTTTCGAATATCTATATATATCTTCAAAGTTACATACTTCTGGTATTTATTGAATTTTTTTAAAAACTCAAAGTGAATACATCGCCAATTTTCGATTTCGATTATTCCAAATTATATTCTATTACCCAAACCGAGCACTAGCTACTATGGCCTTCGGCGCGTTGTAGCACTAACAGACCAGTGCCTCTGGTGGGAATCGAAGCTACGACCCCCGCACTGATAGATAAACCAGCACGCTACCAACTAGCCTACTGGGGCGCACAGGAAAACCTAATTGTATTTACTTGTCGAATTACATACAAATTTAAAATCAAAAACTTAGTTTTAAAAAACAGAGAGGAATTTCTGCGACGAGTTTAAAATTGCATCAAAAATTATTTTTTTTATTGCATAAGTGTGAAAGAGGACAAACATATGAATCGAATACTTTTTAATCCAATGACAAACTTATGAAATAGAGCTCTTCAAAATGACATACTTTTGGGATTTTTTGAATTAAAACAGTGAAAAATCGAGTTTTTGTAAAACTTAATATGGAGATGTGCTATTTGCTCCCTTGAGTATGTTTGTAGAAAAAAAAATATTAAAATTTGAAAACCCTCGGTCGATTCCCATTTGATGTACCAAAGAACTCATGATGTAACGTTTTAATAAACGGTACATTTTTAATAAATGGTACTTATTGAATAAAAAGTACTTTTTTAAAAAGGTACGTTTTAAATAAGAGGTACTGTTTTGAACTTAAGATTAAATTATCTCTTACTAAATAACCTAACCCAAAGCACAATTTTCAAAAATTCTAAACAAATGAAAATTTTTCAAAATTAAGCAATTATCTGATACTGAGAGCCCTTAATTTGTTTATATTTAGCAGCCGGTTCAGCATTGTTGCAATGTTTTGCATTTTAAAAATAATTTCTTTTCCCTCCAAAATAATATTTAACGTTCTCCATAGAGTCCTGTCCCTTTATGTATATAATAAATAATGGACAGTTATTTTCATATACATTAGAGTTCGTCAGAAAAGTATAAAGTTTCTTTGTTTTTGGGTTATCATCACTTTTCAGAATGTTTTGGCATCAATAAAAAAAAACACGCAGATTCAGGACAACTTTTCCTGCACAGCAAAACGAGCTGTATTTATAAAAAAATTGAATTCTGCTTTCGATTCTACACCAAAAATTATTTTAAAATAACTTTTTATCCCGTTTTTAAAGTAAATCTTAAAGGAAATACAGTGTGGCCGAACATTTTTTCAACAAACTTATAAGGTATTTTTTTATTCACACAATTAAAAAACATCTTAAGCTAAGAAAAATGGTTGAAAAAATTTTCGCTTTATGGTAACCCAGTTGAAAGTTTTTAAGTTTTCAAAATGTTGTCTTTGCTAAAATGTAATACACTGCATTGCAAAACTATAATAACACATTAACTTCCTCAGTTTCGTTAAAAAAAGTAGAAGACTTTAACCGGCATTAAAGTAAAACCAATGGAAACTTTATTTTCATATAATTTATCCCCTTTTTGCTCTCTAGTAAAAGGGACACTAAATTAGCGTTTTTGGTCACCGCTCGCATGTGGAAGGAGTTGGTATTTAAAAAAAATAATCGTGTATGTGCCAGAAAACGAAAACCGCATAAGTAAAACGAGTTTACAAGATTAGGTGTGCCAGATTCCGATATCGCAATTTTTTTGCTCGTTTTAAATCGAGCAGTTGTAATTGGTCGAAAGTAAATAGAATGTAGATTTTTTCTTAGAAAGGTTTGTTAAATAATAAAAACAATACTTAGTATTAAAAATTTGAAATGTTTTTTATTTATTCTAAGTCAAAAAGCAATCTTTTAATAGCTTCCTCAATTTAAAACAAGACTTTTAAAAATCTCTTAATATTTCATGTATTTTTACATAGATCTGTGGCAATGAAATAAAATGCATTTTTTTAAACAAAGTTTTAGTCTAACAATTACAAAAACACTTTGAACTGAGCATGAACAATGTAAATTAATTTTTTATCATGCACTTAAATAATTTATTATTAACTTTTATTTAAAAACTGTCTTAAAAAAAATATTTCTTGAAAATAACACTTTTTTTGTGCAAATCGCAAATTTACTTAACCCTTTGAGACGGGAATTAATTCTGGCCATTGGAAAATTTTTTTTGTTTTTATAGCTTAAAAAAGCTTCAAAAACCATGTGCAAAAAATTATGGGTGCAGAATTTTATTCTAAAGTGGGGTTTTAAGATGTACATTTTAATGTACAATCCGCTTTAATGCATACACTTTTTCACTTTCTTTAATTTTTTTTATTGGTTTTATTTTTTTGTTTTTTTTTTTTTTTGTATACATACATTATATAAAAGGAACACATTTTAAAATTATTTAAAAAAGCTAACAAATTCATTGTAAGTAAGGTTAGATTTACATAAAAAAATAGAATAGAATTCACTTTCGTAAATATTTGAAAAAATATTATTATTTGGTATGCATTTGTAGGAAGCAATTTCGTTCTTTAGTTATACATAAATGAATTTTACACTTTTGGCAATAAAAATGAGTTCTTCCAGCTACTCCGTTGCTCGTTTTGCAATTATTTTTGCATCGTGTTGCTTCTTTTTTGCCATCATGGCATGGCATGTGATCTATGCCATCCAATTGTACATCTCGAATTAGTCTTACCTCAGTTTTCTTTTAGATGAAACAGGTGATAAAGTTGAAGGATTTGAATTTGCATTGGAAGGGCGTCCCCGCTTTGGCGCCGACTTCTGACTTTTGCATATAAGAACATTCCCAATTTCTAATCGGAAATGCATAAGATCTAATATCTCTCGTTTTGCCCTTCCCTGCTTTACTGCATAACTTTGATATTCGAGGAAACTAGCAACTAAAGCGAAATCGAGGAAATGTGTTATTATCCGCAGAGTCCATTTCCTGGATTTCAAGAAAACCCTATAGTAGGATATATATTGATCGAGGAGATCAACTCCACCCATTCCTGAATTATATAGCTTTACGATGTTAGGACGATTGATTTCTTCAAAAGCTTTTGTCGATTTATTGTACCTGTATGTAAGACATTAAATAATAAATTAATAACAACTGAAGGTAACACTTGTCATATAAACTACCTTTTAACAATTTCATCCTCTTCAGATCCCATGAAATTTGATGCGAAATGTATCGGTTTATTGTCATACCATTTCACCAAAAAAATATTCCCATCCCTCCTTACCACCCTGATCTGAACTTCCTCGTCCTTTTTTCTTCAATGCTTTTGTCTTCTATTAGAGGAGGTGATGCAAACCGATTAATTCTTACAGTTCCTACTGTATTTATATATTTTTGACGAAGTGTTTCCAATAGCTGGTACGATGTAAAAAAATTATCGCAATATAATGTGTGACCTTTATTTTTAATTCTTTCAGATAATTGTAGAACAACTGAAGCTCCAAACCCAAGTATGGATAAATTGTTGACGCTAATATTTGTAGAACTCCCTTGATAAAGAAAAAAGTCGTAGGGCATCCCAGATTTGCCAGCTAACACGTATACTTTTACACCCCAAGGATTAGGTTTTCCTTTTATATACTGTTTTGTTGACAATTTTCCAGTATACGGTATGATTTGCTCATCTACAGATCGTACTTCTTCTACTTCCAACTCTAAACACCTCTTTCTGACAGCTTTAATAACAGGTCTGACTTTCCAAAAATTTGTCAGTTGTATCTTTATTCTTATCCAAATTATCTACAATATGTAAATTATTCCGCAGCTGGCAAAACCTGTCACAAGTTAATGTGTTTCGGAAGATTTCAATGCCAACCAATGGGTCCCAGTAAAGTCTAAGCCTAGAGAACTTCATACTACCAATCAAAATGTGCAATCCAAATAATTTTTTAATTTTGTTGCTATCAGTATTTTTAAAGTTTCCTCCATTATTTTGAGTTGCATATAAATTTGTGTAGAATGCAAAATTTTGAAATAGTTCATCCGTAAAATATTGTTGAAAAAAATTGAAATGGTGTTTTCTCATCATTATAGCTTTCAATATTTTCACATTCAAATGGAATTGGATCATTTTTAGAGTTCTTTCGGCGCCATTTTATATCTTGCTTTTTTGTATATGTATAATTTGTCGATAGATTAACTTCGCATACATTAATAGGGACAGAACTTTCACGGTTGGTATCCGCATTATTGTCTTCATTATCTTGTTCATCATCCGAAGAACTACGTGTGACGTCTATAAGTAAGTCTATATCTATATCTTCTTCGATCTCCGATTCATTCAATATATCAAAAATTTCTTTAATTGTTAAATTCGACATTATTTCTATTTAAAAAAAATCAAAACTTTTGGCTTATTTGTATATAAAAATGTGATGTACATTTAAATGCACATTGAAGATTTCACTAAATGTACATTTTAATGTACACTCTTTTTGTAGCTTTTACTAACGCCTTAAATATTGCATTTATGTAAAATGAATGATTACATTAGAAAACTATCGAAAAAATAAGCGAAAAAAACTTACCTTTGTTATGAAAAACACTGAAATTAATCTTTTTTATTAAATTTGAAAACAAAATTTAACAAATTATACGCTGCGTCGGTGATGGCAGAACAAAATACACAAAACTGACCTCACGTTCTTTTGAAATTTTACAGCCTCTTAAGAATTTAAAGAACAACAAAACAACAAACCGATAACTGTAAATTAATTGTATGTATGCTTAAATTAAAATCAGTGACGGGTTGATAAAATCGACGTACATTATAATGTACGCCACTCGTCAAAGGGTTTAAAGTCTTCTTCTTCTTTTATAATGAAAATCCAGAGTTACCGAAGTTCACAAACTTCAATAGGTCAGTTTTTTTTTTGCATTTTTTTTACTTAATAACAACATAACAACAAATTAACAATTAGAATGTATATAAAAATAAATAGCAAATATGTTTTTAATTGTTTTGTTAAAAATAAACACATAACAACTATTGATTAAGGTGCAAAATTATTGCAATAATTTAATATGGCAGCCCTAGATTTTAATGACATATGTTTTTAAAAACATTTGCATGTCGTGTCACTGATGATAAAGTTGGTACTATAGTACTTTTTGTTGTAGTATTTAAAAAGTACCATGGTACTCTTTTGACCACTTGACTACTTGATTTACAAATTTTTGTTTATGAGAACACTCCCAATAAGAGATAAAACTAATAACGAAATTATTTCCCCATACATTTTGTATGAATATCAAAAATCCGCTAGACTGCTGACTAAAACTTCGTCATAATAGAATTAATTCTATTTTAAGCTAAATCTTTTGACAAAATTCATTTTATAAAACAAAACGGAATGTCAAAAAACATTTTAAATTTCCGATAGAAAACCCTTGTAAATCTATTACAAAAAAGCAGGTGTCACTTACACTTAAACAACATCGGCTAAGTTTTGTTTTAGATGCTGTTAAAAATAAAGCTTAAAGCAAATCTATTTTCCCATACAATTTTTACTAAAATTTCTTATACAGAGTGTACAGTTTCGCCTTTAGTTTTAGCTGTTGTTGTGAACAAGCTCTTAAATAAATAATAAATAAATATTCATGACGATTTGGTTTGTTAATTTGTACTATTGGGGATAAAAAGTACTATTTTGAAAATTGAATTTATCATCTCTGTGTTGTGTACAAGCAAAAAAAAAAAAGATAAAAGGACGACGACAAGTTTTGAAAAAAACCATAACAATTTACTATCTGGAATACTCAAAGAGTCTGAGGCATCCCTTGTGCATCTTCTTTTTATTTTTTGTTGGCCCACGCAGCCGTAATAAACATAACTTAAAACAAAAACACCGGGCATTTTTTGTATAATTTTTTTGTTTACAGCTTTTTTCCTTTTTTGATACAATGCAACAGCTGATTAAAATTACGTTTACAAGCTTTTGACATTTAAAATTTTTTTTTCGAACAAAACTTCGTTTTAAGGAACAAAACGTACGTTTTAAGGAACACCAATTTCTACATGATTCGTTTTCAAAAAAATTTGCTATTTGAAAACGACTCGATATCCAGCACATAGCCGAATAACTCCATTTTTTTTATTTATGCAAAAACCGTACAAAGTGATGGTATCCCGAAATCAAATTTTTGTGACGAAATCCAATATACATTAAAGTGGCTCAAAATACAACAATTTTTTAACGGCCTCCCCTAAAAATGAACTTTGACATATTTTATAAGGATTCCAACATATTTAATTTTTTGCAACATCCGTTGGAGAGCTGGTGGAGCATTTTGAAAAAAGTGTATATTTTTTAAAATTTTTTTTTTAATGCGTCTTCAACAGATCTTTCACGGAAGGAAAAAAATAAAATATTGAATAAACTAAAAAGTATAAGTAACGGCTATCGCAAAACACGAAATATGTTGGCAATATTCTTAGAAAATGCCAAAATTTATTTTCTGAGGACTACAAAATTTTTTTTTTCTGAAACGGCCCATCTTAATATACATAAGTACTAAATTCAATTTTATTTTCCAATGACTACTGTTTATTGTTTAAAAATTATATGAGAAATTCTTATCAATAAAAAAAAAAAAAAAAAACGAATTGACAATAAAAAAAAAATATCATATAAATAAATGGTCAATGTACATCATAAAACTCTCTACGGATTCATTTAGACCGCGAATGTCAATAACACAAATTATTCTCCATACATAATTCATGCACATTCTGTCACACTGTCTGTCTATCAATTTAAATTTAAGCGCCATAAACCTCAGATTAAACGAATACGTATTAATGTTAACGGCCAATTAATGGTTTATTTCCACATTTGAATATGTTTTTTTTTGTAAAAATTGAAATAAAATATACTTGTCAGAGAACAATTGCGAACTTAAATTAGAAATAGCCGACATCATTATGCCGATTTATGGTATGCATTCGTGGGTTGATGAGCATATCGGGAAATGAATTTCACAATTTGTTTTAAATATTTCGTTTTTTTTTTTTTTTTTTTTTTTTTATAGTTAAGGTAGATTGTTATGAAAGTTTTGAAATAAAAAAAGATTTTGATATTTTTATTTAAATACTATAAATGCAACGTGTTTAATAAAGCATTATAATAATATAGATACTAAATAAATGAAAATATATATCGCACACCTAGTACTAAAGTGACTCAACTCAAAATTTTTCATTTTTCAGAAATCGAAAAAAAAAACATTTGCAACTTTGTACCAATTGAAACATAAAGAAAGACATAACTGTTTTTTAGCAACAGTTAACAACAACAAAATACACTGATATTTTTTTTGTAGATAAAGAAGTATATTCTGCATAGTTTAAGCATATAAAACCGAAAAATTAAAATTTTGAGTTGAGTCACTTTTGAACTGGGTGTGCGATATATTTAGAAAAATATGTCCACAAACACAGTGACTTGTGCGCGGTGGCGTATGATTATTTTGCCGTATATTAATTTGCTGGAAACGCTTATGTTTTTAAATATTAATAATATGTTCAAAGCTAAAATATTCGGTATATTTATATATTATGGACACAATTACCTGCAGGATTGCCAGATACTTTTTTTGTTATCCCCCAACAAATCAAAAATTATCCCCAAAAAATCCCCAATTAGGAAAAATGTTGAACAAAGTAGTACACTCACAATATTTTTTCCGTAACGACTACTGAATATACACATTAAATTAACTAAAAATCGGGTAAAAACAGGACTACTTACTTTTCGTTTAAAACAATTGTATTTTTTAGTTTATTTTCAACTGTTGAAAAATTAATTGACCAAATCGGTAAAAACAATAGATTGTTTTCGTTTTTTGTTCCCCATACTAAATATAATATAACAACTTTTTGTTTTAAATAGAAAATTTTAACTGAATATTTTAACTATTACCGGAAGTCAATTTTTGTTTGTTTATTAAATAACAGACGAAAAGTTAAAAAATGTATTTCTTTGGTAATTTAACTGTGTATTCCATTGAACCAACTTTACCGCTTAACTTTTAAAATAACTTTCGAACTTTTATGAAAAAGTTCTTGTGAGTGTAGAATTAAATTTTTGTTTATTTAATTTGCCACATTTACTGGTCTTGGCAGACACTTTATGTCGATATCAAATCAAAAAATATCCAAAAATTCTATGTTTAGTTTGGTTTGTGATTTCAACTTGAATAGATTGACACCTAAGCAGCGCTTCCAAATTGTGCAAATTTATCACGGTTCTGTTCGAAATGCGTATCGTGCACTATGTCCATTTTACGGTCAGCATAATCGGCCATCAGAGCTATTAATTCGATAAACTATGGAACGTTTTCGCACCAGGTTCACTCTAAATGATAATATGCATCCACAGTGAGGTCGTACAGTGCGTACAGAAGAAGTCATTGCTGCTGTAGATCGTAATGTAGAGGAAGATACCAATCAGTCTATCCGTAAATGGTGACCGCTATAGAGCCATGATTACTGACTTTTTCGTTCATAAATTGAAGAACCATGACGTGCAGGAGCTGTGGTTTGAACAAGACGGCACAACATGTCACACAGCTCGTGTCACAATTGATTTATTGAAGGAAACGTTTGGTAACCGCAAAGTTTCACGTTTCGGAACCGTGAATTGGCCTCCAAGATCGTGCGATTTAACGCCCCTGGACTATTTTCTGTGGGTATATGTGAAGTCGCTAGTCTATGCCGATAAGCTCGAAACGAATGACTATATACGCCCACAAATTGCAAATATACGCCCACAAATGTTGGAAAAAGTCATCGAAAATTGGACCTAAAGAATAGACTACGTCCAAGCCTGCGGTTGCGGTCATATGCCACAAGTCATATTTAAATTATAATGCCAGAAGATTATCTTTCGAATAAAGTAAATTTCATGTCAATTTAAAAAATTCATCTTTGTTTTGTTCTGTTTCGAAGTTCCATACCTCTATAAAAAACACCCTTTATTATTTATTTACTAATTTCTGCAAGTTTCATAATAATCCTACATACTTTTTTTCCCGTAGTGGGGCAGTTGGCTTTTAGATTATCTTACGATCAAAACTTGTATTGGACGGTATTGTACTGCAACACTATCTAACACAAAAAAATTTCTGATGCAAATAAAAACTTAATATTTTCCCAAAAAAAATACAATTTAAATTTATTTCTTTAAAGTTTTCAGAATAACAATTACATTATCCTGATAACTTAACTGCCTCCAACACACAAACGCCAAATGGATTCACAATATGATAAATTAACACAAAAACAAATAAATATTTTACAAATTGAACAGGATAATAAGGACAAACAGAGCATCAAATATTCAAAAGATAGTGGCTTGGTAAGTTTTATGAAACCCACAAACAAAATTACATAATTTTAGTCCTTGTTCTATTTTTAGCTAACAATTTCATGTTCGAATAGTGAAAGCAGTTCAGATACTGTTCGTGAAAAATGGGGCAAAGAAATTGAATTTTTATTTTCATGTATAGCCTTATCGGTGGGTTTGGGTAATGTTTGGCGTTTTCCCTTTATAGCATTGGAAAATGGGGGTGGTGCATTTGTTATACCCTACATCATAGTACTACTATTGATTGGACGTCCCATTTACTATATGGAAGTTATTGTGGGTCAGTTTTCAAGTCGTGGTTGTATAAAAGCATTTGATATGGTACCAATAATGAGGGGTGAGTACTAGTTTCAGTATAAAAAGTAGTCCTCTACACTCAGGGAAAAAAGTTTCATCATATTGATGATATTGTTTCATAAATCGATTGTCATCAATTATTCATCATATTTATGAAGTTTTCATAAAAATGATGAAAAGTTTTATAAACATGTATGACAAATGTTTTATAGACCTTCATCATTTCATAAAAATGTTTCATAAACGTTGTGAACATTTTAGCTTTTTATTGAAATTTTTATTTTTTTAGATTTAGAGTTTTTAATACTCAAAAACTACCAGAAATTATTTGAAATTCCGCAGCAACAATTTGGTATTGACTACATATTGTTTTATACATTACCTTGTAATGAGTACGTATTACCTTCTGCATTACTTTAAATAATAAAATAATGGGTTACCAATAATATTTGATTACTTTCACACAAAAAATAATTGATAAACAATAATAGGTTATTCATCTTATTACTTCCCGGCAAAAGATAAAGATATAACATTTTTTTTTGGATTCTAGTTTTAGACTCCTTATAATTCGCCTTTTTGTAAGCCAAAGGGAAATGTGTTAGTTTTGATATATCTTTAACGAATTTATAAGGCATTCACAATCGATTGCAAAACACTTATTTTGCCAAAACGAGTGGAAAATAATAAAGAACTGTTGGAATAGAATAAAGAGCTTAAATACGTGTTTTGGTAAAACACGGGTTTTGCTATCTAGTGTGAATGTGGCTTTACATAGAAGAAACTTCATTTATGTTTTAAACTATCAAATGTTATATGCTTTGGTGACTTAGGATATAGAGCAGTCGCCTGTTAATCTGACGACCCGCAATTGATTCCCGACTCGACTATGCTTTAAAAAAATAATATTTTTTTTAAATTCGTTGTTTTTCTATTCTATTTTTAGACCCATTATTTTGTTTCTTTCTGGTAATGGCGTATTAGTCATACCCTTGTATGCATATAGGTAAGGCTGCCAGTAATGCTTAACTAATTGCTCGCGACATTTCATATAAAAAAAATTAGAATTATAATATAAAGGGTAATACGTTCAAACCTTCGAGTTTAGATTACTAGACCCCTTATTTGGTAAGATGTGTTTTCGTTGGATCTAAAATTAGAAACTTTAACGCTTTGTACGCACTTAGAACATTAATATTTTTTAAAAAATCTCTTTTTAATGTAAAAGTTAAATTTCTTTAAAAATTGCATAAAAATTTGATTATTGTTTTCGGACTATTTTTAAGAATTTTTTAAAAGTTTTTATAAATTTAAATATTTTTTACAAATTGGCAACTCTGATTGCTCAAATTTTTATGCGCCTTTGGTGGTTAAGATAACCCAGCTAATTTTTTTTATATTAAAACCAAAAGCGGATTAAATTTGCTGCATACTTCAAATTTTACAATAACGAACTATTTTAATTAGATCAATTAATTTGTTTGAAAATGTATATATTGAACATAAAGTTTTTCCATTTCTAAATATATAAGTATATTGCTCATTTACTTCAAAACTGTCATAAGTCAAAAAATGCGATTTTTTTGAGCTAATGATGCAGATTTATTAGTTATATTGAGCAATTCCATATGAAAGCGATCACCTTTTGGACGACCCCTCTCCGATTTTAAAATAAATAGTCTCAATCGATTGCCCAGCAAAAAATAATGTACCTACATATTTTTTTTTTTTTATAGTGACTGGTTTAGTGGTGGTGTGCACCACTGTCATGTGACAAAATTGAAGAATTCTTCATAAGGGACCTCATTGAAAAAAAAAACTACTAAAGCGATCGCAACGAGTGATAGCTCGTTGGAAAGGTATTGAATCAGGCTTTAATTGAAAAATAAAATTTTCCTAATTTTTCTCAGAAATTTACCTTTTTTTCCATGAAAATTAAATTTTCCCATGAAAATTAAATTTTCCGATTTTCCACAGAAGCTCCTAAATTTTCCGGCTAATTTTATTTTTTTTGGATTCCTCATAATTTTTGCTTTAAGAATCAGCAATAAAAAAATGGGCCCCGACTCCTTGTTTGGACAGGAGAAGAGCATTTAAGAGACCACCTTGTTCTCATTGTTTTTATATTTTTTATAATTGAATTATTTTTAATTATTTAACAAGAAAAATTAGGAAAATTTTATTTTTCAATTAAAGCCCAATTCAATACCTTTCCAACGAGCTATCACTCGTTGCGATCGCTTTAGTAGTTTTTCAATGAGGTCCCTTATGAAGAATTCTCCAACGAGCTATCAACCGTTGCGATCGCTTTAGTAGTTTTTTTTAAAACAACTTTCAATGAGGTCCCTTATAAAGAATTCTTCAATTTTGTCACATGACAGTGGTGCACACCACCACTAAACCAGTCACTATAAAAAAAAAAAATATGTAGGTACATTATTTTTTGCTGGGCAATCGATTGAGACTATTTATTTTAAAATCGGAGAGGGGTCGTCCAAAAATTTGCCAATTTTGATCGTTTTCATATGGAATTGCTCTATTATGCTTTATATTGTGTAACAATTTCATATTACTATCATGTATACTTTTCGAGGTAGAGGATAATATATTTTATTTTTTCTTTAAAGTGGGTGCAAAGAGTATATACTTTATAGAGAAATTGTGCTACTCATGAGTCTCTCGATAATTAGCGAATTCGCCCATAACTCTCACTAAGAGAAAAATACATTAAAACCCCATATTTATAAAAAACGTGATCAAATAAATAGAGAAAGGGTCGAGCGAGGCAGTTATGGATTGAAAACTTTAAGCTCATTTTCTGCAAAATAGAGTTTTTTGAGTTTTGACAGTCTTGCAGTAAATGAGCGATATGTCTAACGAAACCAGCAAATTATAAAATTCTTGCTTATATTTTTAAATATGTTTGTAAAAAGTGCTTCTAAAAAAAGTTAAAAATTGGGTTTTTTTTAAATCTATATAAATGCAAACACCGAAATTAGAAATTTAGTTTTTTTTTAGCTTTTTGTTGCGTCGTTATATCGCTTTTCTATTAGAAGTTATAGGCGTTTAAAAATTGACTTGTCTTTAAGGACACGTTGGTGAAAAATGGTTAAATTTTAAACAGAATTTTTTGAATATAATATGAAATGTTTCATAATATTTATGAATCATTGCATAAAAATGTATAAAGCCTTCACCAAAGTTTATGAAACTACTTCATCTTATTTATGAAATATTTACTAACATTTATGAAGCATTTCATAAAAAGTTATGAAAGTTTTTCATCATATTTATGAAACATTTAATAAATATGAAGAACCCTGTCATCAATTTGCCCTTTTATAAAAAAGCATCATCATATTTATGAAGTGTTAAATTGGACGAAAATTAACATTTATAAAGCATATCATAAAAAGTTATGAAACTTTTTCATCATATTCATGAAACATTTCATAAATATGAAGAAGCCTGTCATCATCATCATATTTATGAAGTGTAACATTGGGCGAAAATCATTGAAGTGAAGTTCATCATATTTATGAAGTTTTTCATAAATATGATGTAGCGTTTTTTTGCTGAGTGCATTTTAAAATTTATTTAATCTTTTTTCAGGTATTGCCTATGGTCAAGTATACTCTACTGCATTAGCTACCACATATTATGCCAGTATTATGGCTTTAACAATAAAATATTTAATTTTATCCATTTCGGAAATTTTACCTTGGACCTATTGTCGTCCCGAATGGGGTGCCGTGTGTTTGGCAACCAGTGATTCTGCACAACAAAATATCACAATCCTACAAAATACTACCCAGAGCAAACATATCTCATCCGCGGAGTTGTTTTTCACCAAATCGATATTGCGTGAAAGTGAGAATATTGATGAGGGTTTGGGTACCCCCAATTGGGATTTAGTAATATGTTTGTTGGTGGCTTGGTCAATCATCGGCATTATATTAATTAAGGGTATAAGAAGTTCGGGTAAAGCATCCTATTTTTTGGCCATTTTTCCATATGTGGTCATGTTTATATTACTTTTTCGTGCTTTAACACTGCCGGGCGCCATAGATGGTATTGTATATTTTCTCAAGCCACAATGGAGGGAATTATTGAATCCAAATGTAAGAGAAAATAAATGAAATATAAAAATAACTTAAATCGAATTTCAATAAAATAATTGTAAACTTAATAATTATTTTTCTTAAGTTGGATCCAAAAACAAATTAAAATTTAAATTAATATAATTAAGCCGGTTGAACATTAAAATAATTTTCAATACAATGCACTGTGGGATGTTTCATAAATACTTTGGAAATAATGGAAATAATTCAAGCACTTTATACTGGCTAGTCAGATTGCCATGAAACTTCACACATCTATAGTCAATGTAATTCTAAGCTTAAGCACTGGTTTTTATAACACGTTCGCCGCTGCACGAATGAGTGACTACATGTATTTTGTTTTTGTATAGCATGTATTTTGATATTGTTTTTTCGTTCGTAATTTTCAAAGGAGGGCCCACAAGTCCATTAGAAGTAGACTTTCAAAAAAGGATAAACACTATATATGGTCCAGAAGAAATTTGTAATATGGAGGCAAAAGAGTCTTGGTACCTTTTTGACCAAAAATTACTAAAATAACGTTTTTTTTACTAATTTTCAACTTTAGAGGCACTATTTTAAGCTTCAAAAATATTTTGCATTAAAAATCAAATTCATCATGCTTGATTAGTTTGTGCGAAAAAAAAACGGACCAGTCCACTACAGAAACGGTAATGACATGTCATTAATTTTCTCACTACCAGTCATGACACCAGCTGACTATCTGCATTACTTTTACTCAAATAATTTCTCCATTATTTTAATACAAAAACTAATGTGTTACCCATAAGTCCTTATTTTTATCATTATTTTAAATAGAAAGTAATGATCTCAACATTTTTGAAAAACCTAATTTTAGACTCATTATTTTTTCAACTCTAGTAAGTACATATATAACTACTAATTTTTTATAAGCTGGAAAGTAAACACATTTTGTGCAAACAAGTCATTGATGTTTTTGTCTATCAAGTATAACATATAGCGGTATTTCAGATGGTAAAGCGCTTGACTGACAACCTGGAGTCCGTCTGGGCACATTTTATTTAAAAAACAATTTCCACTAAAAAAAAATATTTTTTTATGAAATCTAATTTTTTTGAAAATTTATTTTTAGACTCGTTAGTTTTTGTCCATACCAGTAAGTATATGTTACCACATATTTTTTGATTTTTCGTAAGGTGTTTAGTAATGATAATGATATGTCATTATTTTGGGCGACATCCCCATATAAAAGTAATTAGATTTTTAATGACAATTGTAAGTTTTTGCTGATATAACCATTCACATGGCAATGCTTTTCCACACTAGGAGGTTAATGCAAAAATTCAAAATTTGGATTTTCAAATACGGATAACTCATGCACTTTGAGAGATGACTCACATGGTTAAGCATCAGTGATGCCAACTCGGTGCTTTTACACTATTTTGGTGCTTTTCGATTACCCGAAACGCGGAAATTTTATCCGTGGTGCCAAATAGTAACAAAAGCACTAAGTTGGTGCTTTTGTAATTTTCGTTGATGCATTTAGTGCTTTTTAACCATTTTTATTTATTACTTCTAAATTGTAGTGCAAACAATTTTAAAGCCCTAAAAAATTAACCAAAATCGTATATTTTGGTCTAGAAATGTTTAAATTGTGACACTTTCCATAATAAAACTTTATCAATTGCTTAATTTTAGTGATTATTACAAATTTATTCCCAAACGTTTTTTTTCATATTTATAAAATTATCGTGTGTAAATTGATAACATTCTATAACTTTCCAAAAAATAAATTCTTCTAACGATAAAAAAAAAATATTTGTTGACGCCTTTTTCAACCGAAAAATACGTTTTTTTACGCGATTTATGATGTTTGTTGAGGTTTTTACCCTAAAAAAGTTGGCAACATATTTATTGTTGGCTATTACAAGCAGATTATAGAAATGTTACGTTTTTGAATATCTGTTGACAAATATAAATTTTTTTTGCTTTCAAAATTTTGGAACACCCGATGTTTCCTACTTTGGATTCTAATTCAACAGTCTCTGATGGATCTTTTTTAAAACTTGATCTTGAAATTACATTGACTATGGCTGTGTGAAGTTTGATGGCAATCCAACCAACCTGTAACAAAAATGTCTGAATTATTTCCAAAATATTTGTAAAACACCCCACTGTGCACAGCATTGTTGAGCTGGCACATTTTGTTAAGTTTTGTTTGTTCTTTTAAAATTTTGTATAACTTTTCTTTCATTTTCTCTCCTCAGGTATGGTATAATGCCATAACTCAAATGTTTTTCTCACTGGCAATTTGTTTCGGTACATTGGTCATGTATGCTTCCTTTAATAATTTTCGCAAAAATGTCTATAGGTAAGTTACATGAAATCTAGTGTCCGACCGAACAGTACGGCCAGAAAATGCATTTGGTCAGTATTCGGTATTTTTAAGGATTATGGGCAAATTTGGAGAATGGAAATTTGTTTATCGGGCTGATTAAATGCGATTTCGGCCTCCAATAGTTCGGCCAAATCGAAAATAGTTCGGCGGTCGAACTTTTAACTTTATAGCTAAAATTCGGCTTTTTCCTTAAATTTTATACACAAAATCGAATTAAATCGGCTCAACAAACATGTTCCCAATACCAAAATTTGTCCTCATTGCCTCTAGATACCAAAAAAACCGAGCAAATATAGGTTTTTGGCCGAACTGTTCGGTCGGACACTAATGAAATCATGAAATTTTTTTATTTATAACTTTTCAATATATTTTCTCCTAGAGATGTTATCATAATAACCAGTGTTGATTCGGTGACCTCTATATTAGCGGGTTGTATAATTTTTGGTATTCTTGGTAATTTGGCCTATGAAACGAATACCAATGATATTGCCAATGTGGTGAAGGGTGGTGCTGGCTTAGCATTCATATCATATCCAGAGGCTATTGCTAAATTTAAACATTTACCACAAGTATTTGCCGTACTGTTCTTCCTTATGCTTTTGGTATTGGGTATGGGCAGTAATATCGGTATGGCTTCCTGTGTTATAACAGTAATTAAGGATCGTTTTAATCGTTTGCCTCATTGGCTGTTGTCCTCATCGATGGCTTTGATGGGTTTCCTATGTGGCATTGTTTATATGACGCCGGGTGGTCAATTTATATTGAACTTAATAGATTTTTTTGGCTGTTCATTTATCGCCCTATTTTTGGCTATAGCTGAATTGGTGGCAGTGGCATGGATATATGGTAAATATGGGATTACTTCAAATTACGCTAGTTAACAAATTTTAAACAAATTTATGTGACAATGATTTTTCTTTTTTATATTATTATGTATTTAGGCCTTCTTAAGTTTGATATAATTTTTACTAAAAATAAAAATTATGTTTTTTCGACCTTTAATTTAATTATTTTTGATCAATGGTGATAATCTTTAATTTCGAGCTCATATATTAGTTCTCATTTAGTGGGAAAACTAGGTTATATGAATGTTTGATGTTTTGCATGTGATTGTCACTTCTTTCAAAACGTGTTCTGATAATCAGAACCTAGAAAATTCGCGAAATAGATCACTTAACACATTCCTGAAATCGGTCAAAACGAAAACTCTCTAGATTATTTGTAAGGACAATATCCTAATAAAGAAATATAGAGTATGGCCTCGAACTTGAATAATTTTCATTTTTTATAATTTAATTTTAATTTTTGAGTAATTTGACTATATCTCAATTTAGAATCAAGCTACTTCGGTCAGTGAAATTTCAAAACAAATATAATTTAATTCACATCATATCTTTTGAAACCTGTTTTTAAATCGGTTTAGGGGTTTTGGACCAATTGATCAAAATTACATGGAAAAATCATATATTAGTTCTCATTTAGTGGGAAAACTAGGTTATATGAATGTTTGATGTTTTGCATGGGATTGTCACTTCTTTCAAAACGTGTTCTGATGATGGGAACCTAGAAAACTCCCGAAATAGATCACTCAACACATTCCTGAAAGTGGTCAAAACGAAAACTCTCTAAATTATTTTTGTCTTTTCGACAAAAATTAATAATGGAAAATTTTAAAGAATATGTGTACCAATTAGGGTATAAAAGTTATTCGGATTTGGTTTTGGTTCGGGTAAACGAGTAATTAAATTTTGAGGTTTTTAACGTACTCGATTAATCGGGTAAGATTTTCAAACTGCTCAAGTAACTCGAATAATTTTAATAATATTATTTCACTAATTCTTTCTTAAAAATACACAATAAATCACAAAATAAATACAAAATCAGGAGTACCGAAATGTATTTTATCAAAATTAGAAATATACATTAGGTTAAAATAAAAAAGATGTTTTGAATTAACACAGTACAACATTTTTCAAGACATGATTTTGGGACTCAATTCTAGGAATTGCACGGGAAAGTAGACCCAAAAATAAGAAGTTGTTCTACATAATTCGTTTTGTCAAGTTGGTTACAGTAATAATGTAATGGCCATACGAATTTTTCGGCTAAAGGCGGATTTTTAGCAATTTTTCTATATTTTAACACGGTTTTATTTCGGTATACCGTACGGAAAATCTCTTTTGTGTCTGAAGCACTAAAAAAAAATTGCAACATGTTGATAAAAAATTGTTGCTTAAAACACTCACTTTTATTTTGCTTATATTTTGTTATTTTCTATAAATTTTTTTTTTTATATATTTTAGTTTTATCTTGCTAATTTTTTCGTTAATATTTAAAATAAATAAAGTTTTTTGTTAACTATTATTCAAAGACATGCTAAAAATTAATTTAAACATTTAAATTTCTGCAACATGTTTTAATTTGCTGGGTGCGAGTTTACAAACAAATAAAAACAGGGCAAATTGAGAGAGACTGAGGTGGATAGATACCCACTGATTCTATAGCAAGATATAGTCAATATAGTCAAATTTCTTAACATTGTAAATAAAAAAATTAAAACTACTTCAAAAACTACTCCAAAATGCGGTTTTTGGTTTTAGGAGGCCTAAATACACAATAAAAACAATAATCGCACATTTGTAGCATTTTTGCTGTAAACTAGTGTTATTAGTAAGTACAATTTGAAGCTAAATTAAAAAGTTGATATCTATTGCTATCTATTGATATTTATTGTTATCTATTGATATCTATTGATATATATTGATATCTATTGATATCTATTGATATTTATTGATATATATTGATATCTATTGATATCTATTTTAATTTCGAATAATGTGAACCTTCGTATTCTCTAAAGTTTTCTTATTATTTATCTTGTAGGTGTTAAACGCCTCTGTGAGGATATTGAATTTATGTTGGGTGTCAAAACTGGTTTATATTGGCGTATTTGTTGGTCGATTATAACGCCCGGCCTTATGTTTTTCGTGCTAATTTATACTCTGATAACTCTGCAGCCATTACAATATAAGAATATTGCTTATCCACAGCAAGTATATAATTTAGCGTGGATAATATGGGCTATTGGTGTGGGTCAATTGCCGTTATGGGCTTTATATACAGTTTACAAGCAACCGGGGGATTCACTAAAAGAGGTAAGAGAATAATTTCAATTACAAAAAACGATATTTTTAAATATCCTGTTTTACTTGTAGAGTTAGAAAAATCATTTTATTGTGTTTTTCCTTTTCTAGAAATTCTTTGCTTCCCTAAAACCCTGCTCCAATTGGGGACCCTTGGAGCATAAACTTTTAGAAGAATATCGTACATTTAGACGTTCCTGTCAGCATGACTCTGATTGTGCAACAAATTTATGGTCTAGAATTTATAATAATATTTTTCATTAAATTTTCTTAAAATTTGTTTAGTGAATGTTTATTTTAATATTAATAGTATTTTTTTTACAGTGTAAGATTAAAGATTTTTATTAGCAAATTTTAAGTTGAATAATAATAATGAATAACCATATTTTTTAAGAAAACTTTACTTAAAAATTTGTTTAAAATTTCAAAACCAATTAAGAATTGGCTTTAAATGTTTTAATAAACATTTACAGCAAAACATCGTTAATAGGTTGGTATTACGGAATATGTTACCTGCACATAGAGAAAAATTAAGATATTTGCCAACTGAAATAATTTCAATCGATTGGTAAAACTAATTAGTTATTACAACAAAGTTCGGTTAATTCAACTGAATTTTAGTTGCTGGACCCATAATATTCAGAAATCTAATATAAATATCGATGTCCTAACCCAATTTATAAGTTGTTACCATTAATATATACTTTTTAATTCGGTTGGCACTTTATTTTTCTGAGTGTGGTAATGAGTTAAACTTCTTATCCTTGCATTACTTCGCAACTTTTGGTATTAACTGATTTCCGATTGGTAACACAAAATTCACATGTTTAAATGTTTTTACATTAAACTTAATATAATTAAATTTTTACTACAAATTTGACAACTCTAAAATAAAATTCAATGTAAAAATCAAAGATTTAAATAAAAAGTTTTAGATAACTATTTTCCTTCACTCAAAAAAATAAGTTAGTACAAACGTTAGTAAAACGTCTTGTAAATCAGGTATACTATTTTTTAGCAAATTTTTTTGCTAAAATCGTGTTTTCAGCTAAAATTTTTGTTATACTTATTCAGCACTTAACTGCTTTATACTAATGCTTTACTAATATACTAATGTTTTACTAATTAATTTTGCTAAAAAAAATTGTGCTGATACGCAGAATGAAGTAGATGTCGCGGCATGTTAATATGTAGTAGAGAAGAGGAAAATGAAATGATAGAGAAGAGGAAAAAGTACAACTCTAATAAGACATATAAAAAAATCAACCATGGAAGACTTTTGTATCTGTTTTTCATACATAAAACAAAATTGAGTATTAAAACAACTTAAATTTTGCGTTTTCACCGGCTTGTGAAAATAATTGTCTATTAATTAAATAAAAGACAAAATAAAATATTTAAATTTAATATGTATTTCTATAATAAATGTTAATAGATTAATAATCTAGTGTGGTCAAATTGCAAACAAACATATACAGACATGTAGACAGAGTAAAGCGAAAGACAAAGACACACATCTTAGGTAGATTTTTATGGTTCCTTTTTCTTATTGCAAAAAAGGGTTGCTTTTTTCGTTTCGTTTGTATTTGTTTATTTTTTCGTTTCGTTTCTATAATTATCTTCGGCTGCTGCGTCCTTTAAAAATTAGCTTCATTTAGACAACCATTGATGTAAGTAGTTGAAAGAAAATTTTTGTTATGTTATATATATTTATTTCTATATATTTTCAGATATTAAATTAATTCATGTCGTCAATGTGGGAAAATGAAAATTTTTATATTTCGTAATTATTGTGAATTATTTTTGAAAGAATCACAAAAATATGTTTTATGATTTTCAGCAAATAAATTAACTAAATTACAATTTTTCTACAAATTTTTTGCGTTTTTTTCATTCTACTAAAATTCCTCAAAAAATGTATTCATTTTAGCAAGGCTTTTTTATTTCTAATCCACTAAGTGTTAGCAAAACTTTTGCTGAATCTACTAATTTTGTTGCTAAAAATGAGCTCGCTGATTTTCAGCAAAAGATTTTGCTGACATTAGCAATTTTTTTGCTGACTTTACAAACTTTTTTTTTTTGAGTGTACTCAAATTAGAGATAATTCTGTGTAGATTTATACATATAAAAACATTTTGTTGACTTCAACATGTCGATTTTCATTTGCAGTTTAATGCAGATATATATTCTTAATAAAAAAATTCATGATTTTGTGATAAAATTTCGAAAAATTAAGCAAAATATACGAAAAAATGGGGTGAATGATGTAAGTATAAAAATCGCGACATTTTAAAAACTGAAAATGATCATTTTTTTGCCAGATTTGGATTCATCGTAGGCTTATCAAAAATATGTGTTTCAAAGCCAGTTTTTTTTTTTTTTGGTCGTCGAGTACTGTTATCGATTGTAGGGAAGTTTTGGGGTGTGTGATACAAAAAAAAAACTAAGATCGACCTATCTCAAATTATGAACCATTTTGATTTTTCAATGCAAACTTCAAATTAAGCTTTTCTATCAAATATCTTATATTTTTTCAGTTGGATGTATTTCCTTGAGGAGCATATCTTGCCAGTTGACTGATTTTTTTTTTTAAATTAATTTCGTAAATACTTTTTTAAATAATTTAAAATCGTTTTTATTTTTTTATTAATTAATATTTTATTTGTATGCTTTAAATTTTTTTGTTTTTTTCTATATTAAGCTTAATTTGTTTTTATATTTAAATTATTTTAAGTAAAAATTGCTATGTTTTTGTAATATTCTACTTAGATCTGCTAACTTATCTCAAGTTAACCAAAGTTTAAGGCTTAACTATAGTTACGAATGTTAAATTTATGTATATGAAAATATTTATGGGTAAAGTTAAGCTCTAGTTATTTATAGAAAAGTTACTCGCCCTTTGATATTGTTTTTGAAAATATTTCTTTTTTAATTAAATTTTTAGTATAATGCATTAAAATATGATATTTCTATAATGCCAATGTTTTTCATTAATGCTTCAATTTGAAGTAAAAAAAATATATTGTAGTGTTTTCTGTTTTTTTTTTACTAAAAATCTGTAAAATATTTCGGAAATAAAAGAGAAATTAAAATGTTTGCAAAAAGTTTATTTATGAACAATTTTCATGTTATCATGAAAATAATAAAACTATATCATGAGAAAGGAGTTCTTCAAATTTGTTAATTTTTTTTTACACTCATACTCTGTGGAACCCATAATACTACCCTAACAACTTGAGTTTCGTACGGCTAGTAACTAGTTATAACTTTCACAGAAATAAGTAAATTCGTACAAATTTGGGCTTTTCGGAAAGATTTTTTTAAGGGCTCTCCAAAAAAGTCATAATCAGGGCAACCAGACGTCGTATTGGAAAATATATGAGGCATTTATCCTTTTCAGAACAATTTTTTTTTTTTTTTTTAAAGAGAAGCAATACTCAGGAAATTCTTCCTATTAATTAATGTGTTGATTTCTTTGGAAAGGGGATAGTGGAGAGATGAAAGGTGGTGAACGATGAAGGGCTTCAAACATGGCAACACTGTAATTGCGCGAGATAATAAGTCTTAGAACAGTTGTTGCTTGCCGCCTGATGAAGATTTGGCGAATTTATTGAAGCATTTGGTTTCATAGCCCTGATTTATTATTTTGCTTCGGTGGGGTTAAGTGCTATGGAAACACCGAAGGTGGGCGCAGCGATACATATAAGTTATAGAAAACTCATACATATTATTTTTCTAAATTGATGTTGTCGTCACCGGGAATCGAACCCGGGACCATCTGTGTAACAGTCCAACGCGCTAACCATTACACCACAACGCCTTTTGAGAACAATTGACGCATTATGGCATCAATTTGTTAGAGCATATTTTTGCATATTTTGATCTTAAGGCCATAGTTTTGATAAAAAAAGTCTAATTTTTGAGTATATCTTTGTACTTTTTAGAACAAAAGCATATTTTTAGGGCATATTTCACGTCTCTTTTTTAATTTATCGAACAATTTTATATTTCAAAAAAAAAAAATATTCCAAAAACTTTTTTTCAATATTTTACCGATTGCTAAAATTAGTTAAAATTCAAATTTAATCTTTTATCTAATTTTTTGTTAGCAATTAAATTAAAATAACCAAAATTATTTACCACTGTACTGAACAATAAGTCTTAAAATACGATTTTTAAATGAAAAAGGTGTTTTAAGAGCATATTTTCCGTTTGTAGGGCATTTTTTATTGGCATAAAATCGAATTTTTAGAGCATAGTTCTGGTTGCCCTGGTTATAGCCTTAAAAATGTGAGTTTGCGTTAGCACATACGCAGTCATGGAAAATTTATCGGATTTTGCATTAAGCTTAAAATTTTACTACTTACATTTCGTATTTTTAAATATATAAAGGGTCCGCCAAATAACTTTTTTTTTGAAAATGCTATAAAAAAACTACTGAATATTTTCTCAAATTTCTTTTTTATTTGAAAGTACAATCCTTCCGCTTAATAATGGAAAATAATTTCATTCAAATGGCTGCCTCGGCTGGCCATGCAGTATGAGCTTCGTTTGAAAAGATGATTTTTTGGGCAAAATCGGCATCGGAAAAAAAACGTTAAATGGCGGACCCTTTATTAAAATATTTTAGTTGATAATTGTTATACAACAAGTAATGATTTTTTTAATTAAAATATAAAATCTAACGTCCTGTGAATATTTAAAATTCAAAATAACAAAAAAAAAAAATCTTGAATAGAACCACACTTCAATGAAAATCGATGTGAATTTTAAAGAAATTTAATAGATAAGTGAATAATATTTTTTTATTCTTTTTTTTTGTATTAAATAATAATCACATAATGACAAATTATATACTATTACCCTAACCTAGCATTAGCTACTATGGCCTTCGGCGCGTTGTAGCGAATAACAGACTAGTGCATCTGGCGGGAATCGAACCCACGACCCTCGCACTGATAAGTCAGCACGCTACCAAGTAGCCTACCGGGGCGCACAATAATATTTTTTATTTCTGTGAAATATCAACGAATTTATATAATTTATCATATTTTGCACTTACTTTATTATTTCGACACTAAAAATGTCAATGAAGTGTAAAAAACAGCAGTAAACGAAATTTACACATACAAAAAATCGGTGCCAAGTCATTAGGAACATTTCAACTAATAAAGTTTATTCACATTAATTATTCAAATAGTAGAAACAAGTAAAAACTTGGCAAAATGTTACTAGTTTTCATATAACTTTTGCGAATAAACTTTATTAGTTGAAATGCTTCTAATTACTTGGCAACGATTTTTTTGTGTATAGATGGAGACGAAAACACCAATATATGCCAAATCGCCGTTTTAAGAGTTAAAATTTCCTAACACATTCTGCTAATATGTGAATCTTATATAAGTTTGAAGACCTCGCGGCAAGATTTCATCAACAAAATTTCTTAAGATTAAAATACTAATGATTATCCAGGCCAGGGTAACGAAAACCTAAAAATTTTTGAGTACACTCAGGAAACTTCTGCTTTAAAAATTTTGTTTGGGTTGTAATACAGTTTCTTTATTTTTAATGTAAATGTCAGTCCTTTGTAGAAGAAATTAAATTTTTTACTAACCTTGTAATTCATTAAAAAAAACAAACCACAGCAAATACCTGTTTTATGATTTTACATAATTTTTTTTAGAATAGTTTTTTGTTATTTTAAAAAAATAAAAAAATAAATGTTTTTTATTTTTGACTAATTTATGTGCTTAATTTTTACTAGAATTGTTAGTAAAAATTAACTACTAACAAATGTTAGTTGAATTTAATGAAATGTTAATCGTGCTTTCCTCAAGTGAAATTTCATTTGTTTTTTACTACATTTGCTGTCGTCTTTACCTACATAATATCATTAGTGTAGTATTAAAAAATAGCTTTATTGCGGCTAGTAAAAAATATAAAAAAAAAAATAAAATGCGAAGCTAAATCAAGGAAGAAATAGCAAAAATTATACACTATTTGTCTCTATTATTATTAAAAATAGCAAAAAAAAAATACTACTAACAATTTGTTAAAAATGAGCTTGCAGAAAAAACTGTTAAAATTATCGAATTTGTTACTAAATATTAGCAACATAAGAATAGCAAAAATACATTTGTTGAATTTACAAATATTTAGTTATATTTGAGCTAAATTTCAGTTAATTGAAAGTAACAAAATAATCTGCTAAAATCAACAAAAACATTTACTAAATATTAGTAGACAAAAAAATCTAGAAAAATGTGAAATTCTTGAATTTTTTTTAGTTTTTTTAATGCCCTTATTAAATTAGCAATCTACATTTTTTTTTTGCAAACATTTCTGTTGATTTTAGCAAAATAAATTGTTTTTTTGCATTCTAATAAATTTGAGGTAAACATAGCAAACATTTTGTTAATAGATAGATTAGATTAGATCAGAAGGCACTATGCACCGCGACCAATGTAGGTCTTTTGTGCTGCCTAAGATTACCTACAGATTCAAGCTACCTATAAAGCCAATTATCCTATTAGGCAAAATGTTCGTGATGTCGGAAGGCGAAATGAAGCGATCACCTAGAAACCTGAGTCTCCTATCACAAAGCCTGGGACATTCGCAGAGAACATGCTCCGAGGTCTCAGACACCATCTCGCAAAACCTACACAAATCCGTGTCCGATTGACCCTTCTTGTGCAGATGGTATCTGAGATTACAGTGTCCAGTTAAGTACGACGCCAGGGTCCTCAAACCCCCCCTTTTCAAGCGACAAGAGTCGCCTCGACCCCCTACTGGAAAAAGAGATCAATCTTTTAGCCTGGCGCTGACCAGGAGAGTTTTCCCAGTAACTAGAGAATTCAGACTCTCTCCATGCCCTGAGCCTTTCCCTAACATACCCCGCAGGTATTCCACAGAATGGTTCAGGACCAATAAAGGGCTTTCGGGCCCCACGGTTGGCAAGACAATCTGCCCTCTCATTGCCCTCATGCCCCTCATGACCAGGAATCCACCCCAAGGTTAGAGAGTTGCCTCTACCGAGCCTATTGAGAGTCTGAATGCATTCCATGACCAACCCGGACGACACCTTATAGGCCATTAAGGCCCTCAGTGCAGCCTGACTGTCAGAAAGAATGTAGATGCGAGATCTGCGAGTTCCCCTTCGCAGGCATTCCAATGCACAGACACAAATGGCTCAAATCTCCGCCTGAAAAATGGACGGATATTTACCCATAGGTAAGGCACGCTGGAAGCCTGGTCCGAAGACGCCCGCACCCGTGTTCCCATTCGACTGCTTAGAGCCATCAGTGAACCACACCTGAGAACCATCTTCCGGTTCCCAGGATTTATTGGTCCACATGTCTCTGTCAAACAATAACACATCAAAATATCTATCAAAGATCCACTCCGGTGACACTTTGTCCGCAACCTTAGAAATTGGGTCATCTATTAGGATTCGCGCGATCCTCATGTGACCCCTTAGGTCGCCTCCCCTCATGCCACCGAATTCACTTAGTCTAGAGGAACCCATACTGGCAACCTCCATTACAGAAATATGCAATAGCGGGATCCCCAGCATAACCCCCAAGGCATCCGTCGGGCAAGTTCCGCCGGCCCCTGTAATGCCAACACACGCAAGACGGTAGATTCTCTTAAGAGCCTCCCTTGCCTTACTCTGTTCAACTTTTGGCCACCATGCAAGGGCAGCATAGGTGATCATCGGTTTAACAATAGTATTGAACGACCAGTAGACCATTTGTGGCCTTAGGCCCCATGTTCTCCCGAAAAGCCTCTGGCAGTCATAATATGCCCTGGTTGCCTTCTTGGAGACGTGGTCAAGATGTTCGTTCCAGGTGAGGGAGCTATCAAGAGTCACTCCAAGATACTTAACACTGCTAGAGAAGCCAACCGTTACGCCCTCAACGACCGGCATAGACAGGTTAAGTTTTCTCCTTCTCGTGAATGGTACCAGGATTGTCTTCGACGGATTGACAGACAACCCCTTTTCCCGGCACCACGAAAGAGTGAAGTTCAGAGCCTGTTGCATACGCTCGGAGATGGTCCTGTCATCCCAACCCACAACGGAAATGACAAGATCATCGGCGTATCCATAGGTCCTGAAACCCAAGTCGTTCAGACCCTCGAGTAATTCATCAATGACCAGTGTCCATAGTAAAGGCGACAAAACGCCACCCTGAGGACACCCTCTGGTCGCATTCACGGTCCTACAAGTAGTCCCTATTCCGAACGTGATTATCCTAGAGCGGAGCATCACCAATGTCCAATTAATTATGATTGGAGGAATGCTCTTCCTAGACATGGATACCCTAATCGCATCGTAGGACGTGTTGTCAAAAGCGCCCTGTATATCAATAAATGCACAAAGGGCAATGTTCTTTGCCTCCAGTGCCCGTTCTATTGTTGTGACAACATGATGGATAGCAGTTTCGGTAGACTTACCCCCGTTGATACGCGAACTGTAGCTCATGTATCGGCTTTCGTCTGAGGTAAGTGTCCCTAATATACTGATCCAAGACTTTCTCCATTGTCTTGAGGAGAAACGAGCTCAGGCTAATTGGTCTGAAGGACATGGGTAGCTGCTCAGACTTTTTCCCCGCCTTCGGTATAAAGACCACTCTAACCTCCCTCCAGGGTCTCGGTACATGTCCGAATAATAGACTCGATCTAAATATCCTAACCAGTTGTGGGACAATTAAGTCCATCCCTCTCTGTAAGAGACAAGGATAGATCCCATCTGGACCCGGAGATTTAAATGAAGAAAATTCATCTATCGCCCCACTTTTTGTTAATAAAGAATGGCCCAGTTATATTCTGGACGCACAAAAGTAGTTATAACTTTGTAAATAACAGACACATTTTTATAAATTATACACCAAATTAAAGGAAATTTATTCAGCTTTAAGGAAAATTATACATTAATTAATTTTCTTTGTTACGAATAAAAGAACGGACATGTTTGTTGATGCTCCCCATTAATTTTTGCACATCCTTCGGCTTTACTTTTTTAGCACTCTGGTTCCATTTTTGTAACATTATAACTTAATTTTTTGCTTCTTTATTACTCTTCTTCAATTTATTTTTTACATTTGCCCAATATCTTTCTATTGGTCGAAATTGTGGGCAGTTAGGAGGATTCATGTTCAAATTTTCAAACCACTGAATGTCGGATTTTTCTAAGAAAGTGTGCAAAATTTCTTCACGTCTTTTTTGTTCCATGGCGTCTGTACGAAATACTATTCGAATGACAGACTTGAAAATGATGTCAAATAACGGTATATGTCTTGTCAACAACATACATATGTAAATGGTTTAAAATTTCATACACTGGGGGGCGCTGTAACAACGCTATGAATGCGTCCAGATTATAACTGGGCCATTCTTTATTACAGTTTTTGTTTACTATTTATATTTAGTAAAAATTTTTGCTAATTTCACAGAGTAAAATGATATTTTCAATTAACTAAAATTCACATTGAATATAACTAAAATATTGTTAAGTTAACATATTTATTTTCGCTGTTCTTATTTTATTAATATTTAGCAAAAAAGTCTGCTAAATTTAGCAGTTTTTTTGGCTGAATTTCAGTTTATGGGGGACACCCCTAGAGAAAAAATCTGAATATGCCATCCCCTTCAGAATGTTCCCAGGAGTACGAAAATCATAATGAATAAGGGGGCTCACGCCCCCTATGGGCGTGGCAGTCGAAAAACGACCCGGCCCACCTACGTAGACAATATGGGTATCAAATGAAAGCTAATGTCTTCACGATTCCAAAAATAGCCATAGTTGCCAGATCGGGCGGTTTTTGCAGCCGATACGGCAATTTTTGTTAAATAGGGGCGGGGGTGAAAAACGACCCATGCCACCTACTTAGGCAATATTGGTATCAAATGAAAGGAAATATCTTCACGATTCCAAAAATACCCGTAGTTGCCAGATCGTCCAGAATTTGAGGAAGATATGTTAATTTTTATAAAATGGGGGAAGGACTTTTTTTTGTTTATTTCTTTTTAGCTCGGCCAGAGGCCGAGCACTCGAGATCCCCGCCGTCTAGAATTAAGACATACTGGAGTTAAAAACCCCTAAGCCCGGCCGTAGGCCGGTCACGCAGAAAAACTTTACTAAGCGAAGCCAGTATAACAAATTTTCATTAACCAATCAGAAGCTTGGCAAAATTTCAGTTTATAGTAATCTTTTCGCACAAAATGCTCATTTTTGTTTGATTTTAACAAAATATAAGCAAAAAAAAAGGAAAAAAAAAATTTCCCCCACCCCAAATTTGCCAAAATGGCCATATCGGCTACAAAATCGGCCCGATCTGGCAACTACGGCTATTTTTGGAATCGTGAAGACATTAGCTTTCATTTGATACCCATATTGTCTACGTAGGTGGGCCGGGTCGTTTTTCGACTGCCACGCCCATAATGGGCGTGAGCCCCCTTATTCATTATGATTTTCGCACTCCTGGGGTCATTTAAGGGGGCGTGGCATTTTTTTTTTTCCAGGGGTGTCCCCCATAAACTGAAATTTTGCCGTTTTTTCTGCAAAATAATGTTTAACTAATTTTTAGTAGCTTTTTCTACTTATTTTTACAGGTTTATTTCTTTGAGTGTAGGCTCCATAGAGAATATATGTTTTTAATATAAAGAAAATTGAAAAACACGAGGGAAAAATTCCAATTTTTTAGTGTTCTTTAAAAGAATGAAATATTTTCAATTTGCCTTTGTCTGAAATATTTTACAGATTTTTTCTTAAATATTTTTTTTTTTTTTTTTTTTATAATATTTTGAAATTTTTAAAAATTAAGCGTTTTTTTTTTAATAAAAAATTCAAGTGCAATTTTTTGTAATTTATATAAGATTTTGTTTATTTAAAGATAGCGCCATTTTGTTTGTTTATTTGTTCTTTGTATTTGTTGGTATTGGGTATGTGTGTGTATTTGTTGTTAAGTATCACAGCTTTTTATTTAGTGTTTAGTGTGTTAATTAATCATTTTTTTTTTCTCTTAAATGTGCATATTTCCGGAACATGCATATGAAAAGACATGCAACACTTCCGCACATTTACTTAAAATATTGATTTTATATGTGTTACAGTGGTTTCGTGGTGGGAAATAACAGGGAAAGTCTAAAAGGTATGTATTATATATTAAAGATTTCGATAAAATATCGTCTCAATAACAACTAATTTGTTAATATATAGTAACTTTTTATACCTATATCCATATATAAATTCTAAAGATATGGCCAATTGTGTACAATAAAATGTTCTTCGTTTGACGTATGAGTTATATTTTCTTTATAAATAACGCATACGTATGATTAATATTAATTTTAACTTATTGGCTCTTCACTGTGGGGTATTTGAAACAAAATTATGGTAATTGATATAGAACTTCTTAACCACTGATCCGATCGGTATAAATCGAATTGGAAATGTTAAATTAAGATTTATACCCTGTTTTTAGATGACGTTTTTCATCACACGAACGAAAAAAACAATAAAAAAATACATGCAATACAAAAACAAAATACATGTAGTCACTCATTCGTGTAGCGGCGAATATCTTGTAAAATCGAGTGCTTAGTCTTTTGAAATATTATGATTGGGTTGTCCTGTTTTAGTACAGACCGTACTTACAGGTTATCATACCAAAGAAACAATAATTGAGTAGAAATATTCCTTGAAATTTTTCATAAACTATCCGAAAATTCACAAAAATATTTAGAAAATTTCCAAAACTGAGATTTTTTTTCGAATTTCGTCTAATGTAATTACATCTGCTACTTGGATCAGGCGGAACTAAATGGAATTTAAAAGTAATTGCCTGCCAAATAGGTAATGCACCTAAACCAGCGTAGATATCCGTTAATGCAGGATTTTTGAAAATACCTATATCAGGGGTGGCAAGAATTTTTCCGCTGCTTGCCACAAAAAAAAACATTTTGTTGTAAAAATATGACCTTTAGAAATCAATAAAAATGACAATATTTAAGAATTTATAAACAAATAAATAAATGATTTATTCAAAATATTCTTTTTGCGTTAGAAAAACACAATATTAAATATTATTCTAAAAATTATAATTTAATATTCGGACTAACATGGCAACACTGATAACCATTCCATTGTAGATCGGTTACCATTGTAAAGCCTTGAAAACATAGAAAAATCAACCCCTTGTTTTCCTCTACCCCAGCTGATTTCAGCCAAACTTGGTATAGAAGATGTACATCAAATAACTTTATACTTGTTCAAATTTAGGGCAGCTAATCCGGATCTTAAAAATCGCGTTTTCAAAATGTGACAACTATTTTATTTATTTTTAAAAAGTTGTCGTACATAATCCTAAATATCTTTTTAATGGCTTAGATACGAGAGTCATTGATACTTAATGTTAAAGCTACATAAATTCTGGTTTCACTATTATACACAAATTATTCTTTTATTCAACGAAAACTGCATTGTTTTAAAAATAGCGCGCGCGATTTTATTTTAATTTTATTTAAATGTTTGACATTTTAATTAAGTCATATTCACAATTAGATTGGGATTATTTTTTCTGTTCCAGTTTATAAATACGTATAAATGATGGAGTAATTACTAAGGAGAGATTCTTAACAGGTGGTTGGTAGCCATTATAGTTTTTTGACAACGTTTGGAACAATAAAAGTACGAATTTGAAAAAAACTAAATAAACAAAAAAAACAAACATTTCAAAGACAGAAAAAAAATTACATTAAAAAACGAAAGGATCTCTTATAATTGTTGCACACTTGGACACATAATTACAACTAAAGGCATAAAAATATTTAATTTTGTTTTAATGAAAAATTTTAAATGTGGTTTTTTAATTGTATTTCTTATTAATTAATTTCTTTTTAATAGAAGAAAAAATTCTAAACTTTGAAAATCTCTACATACATGTTCAGCATACATGACCATACACATCAATGTCCTATGATGAAAAAATGTCAATTTTTTGAGCAATTTCTTTTTTAGTGGCAAATTTGAAGAAAATTATTTGTTTAGAATAAAATCCATTTGGTTCAATGAACCAGTTGAATTAAATAATGTATGTACCAACAATTTAAGTCGTTTTTAGATATGTCAAAATTATTATTGTTCTGGTTTACGTCATAAAAATCAGTCGTTACTTCGTCCATGGTATAAACTATTTATTGATAGTGCTTCAACAAAACCGAAATATGTCCTCCATAAAACATTTTTTGCAAACGGCATGGTGATTTATATGTTTACTTCTCCCATTTTCAAACCATATGTTTTTCAAATTGAAAACCTCTACAATTTTGTTCAAAATGTAAAAATGAAAAATGGGTAATTTTTCACAAACATTTTTTGGGTGAATTTTCATAGCGATAAACCGCCCAGTATTACGAAACAAAAGAATACGAAAACCCTAATTTTGAATGAGGATTTTTAGGGACATTTTTCGTTATGTTTTTGGGCAACGAAATCAAAGACCCTCCTTTAAAATCAGTAATGTTTTTTGTATATTTCACCATTTTGTGGAGACAGTTAAGCTTTTGTTTTTGGCCGAATTTTCATTGGGTCATTTTGACTACAGTCATTTTGCATACTTCTCAAATTTTCCAATTATATATTTTTCAAATTGAAAAACTTCTAAAATTTTGTTCGAAATGTAAAACCGAAAAATGGGTAATTTTTTACAAAAAATTTTTGGGTGATATTGCAAAACGAATTATTCTCCAAAAATTACGAAAAACTCAATTTTGAATGAGAATTTTTTGGTTGATTTTTCTTTTTTGTTTTTGGGCGACCAAATCAAAGACCTCCTTTAAAATCAGTAAAGTTTTTTGTACATTTCACCATTTTGTGGAGGCAGGTGAGAATTTTTTTGGGTGATTTTTCGTCTGTAGACATTGGGTCTTTTTGTCTATAGTCATTTTGCTTACTTCTCAAATTTTCAAACCATATATTTTTTCAAATTGAAAACCTCTACAATTTTGTGCAAATTGTAAAAACGAAAAATGGGTAATTTTTTCACAAACATTTTTTGGGTGAATTTTTATAGCGATATTACAAATTACAATATTACAAAACTCAATTTTGAATAAAGATTTTTTTTTATTGATTCTTCATTTCTGGGTGACGAAATGAAAGACTCCTTTAAAATCAGTAAAGGTTTTCATACATTTCACCATTTTGTGGAGGTAGTGAGCTTTTGGTTTGAGAATTTTTTGGGTGATTTTTCGTTTTTTGTTTTCATTAGATTTTTCAGCCTACAGTCATTTTGCATACTTCTCAATTTTCAAATCATATATTTTTCAATTTGAAAACCTCTACAATTTTGTTCAAATATAATAACGAAAAATGGATAATTTTCCACAAAACGAAAAATCGCCCAATATTACAAAACGAATTATTAACTAAAGATTACGAAAAATTCAATTTTGAATGAAAATTTTTGGGTGATTTTTCGTTTTTGTTTTGGGCAACGAAATCAAAGACCTCCTTTAAAATCAGTAAAGTTTTTCGTACATTTCACCATTTTGTGAATGCAGTTGAGCTTCTGTTTTGTTATAAAGACATCAAGTACAAAATTATATCAAATGATTCTATTGTATTGTCTGTCACTGTAAAACTATAAATTTAATTTCGTTATTATTTAAAAAATAGACAAGATGGAAAAAAGCAGTACTATAAATTTCCCACCACTGTAATTTCTGGATATTTTAGTTTTCATATATTTATCGTAACATGTTTTTTTTTTTTTTGAAGTGTAAGTTTGTATTAATTGAATAATATATTAACTTAAAACTAATTATTAATAAAAATCACATGCATTTTTTTTTTTTTTTTTGTTTGTTAATTATTTAAATTTATACTTATATATTTATTTTTTTAACTAATTTAGCACTTAATGATTGTTGATACCTTTTTTATTTATTTATTTATTTATTATTTATTTATTTATTTATTTATTTATTTGTTGGTTTAATTTTTATGTTTGTTTGAATTTTTTATTTTATTTTATAATTTATAAAAAAAAAGCAGTTTTGCATAAAATATTGATTGATTTATTGCTTTTATTTTTATAATTATACTAAATTGAGTGGTTTAAACTTTTTTAAAAAATTTATCATTTACTTTTTGATTTTAATATAGTATTTTTATTTTATTTTTTTTTATTTTGAATATAATAAAAATTTTTACAAGCCTTGAAATGAAAATTTAATTTGTTTAAAAATCTGTTCGTATGCTTTAGTTTTCTAATGATATTTTATAATTTTAGTTTTTTTTTTGTTAATTTGTTAATATTAATGTGGTCCAAGAGGATATTTACGATTCATAAGTATTTACTACAATAATTGGAAGTTTACTTTGTGATTATTTCTATTTAATTTTGTTAAACTACTCTACTACTAAATATAACAGAAATGATATGATTTTTAATTAGCCTTGTGGAATAATATTTTTAAGTTTTAAGAAGGGAAAAAGAAAATTATTAATTTTACTAACTACTTACTTACCTAACTATTTAGTTAAAAATTTTAATTAAAGTGTTTTAAAATCACTAAAAATTTGATTTTAAGTTATTCTATAAGTTTTACACAGTTTTTAAGTTAAATAAATTTGTCTACTAATCGCACTAGTTTAAGAAGAAATCAATGATTTAAATGAAGATTTAAATGATGATAAAAATTTATATAAAATTTAAAAAATTAGTGTATTGAATTAATGAAAACTAAATAAAAAAAAAACAAAACAAAAAAACTACACCATTTTCAATTGAAATTGCGAACATTCAAAATGAAATTGAGACTTTCCAATTAAAAATGAGAATTTTGAAAAGAATTTTAGATTTTCCATATTAAATTAAGAAAATTTCACATGAAATTGAAAACTTCTATTTGAAATTGAGAATACGCTATATAAAATTGTGGTTTTTCTTTTGAAGTTGAGAAATTTTCATATGAAAATGAGATTTTTTATTTGAATTGGTGTACATTTTAAATGAAATTGAGATTTTCCATTTGAAATTGAGAAAATTTTATATGACATTAAGATATTACAGTGGTAATTTAGAAAAAATATAATTGAAATTAAGACTTTCCATGCGAATTGAGACTTTGTATTTGAAATTGAGATTTACATTTTACATTAGAAAATTTTTTTATGAAATTGGGAATTTCTATTTGAAATTGAGAAAATTCTAAATGAAATTAAGTTTTTTCATTTGAAATTGGTAAATTTTCAATTGAAAACGTGATTTTTTATTTAAAATGAAGAAAATTGAGAAAATTACAATTAAAGTTGAGACTTTGTATTTGAAATTGAGATTTTTCCTTTCTTTATTTTAATTTTTGTAATTTTTATTTGAAGTTTAGGAAATATTAATTAGGCCCAATTAGCTACAAACTGGTACTTTAAATGACACATTTATTGTTGTTTTCCATATAAATTTTAACTGGACATTCAGTAATCGGGCCTTTTTAATACACAAAACCTAACTGAAATTCCGAAATGTAAATTAAATGTTAGTTGATGAATTCTTAATTTTTAATAGAAATGTTTAAATAAAGGGTCCGCCATTTAACGTTTTTTTTTTCAACTAGTGCTTATTTCGTGAATGGTAACACTTAGCTCATGTCTGATTTGACAGATAATTAGTTTTATCCTTCCGCTGAACGAATATTGTCCGTATGTTCGTTATCTTGTGAAAAAAGTGAAAAGAAACTGGCATCCTCATCGATAAACCAAAGCGTGGAAAAGCCAAAAACAGTGCGTACACCCGAGAATATTGCTGCTGTGGCAGAAAGTGTGCGTGAAGCGCCATCAGCATCAATTCACCGTCGTTCTCAACAATTGAACATTTCGGAGACATCATTAAGACAAATTTTGCATAAAGACCTTGGTATGACGCCATCAAAGTCCAATTGGTTCAGGAGTTCAAAAAAAAAAAGTTATTTGGCGGACCCTTTATATGAAACGTTTATGAAATGTTTCATAATATTTATGAAACATTTGAAATTTAATTCATACAAACTTATGAAACTGTTTCATAATGTTATGAAATATTTAATAACAGGGATCGAACGTGGAACCTTCTGACTGCCAAGATTTTTGAACAAAGCATCATAATTTTTATAAAATATATAAATATATGCTCTACCAGTGGCTAGACTTTTGAGCCGTTGGCAATTTTTTTTTTTTTTTTTGAGACTTTTGAGCCGTTGTCAATAGCACTGGGAAAACACTTTTTGCCAACATTGTCATAGTGGTCTCAGCCAATTCTTTAACAATAGTTTTTCTTGCAGAAAACTGGAATTGTTGTAAAACGAATACTGGCAAAAAGCTTTTTTGAAATGCTGGTAAAGCGTCTTAAACAAGTGCTCTGCCAGTAATTTATTTACAATTCCACGGTTAGCCAGTGTTATGAAAGTGCTTGATTTTTTTCTAACACTGGCCGTTTCTGACTGGATACTTAATTATTATTTGCTAAATGGTTTTACATAATTCCATTTTTAATTTTTAATTTTTCATTTTCTAGTTTTTATTTTTTAATTTCTCCATATCATCACCATCCTTAATATTTTATATTTCATTTTATATTTTCAAATAAAAGTAGAATGCTCAATTTTATTTGTAATTTTCTCCATTTCATTAGAATTTTTCGGAATTTCAATTACAACTTCCTCAATTTTAAATGTCTTAAACCAGGAGTGCCCAAAAGTTCCTTATGGAAGAGCAAACACCAATACATTTAAAGAAAAACTAATTTTTATTCAATATTTTTTGTTGTAAAAACCAATACATACAAAGAAAAAAGAAAAAAATATTTCAATGTTTACCAACGAAAGTGTTGTTGTTTTGCGCTTGCGTGTATACAGTGAAAAAACGACAAAAAAAACTAATAAGACAAAGTTGTTTGTGTATTTCGTATTGCTAGTGCTGAGCGCTCTATATGTGTATTAAAACACACAGCCTATAGCTAAGTGTTTTTACAAAACAAATGAGCACCAAGCGCATAGGCCTTGGGCACCCCTGTCTTAAACTTTAACAATTTTAAAAATCCCAATTTTATTTAAAAGTTCCTACCCTATGAGGAATGAGGAGTCAATTGACCTTAAAGGGACTTATCACAGGACTGGTATAATTTAATACTAAAGTGGGTTAAGCAGTGTCAATTGTTCTAAAATTATCAATCCTGTGACTGGTAAAGGGAGGACATACCACTTAACCAGAATGCTTATTAACAAGAAAAAGCCAGTTGGCCAGAATTTTACCCACTGGAAGCTGTTTAGTTTTCCTTTATTTTTTAAACTAAAAATTATTAATTTCATTTTTTTTTTTTTTTTTTGTAGATATTTATGTTTTTTTATTTTTGGTTTATTAAAAAATATCGGCATGCGAAAATTGACCTAAAAGAAAAGGACTTATCACAGGACTAGTATTATTTACAATTGATGTGAGTTATGTAGTGTTAATTGATCTAAAAAGACTAGTTCCGTGACTGGTAGAATTAGGACATATCACCTAACTGGTATACATATTGACTAGAAAAAGCCAATGAGTTAGAAATTTATTGTTTCATTTTCTACCATTTTTTACATTAAAAACTATTAAATTGTACGAATATTTTTAAATCTCAATTTTATTTGGAATTTTTTCAACTACAAATAGAAATTCTCAATTACATATGAAATTTTCTTAAATTAAAATACAAAATCTCAATTTCATTTGGAGATCTCACAATATCAAATTAAAAATTTTAATTTTATTTGTAATTTCGTAATTTCAATTAAAAACTTCTCAATTTCAAATGAAAATGGTAAAGTCTCTGACGTTAGCAAACTTATTTTAGTAAATTAAAAAAAAAGTGAATTTAGTTTTCTCCAGACTACTTGCTTTCCTAAATATTGCCACCTTTACTAAAATTTAAGTTTTATTTAATTTCATTTAAATTATAATTGAATATTTATCTCATATTTTATATGTTCATTTTCCTTTTTATTTATTAAATTTATTATTTTATGTTTTTCTTTTGCAAAAATAAAATAAAAAGTAAAATAAAATTATTTATATATATAAAAAAAAAAATATATATAATAATTTATAATAAACTCAAAATGCTTGTATTGGTCTATAAAGTCCTGTATAACCACATAGTCTAGCTCTAAGGGCAGGTATTAAAACGGCAGCTGATGTTATATCCTTTAACAATTCGGCACACTCACACACTAACAAATACATTTTATCACCTTTATGTGAAGTACTTTTATGCAGAGATATACGCCTAAGACCAGCAGCACGTGGTAAATATCTAAATTAGAAATGAAAGAAATAAAAAAAAATTAACAAATAAATGAGAATATAGATTTTATAGTAAAATGTCAGATGCAGATATTTTTCGACAGCAGCCAAAGTGTGAATGTATATCATAATATTCAGACATGGAAGTAATAAATTGATTGGTTAAATTATTTGAAAATAAAATTGAGGTGAACCAACTTGCCTGATTCTAATACTATAATTTATAAGATATTGTGTCTTGTTGTATTAGAAAATCAATTTAATAAATACAAATACAAATACAAATACAAAATTATTGCCTTTCAACTAATATCAATTGTAACGAAAGTATTTGCATTCCATTGTATTCATAAATAAAAACACGGTGCTACAATAATAAAAATGCAATCACTTTTACAATGACCTAGTGTAGGTATTAGGTCTCGCTGCTAAGGGAGGTATCCCAACCCGAACTCTCAGACTTTAATGAGCTGGATATGTTGTAAAGGAGCTTAAAATAAGTAACATGTAGCTGTTTTTAACTGCTCAAAAGTAGGATTGTTCCAAGGCACTCAACATGAAATAGTCTACAAATGTGTAAAATGAGTAATTATATTTAGAAATTGATGTATTCCTAAAGAAAACAAAATTTTTGTGAAGAAATTCTGGCGAAACAACAATTCATAAGGCGTTCGTAAAACAAAAAAAAAAAAAAATATATGACCCCGTCTCCCAAAAACTGGTATGCGTAGAAACATATAAGTGTGGTTATTGAAATGAAGGAAATTTCCTCAAGATTTCAAAAATCATAATATTTTTATGATCCATCCCTCTAGAGCTATTTTAAGTACAAAAACTGGGAACAAATTTTTTGTGATTTTTTTTTCTTGTTTATTTCTGTAAAATATATTGTTCAAATAATGAATTTTACATGAAAATATGTTTTTTGTTAGCGTGAAGGTTATAGTTCAAAATGTATTGCCTTAAAGGTTTTCTCCTCCAGTCCGTCCAAAGCCTGGCTTCGCTGAGTACAGTTTTTTCTGCGTGAACGGAATACGGTTGAACTTAGGGGGTTTCTTCTAAGTGAAGATCAGCGATTTAATTACAAAATATTATTTTGTTGTAATTTCGATGTATTTGGAAGTGTCAAAAATAACGCTTCAGGCAAAATTTGTAAATGGGTGTAGAGAGCGCTATGTGTCATAGATCCCAAAATTTTTTTCGCTGCCTATTTTGAGCGTTATGGCCCATAGCGAATATCAAAAACTAATCCATAAAAATTAATAACTTTAGGCTAATGTATGCCTAACTACAGTCCAACGTGTAAAAAATTTTTGTGCTTTTAAAAAGATATGGCGATTTTCGTTTTTCGAAAAATACGAAATTGAACGAAAACGCACCTAAACTTCAACATAAACTGATTAAACTTAAAGGCTTTACTAAGACTACTTAATAAATTCAGTCTTGCCAAATTTCATAAAAGCCTGTTCATAAGTTTTCAAGTTAAGGCGATAACACTTACATGTATCCTTTTGAAATTCTGTGTGTCCTTGGACCAAAGTTAGAGCTTTTTCAAAAGTTTACACTTCAATCTTACTTTGTGTTTAGTATCAACGGTTTTTAGTTACAATAAAAATGTTTTCAAGATTTTGAAAATTGTGTTATTTAAAAATATTTAATTTTTGAAATTTTACGAAATTTTAACTTGAACTCTTTCGCGCTTCTAAACTTTGTCATGCACACAAAAAATTACTGCAAAAAATATTTTGAAAATTTAGTTTTCTATCGAAATAGCTCTTACTTATGTCCAATTTAAAATACCCCGCCTGAAGGCGGACTGAACGATTAGAGGGTTAAATACGCTTGAATATTTTCCGATATGGTAATTTTATGTGGGATTTATATCGATTAAAATGTAAAATATGTTATGTACTTCTCCAAAGAACTATCCCTTTATGGGTTAGTTATTTTCTCTCTTGGGAGAGGTACTAAAAAAAAGACCCACAATTGAAAAAGTTAGTACGTGAAAACTATTTTTGCGGTTTAGAAGAGCAAAATGTTTAAAAAAAAATGTTTACCCATTTTCATTGCGGATTTTTGTTGATTAGTTTAATATAATGCGGCCCTCCGTAAGATTGTGAAACCCAATATTTGGCTCTTCAAGTTATTTACGTGCCCACCCCTGATAAATACTTTCTTTAAAAACAAAACAAAATTTAACAAAATTTAACAAAAGTAACAATTTTTTTAACTTTTTCTACTTCTACGATGGTTTTATTCAAATCTCTTTTAAAACAACAATATTCTTAAAGCTAGTGTTGGAAATGGAATCGGTTGAAAATTGACAAAGTTATGGTACTTTTTCTATATATGTAAAGAGTGGATTTCGTTTTGTTCATATATTTGGAAAGACCTGGTAATTTTCTTTTGTATACCTTTTAAAAATTCGAAATTGGTAAAAAAAAATTACAGAGTTATAAGTATTAATATGCACCGGTCGCAAGAAAATACACTTTTATCGTTATCTCGAAAATATTGCAACTTCTCAAACCAGTTTCGCCATACACTCAGCTAGACTTCCAACCTGCATTAGGTCATTAGACGAGTGATTTTCTGTATAGCCAGTGGATTTCTATCCACCTGGGTCTCTCTCAATCTGCCCTCTTTTTATTTGTTCTTAAACTCGCACCGAGCAAACGAAAACATGTTGCAGAAATTTAAAAGTTTAAATTAACTTTTATCATGTTTTTGAATAATAATTTAATAAAAAGTTTATTTATTTAAAATTTTAACGATTAAAAAGCAAGATAAAATGAAAATTTAGAGGAGGCTCTAACTTTTCTAAAACTTCGGGTTCTGATGAGATCTTTAGCCAGATCGAAACACTAGTATCAACCTAGCTTATATGTTGGATTTGCTTTATTTTTGTAAATATACGGAGGTTGAAAGCTCGTTACAAATTGAAAATAACATAAAAATAATCTCGATGTATATAAAAACAAAAAACTAACAAAACTGTTAATAAAATACATTAAATTTTTTAATAAATAACAAAATATAAGCAAAATAAAAGTAAGTGTTTTAAGTAGCCATTTTTATGAACATGTTGCAATGATATTATAGTGTAAAAAAAAAACTGTTTTTATTTGCTTGCCCGAGTTCGGTATTTTGTTGCTGATAGGCGTGGGAAGTGTAGTATCTCCATTTTGTATATACTCTGTGGTATAGCACAGTGTAATGATACTAAAGTTTAGTAACTAAACTAACTTAGTTTAGTAACCAAACTAGTAAAGAAAGGCATCCTCTCAATTTCTAACCCCGCGGGGTTAGGCTACAAAATGCTGCTTGCGCGGTTGTAGCTAACGATTATGAACGTTCGGCTGTTGATTTGTGCTCATTGTGTTTAAAAAAAACTCAGTCAATTGTTGTTAAACACTTGTTGAAGCAAGATCACGGTACGCAACGTAAAAAACATACAAAATGTAACTTCATTTTTTCTGTAACTGTTATGCCCTTCACTGTTTCAAACCCATATTTCTTTGTTAAGTGTAAATAGATTAAAATTTTATTTTCATTAATTCAACTATATGTCGCCCTATTATTAAGTAATTTGTTTGTAGATGATAATAGAAAACATCGGTTTATTATAATGTGTAAGTGCAATAAGCAAAAATTTAATTATTATCAAATAAATCTGAATTTGACAAAACCAGAACAAGATATTTCAACGAAAACATGGAAATATAAACAAGACGTATGAGTGATATTTGATTGAAAGCAACACTCATACGCCTAGTTGTACTTACATTAGTTTAGTAAACTCTTGGTGATGAATAAAATAGAGCGTTTTTACAAAATTTCATATCATTTCTTATTGACAAAATTCATTTTGGAGGAGGAAATGTCCCATTTTTTTCCCTCTGGATCCGCGCCTGAAAGAGATGCATTTTTTCTCCAGATATGTGGCAGAACAATGAAAGAGTGAGATAAATTTTATCTCAAAATTGGTACATAACGATTGGAAAATATCCCATAACAATAAATTAATTATAAATAAATACGGAGGTTGAAAACGGAGGTTAAAAGCTCGTTATAAATTGAAAATAACATAAAAATAATCTCAATGTATATAAAAACAAAAAAACTAATAAAACTGTAAAAAATATTACTTGAGTCAGAGTAAAAAACAAATTTTTTTTTATAAAAATAGAACATTTTTGGTCTTCAAAGTTTAGTAACGTCATGATGCTTGTTACGAAAAGATCCTAACTACGTGCTTGATTACTAAGAAGACAATAATGGAGCAAAATTGATGATTAATAGGTTTTTTTGTCAAAGTTTGTTTTTTGTTAAGATTAACTCCGAGGAAACCAAAAAATGAATTCGTTATAATCGAGATTCGTATTTTCTATACAAACTTTTTAAATATTGTAAAATTCTTTCATTAGATTTCATAAATAGATGATTTTTTCTAGTAGTCTCTTACAGTAAAACTCGTTTAGGACTAGCTAGGTTTTGATATATCCTTTAATTTCAACTACCTGACGTTATGGTAAAATTTTCAATGTCGCATTTGTTAATTTTGAAAAGTACTTATTATCCATAACAAGGAAAATATGCTAGTAAGCAATGGAAATGAAAACTTTTCCTTAAAGAATGTGAGAAAGAATTTCTGTGTGTTCGGTTTAAAATTTGTTAAAACTCAAAGAAAGTTTTAGAAAATTTGCAAAATTTTATAAATTTCGTATTATAAATCGAAAATTTTATAAAAATTTTTTAGTGGGACTGCCAACACAGTTAAGATAAGGTGTTTTTTTTAGCAAATTTTCTAGTATTTCTGATATTTTTGTATTGACAAAATTCATTTTGGAGGAGGAAATGCCCCGTTTTTCCTCCCCCTGAATCCGTACATTTTTTTCTTCAGATAAGTGATAGAACAATGAAAGAGTGAGAAAAATTTAGTTTCATACTTGGTACAAAACCATAATGCAATCCCATAACAACAAATAATAATACAATCCCATAACAATAAATTAATTTCATTTAACCAAAATTCTTTTGACCACTAGTAAATAATGCCGTTTTATTTAAATAAATGGAAATGGTACATAAATGTTTTCCTAACTTCAATTGCGATTCTCGGTAGTTATACAAGAAAATTTAGTTTGGTTTGTAGCAACAAAATATTGTACACATTATAAAATTACAGCGTTTTTAAGGGGGACATGACATGGGCCGTTTTTTGAAATCGACTTTTTTTATAATTTTGTATTTTAGTAAATATTCTTAAGATTCTAAGAAAAAAATTTCATGGAAAAATTCCTACGGATTCAAAAGTTAGAGCTGGATTAGTGAGAGCGCATTTTTAATTTTTACCCTTTTTTCTTTGTTCGCAAACTTTGAACGCGTTTATCTCGAAACCATGTTTTTCGTACTGGTTGCGGCACTAGCGGGTTCATTTTTTGACGAAATTTTTTTTTTTTGTATTTTTTTAAACTTGATTCGCTATCGTATGACACGAGCTTTTTTTTAAATTTTTTTTCGATTTTTTATGAATTTTTAAAGTCAATATTTTTTTTGAAAAACACACTTTTAAATTTGGAACATCACCAAAAATTTGGAACATCACCAAATTTGGAACATCACCAAAAATTGATACGATAACCAATTTTGTTAAGATTTAAAAAGTAATTTTTTTTTCCAGATCGGACAATTTTTGCGACTCCCAGCGCTCCAACCACGAGGCCCCGTTTTTTTTCTCTGCCGCCAGCTTGGAGCTCTATAAAACCATGTTGGAGTGAAAAATATATTTTTTTGAATTTTTTTTTCTTGAAATTTGGAATTTTGGAAAAAGGTTTGTTTTTGACTGAGTTATGAATTTTTAAAAAAGATCTGTTTTCTCTGCCGCGAATGTAATGTCCCCCCTTAAACTAACAAAATTTTCTAAAACATGTATACACTAAAGTTGACTTTAATTTTTATAAACAACCCTTACTACAGGAGCAATTCAAAAACATTCCAAAGAGCACACATGCCAAAGAAGAAAACTAGCTATTTTAAAAAAAAAAAATATGGATAAATTCCGAAGTTATGGCTAATTATATTTAACAAGTTACTATATGAAGAGTTTACTAAACTAATGTTGGTACAACTAGGCGTATGAGTGTTGCTTTCAATCACACATCACTCATACGTCTTGTTTATATTGCCATGTTTTTGATTTTGGTTTTGTCAAATTCAGGTTTATTTGTTAATAATTACATGTTTGCTTATTGTACTTATTATTATTAGTTTAAACCGATTAAAAAACAATGTTCACAAAGTTTGTTGTCTATTATATTGTCATTATATTGATAACATCAACAAAGTGATTGGTTAATTTTGGGCCGACATATAGTTGAAATAAAGAAATTTGAATATATTAACACTGAACAAAGAAATCTGGGTTTAGAATCATTACACTGTACTATACAGAAAAATCATTCGTCTAATGACCTAGTGAAGACTGTTAGTCAGTTTGAATTTTTAAACGGTATTTAAAAGAAAATTACCAGGTCTTTAAAGGTTAGCGCGTTGAACTGTTACACAGATGGTCCCCGGTTCGATTCCCGGTGACGGCAACATCAATTTAGAAAAATAATATCTATGAGTTTTCTATCCCTTATATGTATCGCAGAGCCCGCCTTCGGTGTTCAAATAGCACTTAACCCCACCGAAGTAAAATAATGAATCAGGGCTATGAACCAAAAAGCTTCAATAAGTTCGCAAACTCTCCATCAGGTAGCGAGCAACAACTGTTCTAAGACTTATCATCTCTCGCAATTACAGTGTTGCCATGTTTGAAGCCCTTCATCATTCCCTACCTTTATTCTCTTTCCACTATCCACTTTCCAAAGAAAGCAACACATTAATAAATAGGAAGAATTTCCTGAGTGTTGCTTCTCTTAAAAAAAAAAATATATGGAAAAAGACCCATATAATTTTAATAACTATAATCTTACTTAAAAAATACCAACATTTTATATATTTTTTGTGGACTATAGGTCTAGGATAGGAACACTTTGATAATTGAAAAAATATCAAAAGTTATAATCCTAATATTTCTCCCAAGTCTAGTGACTCTATTTTGTATTCGTTTGGATCTGAATGTTAAATGAGTAAAAAAAAAAAGAAATTAATGAAAAAACTCTTGTAAATTTCAGGTAATTTTTTCACTTTTCGACAGATGATGACCTTGTATTCTAATATACTACATGTCCTGAGTTTTTTAAGTATAGTGTACTTAGCCCAGTCCATCGTTTCTCTCAATTCTTAAAACTTTAGAAATAAGAGACATCTAAATTCAGTTTCAACCGATGCCAAAACAATTTTGAAATTCCTCATATACAAATTGCATTTGTAATAGCTAGCCAGGCAGAAAAATACAATCGGCGCAGTACTGTCCAAGTGTCGGCGACGGTGGTTGGCAGAACGTCATTTTATTAATCCTGACAGTACACAGGGGGATATATTACAAAAATGTTTACTTAGTAGTCCGATTGCAATGAAATTTGGAACAGGCATAAGCCACATAATATCGAGCTAAAGTTTTGATTTTGAACCTTCCACACCCAGCAATATGACCACCCAAATAGGAAAATTTTTGCATATAAAATTTTGAGTGATCGCCATTTTCTATTCCGATTTTTTAAAAATTAACATATTTGTAATCTGCTAGTAGAGACTAGCAAAAAAAAATGCTTACATGTTTGGGTTATCTCCATAAGTTTCCGAGATATTCCCATTTGAAAATGTTAAATATCAAATTAGGTTCGACTCAGGTCCAATTTTTTGCGAATAGAGCGACGAAATCGCGACCAATTTCTTTTTTCAAATATTGTTTATATAACTAAAAAAATGTTTGATTAAATATAAGAAAATGAATGCAATATCTTGCAAAATAGAATGCAAAAAACTATATTCGTTTTAAGTATAAAATAAAAATAAAATTACATATTTCCGATTCTTTCCTCAAAAAGCACCAACAGTCTTTTACCTACAGATAAATATTTTCTTTCTGGGCATATAAAATGTGCATACTCTTTTGAAAGGTCTTTTTGTACAAAAGAGTTGTGTTAAAAAAATGTTTGATTTGAATATACTTTTCCCCACAGCCGCTTTTAAATTTGCCACATTCTTAAGGAAAATATCAATCGAGGCGTGCACAATTTTCACCAGTTGGTTAAAACTGGTAATCAATCGGTTGTAGATACTCCAACATATACCTTATTTATTGTGTAAAACCGATCCCCGGTTTATATGTACACTCAAAAAAATAAGTTAGTACAAAAGTTAGTAAAACGTCTTATAAATCAGGTATACTATTTTTTGCTAAAAATGTGTTTTCAGCTAAAATTTGTGTTATACTTATTTAGCACTTAACTGTTTTATACTAATGCTTTACTAATATACTAATGTTTTACTAATTAATTTTGCTAAAAAAATTTGTGCTGATAAGCACATTAATAGTGTGGACGACAACCAGATTGATGTCGCGGCATGTCAAGATGTAGTAGAGAAGAGGAAAATGATACTAAAAAGTACAACTCTAATAAGACATATAAAAAAATCAACCATGGAAGACTTTTGTATCTGTTTTTCATACATAAAACAAAATTGAGGATTAAAACAACTTAAATTTTGCGTTGTCACCGGCTTGTGAAAATAATTGTCTATTAATACAATAAAAGACAAAAGAAAATATTTAAATTTAATATGTATTTCTATAATAAATGTTAATAGATTAATAATCTAGTGTGGTCAAATTGCAAACAAACATATACAGACATGTAGACAGAGTAAAGCGCAAGACAAAGACACACATCTTAGTATGGTTCCTTTTTCTTATTGCAAAAAAAGGGTTGTTTTTTTGTTTCGTTTCTATAATTATCTTCGGCAGTTGCGTCCTTAAAAGATAGCATCATTTAGACAACCATTGATGTAAGTAGTTGAAAGAAAATTTTTTGTTATGTTATATATATTTATTTCTATATATTTTCAGATATTAAATAAATTCATGACATCAATGTGGGAAAATGAAAATTTTTATATTTCGTAATTATTATAAATTATTTTTAAAAGAATCACAAAAATATGTTTTATGATTTTCAGCAAATATATTAACTAAATTACAATTTTTTTACATTTTTTTTTGCGTTTTTTTCAGTCTACTAAAATTCAGCACAAAATTTATTAATTTTTACCAACGCTTTTTTATTTCTAATCTACTAAGTGTTAGCAAAACTTTTGCTAAATCTACTAATTTTGTTGCTAAGATTTTGCTGACATTAGCAATTTTTTTGCTAGCACCCTCCTGACTAAAATTTTGCTGACTCAGCAAAATTTTTTGCTGACTTTACAAACTTTTTTTTTTGAGTGTAGGCATGGCGGCAAAAGTCCCATATTAGCAGAATTTTTTTTTTTGGGAATTGCGGAATTGCTTATAGCAAATCATAAATTCGGACAGAAATTTCACATTGTTGACTTAAAAGTCTATTTAAGTCCAATACATCATTGGATTATGTATGTTAGAATATATTTTATTGAATAGTGACAATTTACATTTTATCAAAAACTGAAATTGTTACCTTCATATAAGGATCATCCAAGTTTTTGTTCTACCAAGGATGCTAGATGAGGTTGTTTTTGAAAAAATCGTAAACTATATTTAATTTCATTTCCAACGGTAAACACTCCTTCACATTAAATCTTCGGAGTTTCTATTTTTTTTTGACGTCTTATTTTTATGTTTCTTAGAGCTTTTTAAGAGCTTAAGCATTATTTTCAGAGCTTTTTTTTTGAATGCCCAAGTAATGACAAATATCCAAGTATGATTAAGTTAAATTTAAATGTGGCAGATTTAAAAGGTAAATTTAAATTGCAAGTTTTTTGTTTATAAATTTGTGTAACCAAAAAAAAAAAACAAAATAAAAATGGTTTGTCATTTATTGAGGTTGTACTCACCTATATAGCATTCTAGCACCAGTCCAATATAACCAATTTTTTTCAAATCTTTCACCATCATCTCCTTCAAAAACCTTTTAAACAAAATGACAGAGTAAAAGCATTCAATTCTAAATAACTTACTTAAATTTTTATATTTTGTAACATACCTTAAAAACAGAAATAATGTAACCCGTGGCAGGAGTTTGTGTCTTTTTAAAACTGCCTAATTCGCTAGGAGCCAATTGTAAAGGTGGGCGGCATATGGCAGCCACTTCACTATACAAATCGAGAGTATGAGCGGCAGTGTATCTAATACAAATTAAAATTAAATCATTTAAAACTATTCAAAAAACACCCACTTTTTCCCATACTCACTTTAAATTTTTTGGCTCAAATTTCGATAAAGATGAAACTCTTATGCCAGTATAAAAATTTGTAGGATCCGTTTGTGTTGTATTTATAACATAGTAAGTAATAAAAGGAAATTCAGCTAAGGGCAATTGAACAAAAATAGAAATTAATTAAAATGACACACTTTATACGAAATATATTAAAAGCTTTTGTTTGTTTAACTTTTACTTACCACACTTTTCCATATTAGCTAAAAGCATACCACCTACAGCACTATTAGCCTGTTGAACTTCGGCCAAAAGTTCTGATGCCACTGCTCTTTGTTTAAGTAACGGATGGGCTAGTGGGGATTCCAATACGGGATCTATAGGCTCCAAAGGACTCATTAAATGCACTAGCATACATAGTTTTGGATCAGATACTTCTAAAACACTTAAAGGACTGGAAGCTTTTGTACTAGTACCTTCAACTGGTGATGGCGGTAACTTAAGGAATAAGAGAAAAGTGTTTTTTGTTTTGGCAAAAATCATAGTAAAAAGGATAATAAATTGCTAGTTTTTGAAAAAAGCTCACTTTGTGGCTTTAAGTTTTGATCATATGACTTTTAAAAGTTCGTTTTAAGTTTAAAGCTTTAGGCGTCATTTGTTTTATTAAGTAAAAATAAGGCTTAAAGCTTAAGTTGTTGGTTATTTTTTATTGTGCATTGTAGTTTAATCGTAAAGCTTAGTAGTGTATTTAGTTAGATAGTCGGGGTTTATATAATAAATTTGAAATATTAACCGTGAGTCTTAATATATTTTATTTTTATTAAAATATTTTTTTAATTGAGGGTATTTCTCATTTGAACACTTAATTATAAGCTTTTCTGATTTCTCTTATGAAATTTAATCATGGCTTTTAAAATAATTTGTATTAAGCTTTTATTTTGCTTCTTAATAGATTCCATTTTTAATAAGTTTATATTAAGCTTCAGTTGTGTTTCTTTATTAATTCTTTATTTAGCTTTATATAGCTTACAAAAAGCTTAATCGTAGAAATTGTTATTATTCATACAAAGCTTTTATCGCGGTTATTTATATAAGTAGGATATATTAAGCTTTAATTGAGTTTATCTACGGCGTCTATATTATGGATTTATGCTGTTCTTTACAAGTTAATATTAAGCTCTGATCGTATATCTTTGTACGTCTTATAATCGTTGGCTTTCATATAGTCTACATTAATAATTATTTTATAGAGTTCATTTAAAGCTTTAAACCACAAATATAACTTCAAGTACATTTTCAGTTTTAAGTGATGGATTTATAGAGCATATTGAAATTTTTAAACATCAAATATTAATTATAGTTGATTTTAAGTTTTATAATAAATTATAATTTATTTCAAGCTTTTTTCTTGTATGATTAATGACATAGGGTTCAAATTAAGCCACTATTTATCAACTACAAACTAAAGTCCATTTGAGGCTTCTTCTTACACAAAATAAAGCCATAGTCGTTTTCTAGCTTTCCTCGTGGATTTTTATAGAGAACTACACACAGAGAAAAATTTTGCTATTTTCCAACTTAAATTTGGTTACTACTACTCAATCTCGGTTATTACGAATTTCAGTCGGTTAGTACAACTCAACATTAGTGTTAACAACAAAATTCAGTTAATTCAACTGAATATTCAGAAATCTATTGTAAATATCGTTGTACCAACTGAATTTATAAGTTTTTACCGTTTAATTACCATTTTCAATTCGGTGGGCATTTTATTTCTCTGTGTGTAATTAAGCTTTACTCAATGGTCTTTTAAAGTTTACGTTACGCTTTTATAATCGACGTTAAATAAAAGTATAATTCAAGCTTTCACCTTTACTAGCTCTGTTTAAGCTTTAGTCGTTGGAATTTTAAGCACAAGTTAAGCTTTGTAATGCAAGATTTCATCGTGACAGTTTAAATACCCCTGCTTAAGCTTTAATCATTAAATGTGAATAAAAGATAAGTTAAAGCTTAATTAATTCAATTTGAATGAAAATAAATTTTAAGCTTAAATGTAGATTTTAATTAGTTTATTTTTAATTTAAATTATCCACTTTATGCTTTAATCGTCATATAAAAGCTTAAGTTATTAAACTTTATACAAACATGTTAGTTTTTAAAGCTTTAATAATGACATGTGTAAACAATAAGTTTAATAATCTATGTTTTAAGCTTTTCTCACCGACTTTACTTTATAGTACATTTCATTATTTTACATTATTTTATTAAAAATTCCTTCGTCAAAACTTTTTCATTTTTAATTTCTAGCATTATTAAGTTTATATACTCACCGGTATACCAGCTGGTAAAAAACGATCTACACTATGCACCGGTATTATAAAACAATCACGATCCAAGGTGGTCAATGAAACTGGTTCTGATCGTGTGGCAGTTAAACCACCACTGTTGGTACCTGTAGCCGTAGCACCGCCACTACCACTAGCAGCAAAGCTAGCTGTAAATATAATAAAAATGTTCTATCATTTCTCTTGTATTAAAATTAAGAAATATAAACAGAAGCTTTAGCAGTTGTTTTTCAAACCTAACAATAAAGCTTAACTACTTTGGCTCCTTTTGGTAGTACACAAGAAGTCTGATAAAATGAGTACAACTAGCGTTTGGTTAAGTTATATCTTTTATCTAAATAAAGCTTTCCTAAAAAGCTTTTCAGTTAATAATAGCTTTTAGAGTTTATGAGGCTTTACATTGTATAAAGCTTATATGGTTTAGTGTGAATGAATATTATTTCTGAAAGTTCTTGTCAAAGCTCAACATGTCTAACAAAACGTTAAAGCTTTACAAAAATTGCATTAAATAAAAATAAGTGAAATATGCATTAAAGTAATAAGAATCCTTACTAAATGCTTATATATACTGAGAGAATTATATGCATGATAACTATGAATTTTCGTATTAGGTCTACGAAGTGTCACAGGAGTTCATCCATTGAAATTTCTCATTACTTTAATGCAGTTTATGAAAAGGTTTATTTTATTTTTTTAAACTTAATACGCCCAATAAAAAATTTCTTTAAAAATAGTTTCATAACAATTATGAAGCTTTTTCATAAATTTTAGGAAATTTTTCATTGAGTTTGTTAAGAAAACTTCACTGTTTCAGTGAAAATTGTCATTAAATCTCTTCCAAGAAAATTCTCTCTGTTTAATAAAACATTTCAAAAGCTTTTTTTTCATATGCATAATATTTATGAAAGCATTTTTAATCCAAATAATTTTTTTTTTAATTATTAAAGCGTTATAAATATTTTAAAATATTCAACTAAAACCATTTGTTTTAAAGTTAATTGGTACTAAAGCTTTTCTTATAATCTAAGTAATCATTTATAAAGCTTTCAAGTTAATTTTTAGGTGTTCAAAGTGCAACATAAATTTTACAACTTTAAAGCTTTACTTAAATGTACCTAAATTCATAAAATTCAAATAAGTATTCAAGTTATGAGAATCCATTTCAAAAGCTTAAATATACTTCTTTTAGAAAAGTTTAATTAAACTTTTAAAATGCTTTTTGGTCATCTGCATAATTATTATGAAAGCTTTTCATAACGGTCTTCTTTAGACCATGTTTCATAAATATTATGCAACTACTGTAAAAAAAGCTTTATCGTATTGCAGAAGCTCTATACCTTTTCGATCAATGAAATTTTTTCATTAGCGTTTTATTTAAGAATTTCATTAAGCTTTTTATAAAAATGATTAAGCTTTTTCTATTATTATATAAACTTTAAAGTTTAGTATGGTTAATTAACATGTTATTAATATATTTTAACTACCATTTTGTTAATAGTATTAGTAATTGAAATGTTTTTATATGTAAATATCAAATATGAATATGGGTTGGGAAGGGGGGATATAAAAGGGGATATTTGAATTAATATGTTATTGGGTATCAAAATATAAAAACTATAAACGTTTAAATAATTAACTCTAGGTTAAGAGTTAAATTTTAGTTAATTTTGTTTATATGTTTGATCAAATTCAAACCTTGCCTAGCAGCACTCGATGTTGCCAAGCCTGAAACCCCCATTGATGCAGAACCCGATTTTGAGTTGCTGATATCTGTCATAGCTATATTTCTAATATTACTACTGTTATTGGTGTGAAACTGTTGCTGATTGTTGTAGATGCTGTTGCTGTTGTTCATGACGGTGGTGGTGGTAGCAGTGGTTGAAATGCTGGTGCTGTTGCCATTATTCCATCTCAAAAGCGATACTGAGGGCTTGCGATCAACTAAAGGCTGTGGTGCATCCATTTCATGCTCTTGAAGCGAGGTGGCAGTGGTTGATAATTGTGTACAAGCACCTGTAAAGCCACTGCAACGTTCTGCAATGATTTGTTTTGTTTGATTTTCATATATAGGAGAATAATTCTAATGTGTATGTAGTAGTAGTATTTAGTTGTGGTAGTATCGGTAGTTTATGTATGTGTTTATGCAGCATTGTAACACAACAGTGTTTAGTACAGTTTAAATAGTTGAAGCTTTTTTTTTTTTTAATTAACAGTAGTGAGCTTTGATGTGGTTGGTGGTGTGCTGTGGTTGATAAAGGGTAGTTCGGAAGGGTTTATATACAATAGGGAAGTAGGAGCCTTGTTTGAAAAACTATGCCATCTTAACTAACTATCATTAACATTTTGCATAAATTATTGTTAATTAAGTTTTAAGACATTCTTTTAACTTACATGGAGCCATTTTTTTTATAAATTACTTCTTCTTTTTGTTTAGTTTTTTGTTGATTAAAAAGCTGTTATTTAAATATTTTATTTTGTTGTTAATTTAAACTTTCACTGGCGATGCTTTGATTGTTGATTATTGGTTATACATTTGCTATGAAACTATATTTGTTTTAGTAAGAGGACTACCTCTGTTCCATATTATGGTATATATTTCCATAAATTCGTTGGGATTAAGGAGGGTTTCAATAAAAAAATATATATTCTAAGGCATAAAATTAACTAAGGACAATACACTAATACTAATAATGCATTGACAGTTTTGCGATTTTAGCTTTCGTATTACTTTAATTAATCGTTGAGGAATTGAGTTGAAGAATATTTTAATAATTTTCCCTCAAGAAAAAAAAATTTTATTTTTTTTTTTTTAAGTATATAATCCAAAATGTTTTGCCAGTTTTCAGGAGTAAATTTCCTGTTTCTTATAAAAACAAACAAATTTGTATTCAACAAGATAATGCAAAGCCACATTCCAAAAGAAGCGACGAAAGTTTGGTACACTCATAATAAAAGCCCGTACAGACCCTATGGGGAATGAGGAGTCAATTGTCCTAAAAGTGACTGGTTAAAGAAGGACTTAGGACTGGTATAATTTAATACTGAAGTGGGTTAAGCAGTGTCAATTGTCCTAAACTTACCAATTCTGTGACTGGTAAAGGGAGGGCATACCACTTAACCAGAATGCTTATTAACAATAAAAAGCCAGTTGACCAGAATTTTACCCATTGGAAGCTGTTTAGTTTTCGTTTATTTTATACGACATGGCCCTTTTGCGACAGGCTTGTGGTATGCCCATCTTTGGTTAGTCCTGTGGCATGCCACTATGTGGTTTAAAGCAGGACAAATGACCCCCTCCTATGACAAGCCAATGTTGAAGTTGCCAGTTGTTTACAAAGGGTAGGGTTTAGCAGAGGACTGGTCTCTGGCACGAAGGGACCAATCCTCTGGCACACGCAGAAACCGGTCCCATTCCCCATAGGGTACATACACTCAGGAAATAATATTGCAATACAGTTTCCTTATTTTGTAATGTAAATGTCAGTCATTTCCAGAACAAATTAAATTTGTTACTAACCTTGTAGTTCATTTAAAAAAAAAAAAAAAAACAAACCACATCAAATGACTGTTTTATGATTTTACATTCATTTTTTACAGCTGTTTTTTAGTAATTTAATTTTGTTTATTTTTTACTAACATGTGGTTCATTTTTTGAACATTAAATAACAAATAACAATGTTATTTGAATTTACTGAAATGAAAGTCATTCTTTCTTTAAGTGAAATTTCATTTGTTTTTAACTACATTTTTATATTTGCAGTGGTCTTTACCTACATAGTATTCTAAGTGTATACAACCCAAAAAGTCTGTGAAGTCAGCAACATTTTTGCGACAAGGATCCTTGTAGAAAAATTAATAACAACAGCAAAAAAATTGCTAAATTCAGCAACACATTTGCTGAATTTACTAATTACTAATTACTAATAGTAAACTCAGCAAATATGTTGCTGAATTTAGTAAATTTTTGCTGATATTAGCAATGTTTCTAAAAGGATCCTCCCAGCAAAAAAGTTGCTGACTTTAAAGACTTTTTTTTAATGTAATTGAAAATTCAGCCACTCCAACTTAAAAATTGACCTGAATTTGAGCCAGCAGAATTTTCAATAGAGTTGAGAATCGTATTCTGCTAAATTTAGGTGACCTTAATTGTATCTAAAATAGTTAGTTAATAATTTTAAGTAACTAGACTGTTGACAATACTAGGTAAATAGGCTAAGAATCTAACTAAATCAGCAGAATTTTTAAGCTAAACAACAGAAAATTTCTGCTTAAATGGTCTCTATGGATCTGATCAGAGCCAGGTACAGGAATATAAGTGGTTAATAAAGACTACGGAAAAAATATGTACGGAATAACGATTTTTGCTCCATTTTTCTCTATCCCGCTTAGTTTCCAAGATATAGCCTTTTTTGCGCTTATACATAAAAATTATGAAAATAAAACGCCATCTACAAGTGAGATTGATAGCGGAGATACAACAAAATTATTTTTTTTAGAAAATAATTGTTTTTTACATTGACTGGCAAATCTGTAAATTTAACAATCACGAATTACTAAATATTAGGTTGAGAAATTAGTTCAAATAGGGATAAAATTTGTTGTTGTGGTGAAATAAGAAAACTAATAACTTTAGCTAAATAACTTATTTAAAGGTAAGCAATAGAAAAATTAATTCAACTGAAGTAGAATCCGTTTACCAGACTTTTGTACTAACTTTTTTTTATGAGCCTAACAAAAGTTTCTAAAGATGGATGGAACATCAAGTTAAAAATTTCAGCAGTCAAGTAGATTATATTTTATTGTGCTACATCTTGAACTTTTCAAAAATAAAATATTATGGAACAGCAAAAAAATAAAGACACCGATAATGTATACCATAATTAGGAACAGAGGTAGTAGTTTTTTTTTTTTATTAGATTTTAATTTTAATGTTAATTTCGTTGGTTTAGTGGGAGTCAAAATATGTTGTGTTAAATGTATGCGAATGTTTATTTTTTGCTATAAGTTTTCTTTATCAAAAGTTGGAAAATTATCTAAAATCTTTGTAAAGAAGTAACTGATTTTAAAGATATGTTTTGTAAAAAAAGTTCTATAAAAGCTTTTTAAAAGCTTAAATCAAAATTTTAAATTACATTTCTAATAATTTAAAATTTCCTTAATTTAGCTAATAATTTTTGATTTTAATTAAGTTAAGGAAATTTTAAATTATTAGAAATATATTTTAAAATTTTGATTAAAGCTTTAAAAAGCTTAAAATTAATTAGTCCCATATATGCAATAGGGATATCAAATGAAACAATAATAATCTCTTCTATTCCACAAATTATTTGACGTAATATTTCAGGACTAACAACTTTAAAAATTTCCTTTTAAATATTGTATCCCTCAAAATCCTTGATTGTTTTAAAAAAGTTCGTCCAAAGAAAAAGTTCATGTTAACCCATTAACTGACAAACGATGTTTTGCAGCGAAATTCATACCATGTGTTCCACACGAAAAACAAATAATAAGTTCATCAATAAAATTGTTGTGGCATCACTTACAACATATGGCAAAACTGTGGACATTAGAGTAAGGTAAGTTTTTAAAAATAGAACTGTTGTGTTGTTGGAGTTGTACTTCTGAGATTATGTATGCAAGAACAAAAAACACCGTGTATTGAATAAAACTAGTTTTAATCACAACAAAACTCGACCTGACGATAGATCAGTGCACTAAAGCGCTCTGTTTAACGTGTAATGCGAGTGCATGTGGCATTAGAAATCAGTTTATCTATACCACAGTCAGTGATTGCACAGAAAATTTCATATAGACGCAATCAAACAAATAAAAAACATAACAAATATTACATTATTCAAATAAAAAACAGGGTCACTGACGAAGGTTCAATACCAGAAACTGCGCGGTCTGATTCAGAAAATTGAAAATTTACAATGTAGTTATGATTTTTAGAAAATGCACTCATTCGGCTCTACCACGCCTTTCACAAAATTGTTTATCGTTGCCTAATTTAGGCGATATGAGCCAAAATATTTTAGGGTGCATTTTGGAAACTAAAGCATATAAAAGAGAAGTTTTGGACAAAATATATTTTTCTTACCAAGATATAACCATGCTCGAAAAACTTTTTTTTCTGCTCCTATTTAAGAAGATATCGCGATTTTCGCTTTTTGGATAAAGCGAAATTAGGCGAAAAAGTATCTAAACTTAAATTTATATTGTACAAACTTCAACGCTTTGCTTTTAATACTTAATGCCTTCTTTCTGCAAAATTTCAAAATTTCCGTTTATTAGTTTATAAGTTAAGACGATGTCCTTTAGAGGAATCCTGATAAAATCCTGTGAGTCCTTGGATTAAAGTAAGGACTTATTATTAAAGATAAAGCTTCAATCTTACTTATGTTTTATTATAAAGAGATTTTAGTCAACTTAAATTGGTTTTGTAGATTTTGAAAACTATATTTTTTTTAAAAATAATTAGTTTTTGAAATTTTACGAAATTTTTATTTTGAGGCTTTCTCGCTTCCAAACTGTGGACGGCACACGAAAAGTTCCTTCGCAAAATATTTAGCAAATTGAGTTTTCTATCGGAATATATTAAATTCTAAGTGTACAACGCTCATTTGATGCATTTGTGGTAAATTTTATGAAGACTGCCCTGAATCAGCCTTACCCGTTAGAGTGTTAAAGTTCACAGAGACTCAGCTGCGAATACCCAGGAAAATCTTACACTGCAAAATGTAAGCTCTTAATATCGTTGTTTTATATCTTTAAACTTTTAATAGGGTTAAGAGTTATTATTAAACTAAATCCACTTTCTTTGTACAATATCTTCTAGCTAAATAAAATCAAAAGTTGAATTGAATTTTTTTTTTTCCAGCCATGAATTTTTGTTTGTTTAATGTTATGCTTTGTTAATATTTAATTTATTTCTTTGAGTGTTAATTGCAAAAATATTCTTTTGTTAATTTCTTTGTTAAATGCAGTGTTTCTTTGTGTTAAATGTGTATAAAAGTTAGTTTTTGTTTTTGTGTTTTTGAAACGTGTAGTTGTTGTTGTTTTTTTTTTTAAAATTTTTTATTTTTTTTTTTAGTTCACACATTATTTAACTATTATAGTGAGCGCCTACCTTCGCCCACATCATAGCCCGCACGATTAGGTGAAAAAAATAGATGAGTCCTATAGTGTAGATCCTCTGGTTGGGATGAGAGGCCCATGTCACGTGAGCGTTTAGTACGATTGGCTTTTGTTTGTAATTTACTACCGCCACCACCGGATTTACCGCTGGCACCCTCGCGAAAATTCTTACGAAACATTAAATTCATGATTTATTTTGTTTGTTTTTGATTGATTTTGATTACACACAGTCAATTTTGTTTTGTAATCAATATTAGAGAATTATTAGAAATTGTTTGTTATGAGTGAATATTATTTTTAATATTTTTTTTTTTTTTTGTTTATTTATATATGTTTGTATGTATGCATATAATGATTATTATGGATACAAGTAGTAGTAGTAGTGGTAGTTGTTGTGTTGGTATTTAGTATTTATGATATTATAATAAACACAAGGATTGTTTTTTTTTTTTGTTTTTTTAAATGTAGTTTCGTTGGTATGTTTGTATAATTTATTTTTTTTTTTTTTTGTTCTTTTGATATCCAATTGTTTTGAGTGTTGTTCTTTTTTTTTATTTTTATTTTCTTTTTGATATTATTTATTTAGGTCTTTAGGCTGTTAAAATAAGTATTTGTTTGTTGTTGGTAAATATTTTTTCTTTCTTAAAAATAACAAATTTTAAGACTGAAAACATATAAAATCAACCACTCGATTTTGTCCATCCTTTTCCGATATCCTTTTCGATATTGGTACAGCAGTTGTATGTCATATACCTATAAAAGCGCTCAAGTTTAGTATATCTAGTCTCAGCGGATCTTGAAATATTGCGTTTCAAAATATGAAAAATATTCGAAAATTTTACAAAATTACCCAGTCAGAAAAAGACAAATGGACCACCGCTGGCAAGGCCACTTTAGCAAGTGGTATAAGTGATGGCAAATAGTGCTTTAACAATCCCAAAATGATAACCTTATTACACAAAAGGTCCGTCTGTGCAAAAAGTTTCGTACAAGTACTGGGGGAACAAAATTTCTAACGTTGGCAAATTGTTGGTAAAAACCATGAAATATGTGGTCTAAAAATTTGTTTTCCAAAATAAAATAAGAAAAAGTTTACATATAATTATTTTGGTCCCCGCTGGGATTTGAACCCTGACCACCAGATTGGCAGTCGACAGCTCTAACCACTGAGCTAACGAGACATATAATACTTGATAGCTTAAAACTTAAGTAAATGATAACTGCTGGGTAATAGTTGGCTGCCACAAATATGTCAGCACTGGCATAAGGAAAACAAAAAAAAAAGTTTGATCTTAAAAGAGTTTCTCCAGAAACAAAAAAAACATATTTTATATGAAAAAAAGTATAAAAAAATCACAAAAATCACAAAAATAATGTTTGTCTGAAACTGGGCTCGAACTCGGTACCTTCCGACTACAAATTTTTTTAAACAAAGCATAATATATTGCCTGAAACTGGGCTCGAACTCGTTACCTTCCCACTACGATAATAATATTTTTTATAAAATGAATTCTTCACCAGTGGTTAGACTTTTAAACTGTTAGTAATATCTGACTGGGTAGCACTGGGAAAACAGTTTTTCCCAACGTTGGCATAGTGGTCTCATCTCAGCCAATTCTTTGCCAATGATGTTTTCTGTAGTTTAGTGAAATTATTGTAAAATAAGTACTGGCAAACGTATTTTGTAAACAGTGGTAATCCGTCTTAAATAAGTGTTCTGCCAGCAGTTTATTTTCAATTCCTCGGTTAGACAGTGATATACCAGAGTTTAATTTGTTGTACCACTGGCAGTTTCTGACTGGGTAGTCGTACATAAATGTCCATATCTTTATAACTGTGGAAGCTACATGATTAATTATTACCCAGCAAAACCACACATTACCAAATAATGGGTAAAGTAATGCATCGCCATAAGTCTTTAAGGCATTACATTAAAGCTTGCATTACTGATGAATTTTACAGGCGATGAGTCTAAAAGTAATGGGTTGACTCATTAACTTGTAGTGGGTAAAGTGACTGGTAACTTTTACTTGGTAGGGAAAAGCCAATGTGACTATAAATTGATTTTCATAAAAAACTAAGACAAAAACATTTTTTTTTAATTAAAGAAATAAGGTGGTCACGCTAGAATTCGAACCTGGTGTCTCTGGTTGTAAGGCGAGGAACTTTACCAACTGCGCTATAGTGACATATAATTACGGGCTGCTTAAATGCATGTGCAAAATCCGTTTTCGATTTTTTTTTGTCGGGACTTTCTTGGGCTTAATATTTGTTAATACTAATGATTTATTACTTTGAAAGTTTTGCGCAATTAATAACTTAACTTGTTTTTCAGTTGGTTAATTTAAACAAAATTCAGTTGTAACCATACATTTAATTTTGTGGGACAATTTTGAGCTCCGGTTAACATGCGTTAACTATAGATATTTAATATTTCGGAATTAAGTAATTTTGTTCTAATAAAACAATTTACAATATAAAATGAGTTTCTTTCACCAAAAATATATTTAATTTTTTTTTTAACAAAAATACTGACTTTCCTCAAAATCCAGCAAAATTAAATCGGTCCACACGCTAAGTGGACAGAGGGCTCAATTCAGTATTATTATTTTTAAATCCCATGGCGTGTGTAAAGAAAAGCGACCAAAGTTATTTTAATATTTGAAATTCTTAAATTGTTTAAAATTATTTATTCCTAATTGGAGCTGTGAAAATAATGCAAAATTTAGCCATTTTCTTGGCCTAGTGTAATTAAGGGCTAACAATAGGGTGGGGCGATTAGTATGGAAGGAAAAAATCTTAATGGGCGCTTCGCGTTTCTGATTGTACTGAGCAAAAAAGTCCACTAGACCATACGTCTACGGTGAAAATCGAGCTTCTAGGTTTTGACTTGCAGTTTTTTCTCAGACTTTTGTCACGTTTTTTTTGGATATTTTGGCCTATAACAGCCAAACCATGAGATTTTCGATCCAATACTAAGACAAAAATTGTAGCCAAGACAATGGTTAAGAACTCTCTAGTACATCGCAAAAGCATTGGAACGCTCCTTCAGGCAGTTTTGGCCTTGTGAAAGTGCAAAGGGACAGGGTTATTTTCACAAAATACGGCAAAAGCTCTATTTTGAAATTAAAAATTAACCCCTTAAACCCCACCCACAACTATGATTGATGCATTAATCTGCTAGAGAATCTTCCAAAGAAGAGATTGATACCATAATCTTGGATAAGCTCCTCTACTTCCTGAGAAATGTCCATCCCACACATTGTTACAAGCAACTCAAAATCTGTTTGCAAGTCAAAATCTGGAAGCTCGATTTTCACCGTAGACGTATGGTCTAGTAGACTTTTTTGCTCAGTACAATCCCAAGAATCAGAAACGCGAACCGCCCATTAAGATGTTCAAATCGCCCCACCCTAGCTAACAATCTTAAAATACTAAATATTTTTTTCCTGAGTTGTAGGGTTTTAAACACAATTTTAAAAAAGTGTTGTATTAATTTTTTTTAAGTTGTTGAAAAAAATTATGTTCATGATAATATGTCCTTCTGTAAATCGGGAAATTTTTCAAAGTCTGGTAGCGGGACCTAAATATTTTTTGAAAATTTTGAAAAAAAATTAGAGAATTTTTTTTTGCATGAATCTTCATCGAAACCAGGGTTGTCCCCTTCAAGATTCGACAATTTGTTTTTTTAAGAAGCAGCGTAACGTTTATGTACCACTACTTTTTTAAAATTTTTGAAAAAAACAACAGTTTTTTGAAATAGACAAATGTAGTTTACCTTCAAAAAATAATTTTTGGTGAAAATTTTATTTAAACCACGATAACAGTAGTTTTAAAATGACGTATCAATGAATCACGTAGCTTTAACCGTTAAATGGATATGGACGACTACGTATGTTAAATTTTAGACTTTTTCTCGATATTTCAACAACCGTAAGAGCTATCAACCTAAAACTTGGACTATGTCATATTATATGACACTTACCATACCATACCAAGTTTAGTTGAAATTGAAGGGGTTCGAGGTCAAATATTATATTTTGTGTGATGGTTTTATATGGAATATGGCATTATTAAATGTAAACAAAGTGTAGTTTCACCAAGGTATAATTATTACATGCAACAGTTTTTAAGTTGTAAATTGTTTACTATTTTCAGTTAACACATTTTTGGGGGGGGTTCCAGGTTAATATGTATTGTGTTTGTATGTATCGTAGCGGAAATTGCAAATATCCGCAATGCGCGCCTATATAACAAAGTAACTATTAAAGTTTTATAAATTACACTGTGGAGCAAAAGTGAGCCAATGTTTAAAAATTAAAACTAAATATGTGTTTATTCTTCAAATCTTTTTTGGAAAAACCGAATCGCATTAGGTATAAAGGTATGATAATGTGTCCTATTCGTAATCATAGATGGTTACGATGGTTCTACAATCTCAAATTGTGTAGTATTTTTTACAAATTTTGGCCTAAAGACGCATTGGAAAACAATTTCTGATGCCTTTAAAAAGGCAAAATTTAATCACGTTTCTTACGGAAAATTAACCTAATTGCCCCCATATATTTATTAAAAAAATTCCTTAGTTCTGTACTAAAAATACAGTTCCCGGTTAAAAATCAACATATATGCATCCATTTATGAGCATGTATGAACTCATTCATGCTCTTATATGAAGTGATTCGAGGTCAAACATGTCCATATACCACCATATAGGATTCATATATGTTTATAAGAGTTCATATGAGATCATATATATAAATGTTACTTTAATTTTTGTTAACTTACATATATGACCATGTATGGAAATGTATAGACATTTATGATTATATATATAAATATATATTATATATGTAATTTTCGTTAATGCACACAGATGAACATTCATGATTCCTCATATTAACTTATAAAAATGGTTTATGAACACATATGAATCATGTATGGAGGCATGTGAACATGTATGAAGAATGTGTGTTAATGTATGGATCCATATATGTCGACTTTAAACAGTGTTTTTTTAAATGTTCGGGGTCTTGGTGCAGATAATGACCTATAAAATTTGGGAGCCAAAGGTTTAAACTCTATGATTATGAAAAGGACAAATTATCACACCTTTATACTTAATGAGATTCGTTTTTCCAAAAAGATTTGGAGAATAAATACGTTTGAGTTTTTATTTATGAAACATTGGCTCACTTTTGCTCCACAGTATAAGTTTCTTGCCAAATTACTTTAAGGAATCTTTTGTAAATTATTTTAAATTATAAATACACATTTACAGCTTTACCATAAAAAATATATAAAATACTTTAACATGTACAGAGGATGGAGTTCGAGAGAGATTAGAAACTTTACAAACTTTTTTAATTAAAGTTTTCACCCCCAACTGATTTTTTTTTTAATATAACTGAGATGAAACATACACTCTAATTAACTTGTGTTGTACACTGTGTGAAGTTTCATCATAGACATGCATGACAAATGTTTAACCCTTTGATGGCCACAGGCAAGTGTGCTTTCCCGTTTTTAGCACTTATAATTGTCCAGGTAAAGGATAGAGTAAATTCGCCCGAAGGTAATTTGTAGGGGAGAGTTGGGGCAATAAAAATATGAACAGCCGTAAATCTCTATCTGGTCTCACTTTCCCGTCAGATTTCCTCAAAGTTCTAAAAAATTATTCTTTATTTTATTCTTGAAATTAGAAATTTTTGACAAGCGAAATAAACGGCAAGGAGGGGGATTTTTAGCAAATTTGTTGTAAAGTAACTTTTAATTAATTGTAGATCACGAAATTGAGAAAAAAAACAAATGGTAGTTATTTTCGCCGTCCGAAATAATTGCAAGTAGGGGATCTAAGAAGCCAATTTTTTTTACATAACTATTATTACACACAGAGAAATAAAGTGCCAACAGAATTGAAAAGTGTATTTTAAGATTAACAACTTATAAATTTAGTTAGTACAACGATAATTGCATTAGATTTCTGAATATTTTGGTGTTGCAACTAAAATTTAGTTGAATTAACCGAATTTTGTTGTGAAGACAAATGTTAAGTTGTGTCAACCGACTAAAATTCGTAATAATCGAATTTGAGTCGCAATAACCGAATTTCAGTTGGCAAATAGCTACATTTTTTCTCTGTGTGTAGGTCAAAGATCACGAATTTCAATACTGCCCCAGCGGATAAATGTTTAGTGATGTAAAAATATTTTATTGATGTTAGAAGAAGATTTATTACTATGAAGAACAAAGTTTATAAATATTTATGAAATGAAAAATTTTCTTTGTTAGCGCACAAACACAATAAATGCTGCAGCCAATAACGAAAATTTATTTTTAATACATTATTCTAAAACCCAATATTTTTGCAACTGTAATTCAGAATATATCAATTACAACTCAAAATTTCAAATTTAAATTTAGAAAATATCAATTGATATTCATTTTTATCAAAATTACGAAAAAATAAATTAAGTTAAAAATTTTTATTTTGAATTTAAAAACATCAATTGATGTTAAGAATTGATCAATTGATATTATGATACTTTTCCAATTTTAAAGTGAAAATCTAAATTACAAATAACATATTTTATTTTTTTTTATTATTTATTTAATAGATATAAAAATATATTTACAAGAAATTTATTCAATTCTAGAATAAATATAATTAAGTATCTATAAGTGGCATAACTTCTTAGTTGTTAGCCAGATTGGCAAAATAAAAGCTGTTATAAAATCCATTTTTTTTAACATGTACAAAGATTTGTATATATACTAAACTAGCTGACCCGGCAAACGTTGTTTTGCCTTCAAATTTTATTTGTATTAATTAGGTGACCCGGCAGACGTTGTCTTGCCTAAAATTTTATTTAAGGCTGAAAGTAAATAAATGCAAGACATGCAAGCAAAGCTACCGCTTGCTAAAATAGAATAATTTTTCTTTAACCTGTCAATCCGAAACGTTATCGTAATTAGTCAAATAGACGCGATCAAAGTTAAAACTTTAATGGCTGCAAACATAGCTCCCGTTTAGTGAAATAGTATTTATTCTTAAGACAGCCAATAAAACGCATTCTTAATTAGTGAAATCAATTGCAATATACATTATTTGAAAAAATCCGTTGAATTTGTACAGAGGACAAAAAGATTAAAACTTTTAAACAAAATGGGACGCGAAAGGGGGCGTGGCGTATGAAACTCCTTGGCTGGAGTATATAATGTGTATACAATTTGAAGTAAATGTGTTAAAAACTATATGGAAGCAATTACATAATTAACAAAAAGTGGGCGTAAAAGTGGGCGTGGTAGAACAAAGTAGCCTATTATTCATGCCAGAGTCCCAGTTAAATGCTGTGAAAATTTCAGGAAGATCGGTCCAGAGGTCTGGCCTCCTATAAGTTACAAACAAACAAATAAACAAACACACATTCCATTTTATATAAATAGAGATTCAAAGCAGATTAATTATAATTTAAGGTAAAATGGGGCGAAAAAGGGGGATTTGGTAATAAAAAAATGTATGGCTACCTTACCTGTAGATAAAAAGTGTATAAAACTTTAGGTAAATACATATTACAAAAAAAGTATTTTGTATAGCAAACATTGTTAGTGGTATAAGTATCTGAAATAAAAAAAAAAGGGGCGGTGAAGTGGGCATGGTTCATAGTTATATGGCGACGTTAACAGTATTAAGAGCAATATACTACCAAATAAAAAAAAATCCGTTGGAAGGAACAAATTTGTACAGCGAACAAAAAGTTTAAAACTTTCAAACAAAATTTGGCGTGAAGAGGGGCGTGAAAGGGGGCGTGGCGCAAGAAATGTTTATTTCTACCTCGCCTGGAGTATAATGTGTATACAATTTGAAGTAAATCTGTTAAAAACTATATGGGAGCAATTACATAATTTTAAAAAAGTGGGCGTAAAAGTGGGCGTGGTCGAAAAAAAAGTACCCTATTAATCATGCCAGAGTCCCAGTTAAATGCTGTGAAAATTTCAGGAAGATCGGTCCAGAGGTTTGGTCTCCTATAAGGTACAAACAAATAAACAAATAAACAAACACACATTCAATTTTATATACAGTCGCTCACAGCTTATTTGATGCAGTCATAAAATTTAAGAACAATCTCAAATATTTCCAAAGTTATTGCGAAAAGAGAAAAAAGGAACACACAATTCAATAGAATTATTAAGTTATAGATTTTATTTAACAAAAATTAACAAAACATATTTATCCATAAAAAAGATATAATGAAATAAAAAAATTATTTTACACTTTTGAGCTCACATCTTAAATGATGCACTAATTTACAGTCTTGATAAAATATAAAAAGTATTTATTTGTTGTACTAATAATTACACCTAATACTTAGTAGGATATCCTTTTTGATCTAGGACAGCTTTTAGTCGGGATTTAATAGACTCTACCAATACTTTTGTATAATCGGCACTAATTTTACCCCATTCCTCAAGTTACGCACGTTTCCGATCTGCAACATTAGAAATATTGTGATTTCGGATTTTATTTTTAAACACGGACCACAGATTCTCTATGACGTTAAGGTCTGGGCTCTGAGCAGGTGTCTGTACATCATGTGGGCAGTTCCAGATAAGCCAATTCTTCACAATACCAGATGTGTGCTTGGGATCATTATCTTGCTGTAATCTAAATGAATCCCTAATACCAAGTTTCTCAGAACTCTGTAGTAGATTGTCCTTAAGTAGATCTAGATACATATTTTTGTCCATGTTTCCATCAATAAAGGTCAAATTTCCGACTCCTGAGTACGACATGCAGCCCCACACCATTACACTGCCTCCACCGTGTTTAACCGTACTGCTCAAATTACGTGGATTTAGGGCGGGTGTTTGGTTTTTTCCAAACATAGGACTTGCCATCTGATCTAAATAGGTTAAATTTGTTTTCATCAGCAAAAATAACCGACTTCCAAAAGGAAATATCTTTGTTTACATGTTCAAGAGAAAACTCCATTCTACGTTTTCTATTGAACGCAAAACTCTTCGAATAGTTTCCGGATCGCAGGGCTTACCTAAGTACTTTTCAGCTCCAACTGCTAACTTTGGAGCACTAAGATCGGGTTTTTCCTTAACCTGTCTTGCGATCCAACGCATATCTACATCATTGAATATCTTATTTGGTGCAGATCTACCCTTTTTTCGATTCTATTTTCGTGGAGAAACCTTTCAATGATGTGCTGGACTGTTGAAGAACTTAATGCGACAATTTCAGCAATTTTCCGTTGGCTCTTTCCCTCTCTGAAATGCCGAATTACATCCTCCCTCTTTTTAATCGATGTTCGTTTTCCCATTCTTAACAAATACGAATAAATATTTGAATTTTTGTCAAATACCACTTTATATTGATCTCAACCATCGATATGCACCAAAAATGTAAAATATTGATCCGTTATTTTTCTCTAAGATAACGGTTTTATATAATGCATCATTTAAGCTGTGAACAGATTTAAATGAGAACATTAATTGTTATGTTAGTATATCTTCGTGAGTGTAATTTTTTGTTGTTGTTTCTTCTTTATTATAATAATGAGACAAATATTTTGAAATAGAGTGTGCGTTTTTTCTTTACAATGCAATAAATTTCGACATATTTACTTTTTTTTCAAAAAATTATTGACTGCATCAAATAAGCTGTGAGCGACTGTATATAGATGTATATTAAACTTTTTTAATTATGGTTTAAAACAGGAACTATGCAAATTCATTTAATATTAATTTTCTGTATTTTAAACAAATTTCCAAATAATTTACAAGAGTATTATAGTGACAAGTTTGTCCATTGAATATGTTTAGCACTTCGGTTAAATTCAGATTACTTTTATTGAAATATTGTAGTCTAAAACCTTTATAAATAGGGCAGATACCAATAAAATTAAAAGTGTTTTCCGTTGCGTCTAAATTACAAAGTGTGCACAACCCGACTGATGAAGCTCTAAAAGGTCTAGCGTTTATATATAGGAGGCCTCCTCTTGCTCTTATCAATAGACTTATAGCACGAGAAGGAAGATTCGAGGTTGTAATTTGTATCAAAGAATGGTTTAAATGAGGATATAGATCATGAAATTGAGAACTTCTTGCATCGGCTATTAGATTTTCTTTTTCATAAACTTTAACCAGGGACAAAATTGTTTTGTAGTACGAGTATATGCAAAGTGGATCTGAACTATTTGTTGGCACAAAGTTTATTTTGTCACAAAGGTTATCCCAATCTTCAGCCCAAAAAGTATGTTTAGCAATTATTATTTCCGCAAGCTTGCGAGGCTATCTATTATTAGGCATGTTAAGGACCTTATTGCTGTAATCAAAATGCAGTTTTAATGTATCAAGATATAGCGAGCTTAAATCAGTTTCCAGAAGAAGCATATTTGGACTCCGTAAAACATTATTGAGCGGGAAGCAGCAGTGTTTATTTTTTATTATAGAGCAATTCCATATGAAAACGATCAAAATTGGCAAAATTTTGGACGACCCCTCTCCGATTTTAAAATAAATAGTCTCAATCGATTGCCCCAACAAAAAATAATGTACCTACATATTTTTTTTTTTTTTATAGTGACTGGTTTAGTGGTGGTGTGCACCACTGTCATGTGACAAAATTGAAGAATTCTTCATAAGGGACCTCATTGAAAGTTTTTTTAAAACAACTTTCAATGAGGTCCCTTATGAAAAATTCTTCAATTTTGTCACATGACAGTGGTGCACACCACCACTAAACCAGTCACTATAAAAAAAAAAAAATATGTAGGTACATTATTTTTTGCTGGGCAATCGATTGAGACTATTTATTTTAAATCGGAGAGGGGTCGTCCAAAAGGTGATCGCTTTCATATGGAATTGCTCTATATATTTTAGGATGGTTTATATATTTAGACCAAGTAGAAGAAATCGCCATTTTTGATGTTGTTAGCTTGTTTTCCAGATGTTTGTTAAAAGACAAATTATAACACAAATCAATACCAAGATATTTGTATGAGTTTACAATTTCAATTTCCTCTTCTCCATAAATCCATTTTTAATTTTTAGATATTCTTGTTCCGCTACGAAAAACTAAAACTTTAGATTTAGAAAGGTTGACTTTTAAATGCCACAAGTTACTGTACGCAAGAAGATATCTATCTTGGTTTGGAGACCACTAGCCGAGGCGGACAGCAAGACAATGTTGTCAGCATAGAGAAGAATTTTGACTGTGATATTATCTACAGTTACTCCACCAGGCAAAATATCGGCTAAGTCGTTAAGGTATAAGGCAAATAAAACTGGGCTTAATATGCATCTTTGTTTGACACCAAGTTTTACATTGAATGAGCTGGAGTACGAGTTTCCGTAAAATATTTGACTGGAAGTGGAGAGTGTTGAAGTATTCGTATTATTTTTGATGACAATCCCAATAATGATAGTTTATAGAACAAGGAATTCCTGGGAATCATATCAAAAGCGCAAGAAAAATCGACAAAGAAAGCTTAAGTGTTTTTGCCATTCAGCTTGTTTTAATGAATAATAATAATAATAAGATTAAAAACATTATCTACAGTTGAATAGTGTTTTCTAAATCCAGCTTGGTATTCATTTAAAATGTTATTCTTGTTAATCCAATCAGTTATACGATTCAGAAGGATATTATTAAAAATTTTACAAAATGTGTTAATTAGAGACAGTCCACGATAATTGGAAGGGCAGTTTGGATCCCCTTTCTTTAGTAGAGGAATAAGAATTGCAGTTTTGAAACAAGCAGGTATATTCTCCTTAAGAAATATTACGTTCAAGACAGATAACATTTCCCTAACAAAGTTAACTGGAGCATGTTTAAAAAACATATTATTAATTTCAAATGAAAATTCTTAGTTTCTATTGATGATATCTAAATTTCAAATTGAATTTCTGAATCTAAATTGTTAGAAAAACAAACAAAAAATTTGTCACGGTTTATGAAACTTTTTTATGAAGAACATTTGACCTACATTTTTATTAAAATCTTCATCATATCTATGAAAACTTCTTAAATATGATGAATAACTGATGACAAAAGATTTATGAAACAGTTTCATCAATATGATGAAACTTTTTTCCCTGAGTGCCCACAGCAAAAGAAAATTGAGCTAGTTATATGATAACACTTGCTTTAACCAGGCACGATATGTGTCATTTAAGGGTAATTGAATACTCATTCCCAGTAAAATAATTAAACATATTTTTTTTTATTTCTATTTGAATCGATATTTTAGTGTGACGGTTTTTAGCGGTTAGCATTTCATTATCATTTTTGCAATACCCCAACCAGTATTTCAAATAATATCCTTAATCTCTTAACTAAATAAAATGATAAAAATCATAAATATGTATTGAAATCATAAATTCATACAATTCGACTGAATCTCAAGTGTTTGTGTATTTAGTGTTAAGCTACCGTAGCGTATGATTATTATATATTACTCATACCACAGGGTGTGCTTTTATATATTTTAGTTATTTAAAGATACTTAGGCGTATGATCAATATTTGCAATATCAATGAACTGGTTTTCATTTCACAGTGAAACTTAAAAGTTCGTTAAGCTAAATTTAGTTAATTTACAAAGAAGAGGAACAGCATTAATACTGGACGGCATTTAACCCTTTACTGCATGGCTTGTAACGAATAATTTGACTGGTTGCAGCGCATAACATAAGTAACAAAGTTACATATTTTTTATTAAATACAATAAAGCCAAATCTGTATTTTAATATCACACAGTTTATATTTCTAAAATAACGGTAAATTTGGAGATTAAATTTTTTTGTGGCGAGAAAATTGCAAAATTTAAAGAAAAAAACGGTGATTCCAAAAAAGGCAACTTTTATAATTTTCAAACATTTACAATTAATAGGAAGTAATATTTTAAAAGTTATTAACAAAACTAGTTAGGCTGTAAGAAAAAATTATAGTATTTTCGAGAAATAAAATTTGGATTTCATACCCGATTTGGGTTTTTGATAATAAAATCGTTAAACGTGAAAATATCGAAAATTACTTTTTAGTTTTTGTTACGGCCTAAATTGTTTCAATGTAAATTAAAATGCATTTTTATTACAAGTTTGGCCGACGTTTCTTAGCTTTTTTTGCTACTTCAACTAGGGATTTAATAAAATAAAAACAAATTATTAGAAAGAAGAGATTTATTATAAATTTACTATCAACACTGCGTTGCATTACTGTAACTACACATTCTTTTTGCAATTTTTTCTAATATTACAAAAAAAAATATATTTCAAACTTTTAACTGTTTTTAAGAGTGTGATAACTGATCTCTTATTGTGTAAAATTTAAGAGAAAAATTGTGTAATTAGACTTTGTTGTTGTTTCATAACTATAATTACATATATTTGTAGGTAAACAAAGAAGAATATCAAATAAAGAAAATTAAAGAATTATTTTTGTTTTTCATGCAATTTTAATCAATTTGCAATAAAATGCCGCGTAATTCATATATAAGTGATTTTGAAAAAGTGGCTTAAGTTTTCGGAAAATTGATATAAAAAAATAAACCATTCACATGTGATTGTCAGAAATTTTGCAAGTAATCCAAGCCAATAAGGTAAAAATAAAACAGGCGGCCCGAAAAAAAAGCTTTCTGCTCGGGATCGCCGTAAAATAATCAACTCTGCCAGCAACTCAATAAAGAGTCTCAATCAGATAATTTATGAATGTAAGGATGTTATGTAGGTAAAGACGACAACAATTGTAGTCAAAAACAAATGAAATTTCACTTGAAGAAAGGACGACTAACATTTCATTAATTTCAACAAAAATTTGTCATTTGTTTTTTACTGTTCAAAAAAATTAACCACAATTGTAGTCAAAATGAAGCACATATGCAGTAAAAAAATAAGCAAACATTTATTTGTTTTATATTTTTAAATAAAAAAAAAACTACTGTATAAATGAATGTAAAATCATAATACAGTCATTTGATGTGGTTTGTTTTTTTAAATGAACTGCATATGTAGTCAAAAATTAAAATTGTTCTACAAATGACTAACATTTACATTAAAAATAGAGAAACTGTAATACAACCAAAAGCACTACAAATTGTTTCAAGCAGAGGTTTCCTGAGTGTAGGATCTTAAAGGATTCCCAGATAATTACTCGCCAAAAGTTGATGTCTGTGGCAAGGTTCAACTTGAATTCGACAAAAGGAATTTACAAACCAACTGGAGAAAAGTAAGTCAATGATCGCTGTTGTTGGTAGGACTGTTTAAACACATATTTTTTTTAAAAGTGATTTTTTCTGATGAGAAAAAGTTTAATCTTGATGGTCTATATGACTTTAACTATTAGAGAGCCCTACATAAGGAACCACCATAATTCTCAAAAATATATTTCGGAGACGTATCCTTAATGGTTTGGGGTGCTTTTTGTTTCGACGGTATGGTTGATTTGACTTTTCCAAGCACCAGAATTATTTATTCTGAATACATTACAGTATTAGAAGAGAAATTGGTGCCATTTATTAAAAATAGCAATGAAGAAGAATTGAAGGGCTTATTGTAAAAACATGATAAGCCACATTTTATCTTTTTTATGGATTTTCGATGTTTTTTAGACATCCATTGATAGAAGCTTTGCTTTAACACTTATTACAAGTATATAGAGTATAAACGTCCTGCAAAAGTCATATTTTTTTGTATTTTTTCAACCTTTAAAAGGCGAAATCAAACTACAAATAAAATGAGGATTATCAAGGTTTTATAATAAGCCCTTCAATTGATTTTCCAACAAGACAATGCCTCAGTACATGTAAGTCGTCAGGCGATGGAATGGCTATCATCAAAGAATATAAGAGTATTGTAATGGCCCACATGTTCTCCGGACCATAACCCCTTTGAGAATATTTGGGGAGTATTAATCCGTTGAGTTTACTCATAAATCCGTCAATATGAAAGCGTTTTTCACCTACGGGCAGCAGTTATGGATGCGTGGAGACCTATAACGGAAAAACTTTGAATAAATCTGGTAGACAGTATGTCCCATCGAATTTTCGCGTTGATTAAAAAAAAAAACTAGGCCTCACTGTTGCTTTAAAATATTTTTCTTAATTTTTGATAAATTTTGTTTTATAAAATTATGTGTACCTATTTATAGTTATGAAGCACTAGTTGATTTTGTTATTCCTTTTTAAATAGTAAAATAAAAAATAAATTAATTGTCGTTTTGATAAATATTATAAATTTTTCATTGGTTTTACATTTATGCCGGTTAAACTCTTCTACTTTTTTTTAACTTACGATATTTAGTGAAATTAATGTGTAATTATAGTTTTGCAACGCAGTGTACAACTCTTATTTAGATATGTAGTTTCATGCAGCAAAGGCTTAAAATCACATAAAATTTGAGTGTCTTCCCAAAAATAGCAACCACTTTAGCTTTGCTATAGAAATTTATTTTAATTTTTTTATCATTTGCTAAAGACCATTTCAGCAAACAATAGTGCTTACCTAGAAGCAGTTCCGGAAGGCATTATTTCATTACCGAGAGCTTCCAAAGCAAATCCAGAACGCAAGCTTTCTGTTCGCTATGTCTCACTTGGTATGTCTCTTTTAAGCAGGTGAAAAACGCTTCTTTCATATGATCAAAGAAGAAATAGTTTCATGCCTTTGTAGGCAATAAAAAGAGCTTTTTGTGTGTTGACAACATTAATGCATCATTGTATGAATTCTTAACTGCTTCATTGTATGCATTATTCACTGCTTCGAAAAAGGCATTTGGAAAAGCACAACAGAATGCCTTCCCTAATTGCTTTATTGTATACAAGGCGTTTAAGAGCTATTTTGGAAGCATACACTCAGGGAACTTCTGCTTTAAAAATTTGCAGTTGTTTGGGTTGTAATACAATTTCTTTATTTTAATGTAAATGTCAGTCATTTGTAGAACAAATTTAAGTTTTTACTAACCTTGTAATTCATTTAAAAAACAAACCACATCAAATTACTGTTTTACGATTTCACATTCATTTTTACAGTCGTTTTTTGTTATTTAAAAATCTAAAACAAATAAATGTTTGTTTATTTGTTACTATCATATGTGGTTCATTTTTACTACAATTGTGGTTAATTTCAGGAACCGTAAATAATGATTATTGTTCGTTTTTTTAAATCAAAAAATCAATCACTTAGAACAGACATAAAAAAAATTATTTTTTGACAATTTTGCATATCCGTCATGTTTTTAAATTTTTGATTTTTAAAGCGTTCTTCAATGGTAATGATTATTTTTGAGTAATAAAAAAAAAATCAGCCATAATCATTATTTTTGAGAAAAAAAAAATAAAACTAAAAAATAATCATTATTTATGATTTTTATTTTTTTTCGCTCAAAATAAAACTCACTTTCAATTTATGACTTTTTTGTGAGGCTTTTACCAACATAGTTGCATATCCTCACAAAAAGTCATAAAATGAAAGTGAGTTTTATTTTGAGCAAAAAAAAAAAATCATAAATAATGATTATTTGTGAGTTGTATTTTTTTTTTTTTTGCTCAAAAATAATGATTATAACTGATTTTTATTAATATCACTCAAAAATAATCATTACCATTGAAGAAAATCCTTAAAACTCATAATATAATCATTATTGTGTAATTTTTATTATAAAACTCATAATGATTACGGTCCCTGGTTAATTTGTTGAACAGTAAAAAACAAATGACAAATTTAAGTTGAATTTAATGAAATGTTAGTCGTCCTTATTTTAGGCTTCTACTTCAAGAATTTCATTTGTTTATGACTACAATTGCTGTCGTCTTTACCTACATAATATCCTTAGTGTACAAATGTAGTTACTGCTTACCAAATCGACGTTATTTTTGCTGGGATAAGCCGAAAAAGTTTAGTTTAAATTAAATGTAGGCAAACATCACATTTGAAGAGGTATTAACCAAAATCTAAAGAGGCTGATTATATTTGAAGTAGAAGCCTAATATGATTTTTTATACTTCTTAAAAACTGATAATATTTACTTATAAAAAAATGCACAAAACTTCTATTAAAAAATATTTTGTAAATTTCATTTTTGTTTTCCATATCTTAACAACGGAAGATATCGCAAATATTTACAATCATTTTACATACATTTTTGTTAAAATGTGCACACAAAGTGCACGTGCTGTCTTTGATGCAGTTGTGTTGTTTTACCCCGCAAGGGAATATAGAAAAATATTAAACAACATCCTATTGTTGACACTAGAGACTAAACGCCTTTTGCTGCCATCGTTCTTTTTCTAATTTTCAAAGGAGCGTACAAATTTTACTTTGTGACTTTAAAGGCACATCTACACGAGATACAAATTATGTAGATTTAGAGCAAAATTTGTCATCTCTAATATTGTCGACACAAATTAATATGGTAAAAGTACCATCTTTATCTGTCAAGAGCTTGATTTAAGTATACATTTTTTTTAAACACAAAAAATTGACTTTAAACTCAGAAATGGTAAATAATTTTACAAAATGTTTTAAAAATTTTAACTAATTAATGAAATTTAGTAGATTAGATTAGATTATATGGCACTATGCACCGCGACCAACTTAGGTCTTTTGTGCTGCCTAAAGTTACCCTAAAGATTCAAGCTACCTATAAAGCCAATAATCCTATTAGGCAAAATCTTCATAATGTCCGAAGGGGAGACAAAGCGATTGCCAAGAAACTTGGCACGCCTTTCACATAGCCTCGGACATTCGCAAAGAACATGCTCTGAAGTCTCAGCTACCAGTTCGCAAAACCTACACTCATCCGTGTCCGAAAGACCCCTTTTGAGCAGGTGGTATCTGAGATTGCAGTGTCCAGTCAGGTAAGACACCAGGGTTCTCAAGTCACCCCTCCCGAGGGACAAGAGTCTCCTCGATCCTGCACTGGAAAAAGAAATCAATCTCTTAGCCTGTCGTTGGCCAAGAGAGTTTTCCCAATAGAGAGAGAATTCTGACTCCCTCCACGACCCGAGCTTCTCCCTAACATACCCCAAAGGCATACCACAGAATGGTTCAGGGCCAATAAAGGGCCTTCGGGCCCCGCAATTAGCAAGACAATCTGCCCTCTCGTTGCCCTCATGCCCCTCGTGACCAGGAACCCACCCTAAGGTAAGCGAGTTGCGCCTGCCAAGTCGGTTAAGAGCCAGAATGCATTCCATGACCAGACCAGATGACACCTCATAGGACATTAAAGCCCTTAATGCCGCCTGACTGTCGGAAAGAATGTAGATACGAGATCTAATAGTGCCCCTTCGTAGACACTCCTCCGCGCAGACACAGATAGCAAAAATCTCTGCCTGAAAAATGGAGGGGTATCTACCCATGGGTAAGGCCCGTTGGAAACCTGGTCCATAGACACCCGCACCAGTGAAATTTAGTATAAGAGTACCGAGTGTAGAACAGAATTGCCATATAAGTGGTTATATAAGTACATATTTGGTAATTGCCACAATTGTCATTACAAATATAATTTTTTTATATGGGGATGTCGCGTAAAATAATGACACATAATTACTAAACACTTTACGAAAAATCAAAAAATATGTGGTTACCTATATGCTTACTAGTATGAACAAAAATAATGAGTCTAAAAATTAATTTAAAAAAAAAATAAATTTAGTAAAAAAATATTTTTTATTGCATTTTTTTTTATATTCGGTATTCGAACCTGGAACTCCAGATTGCCAGTCAAGCTCTCTACCATCTGAGTTATTTCAACTTGTTATACTTGATAGATAAAAACATTAATGATTTGCTTACACAAAATGTAGTTACTTTCAAGCTTACAAAAAAAAATCACAAATAAGTAGTTATATATGTGCTTACTAGAGTTAAAAAAATAATAAGTCTAAAATGGATTTTCAAACAATTTTGAGATTATTACTTTATATTCAAAATAATGATAAAATAAGTTCTTCAGAGCAATGCATTTACCTAATACTAGTAAGTCCTTATTATTTCCCAGTGCAGAATAGCATTACCATATAAGTGGTTATATAAGTACATGTATGGCAATAGTAAGTGCTTACAATTGTTATTACAAATCTCATTACTTTTATATGAGGATATCGCGCAAATAATGGCACATCATTACTAACCACATTACGAAAAATAGAAAATTTGTTGTCTAGTTATATGCCTACCAGTATGGACAAAAATAATGAGTTTAAAATGAATTTTCAAAAAAACTTAATTTAATAAAAAAAAAAATTTTTAAGAAAATTTTTTTATCATGTGCGCAAGACTATTTATTAGTGTCCGACCGAACAGTTCGGCCAAAAACTATATTTTGTCGGTTTTTTGATATCTAGAGGCAGGCACGTAGCTAGGAATTTGTTTCGGGGGGGGGCTTTTTCGATTTTTTTTTTTTGATTATATATTTTTTTTGCACACTAAAGTAACAGCTTTTTCTTTTGTTTGCTAAATTTTTGCTTAATTTTTACCTACACGTAATGGGCAATCATGTATTAATAATAGAAATAGCTTTCTGATTTCATTTTTGAAGCAAAAACCTCCCGCATAAAGTGCATTTCCTTAAAATGCATTTTTTCATTTATTACTTATTGTGTTCATTATTTTGCGAATTTTGATGTCTATATTGCGAAACAACGCTTTAATCTGTTTGATCACAAATTTGAAAATGTTTGTGTACTTTAAGTTGGATACGCATCGTTATTGTCTAATTACGTTAAATTTTTAGCTAAATATTAATTTTTAGTTTAATTAATAAAAAAAGGATTATGCGGAAAACTTTTTGAAAACCACGAAAAATAAAATTGCCTTACTTTATATTTTTATGTGCTAATATACGTCTAGGGTAGCTAAAACTTGATAAATGTAAAAAAAAGTAAAAAAGTTTCAACTTCTAATAACCCGATTAAAATTAATATGATGCTTTATATAATCATACGAAATTAATATGAGTCTTAATAAAGTTTTTATCCGAGAAATGGGCATAATAATTATATTTGCATTAGTTTAGTTTTAATTTGATAATATCAGATTAAATAAAATCCGAATAATGACGCGATACAATTTAATACGTTTTTATACAGCGGTATAAATTTATATGTGAACTGATACTGAAATATACAAAATAAGCTATAGTTGTGTCCGGTTTTTGATTTTAAAACTTCATGAAAATCCAAAATATCTATTAATCCTTTTAGACTTTAGCCACTTGCAAAAGGTTACAACTTTATAATTTGTAACAAATTCCATAGCATTTGGAAATTTTATTATATTCAAAAATAAAAAAATATAAATGAAGATTTTGTGGTATTTATTAACTTACACCATTGAATAACAAAGACGGAAAAAACGTTGAAACTAAATTTAGAGTTTTAGATTGAAAAAAATTTTAGACTAAATTAAGACTCATAATGATACAAATGAAACAAATTCTTTTTTTAGGGTTAAGAACCAGAAAGAAATCAATTCAAAAGACAAAAATTGGGGTAAATTTTGTGTATAAAATTATACACAAATGATGCAATTAATTGTATTGTATTGATGTAATACACATTTACATCCAAAATATAATTGACAAATTTTCTAGTATGACTCTGCATGGGGTAATATACAATTTTATCTAAAATAAAATTGTGTTTTTAAAATATGATATAATATCAAAATATATATTATTTTGCAAGTCTAGGTATATAAATATAACGTAATTATTAATTGATTAGTTTTAGCGTATTCTAAATGCAATATACAATTATACGCAACTATATATGACATCATATTAAATTTTTTCTACGAAATTAATTTATATATGAATTTATATAATTATGTCCGGTTAAATGCACTGGCAGACAAAACCTTATAAGTGCATATAAAATAATGTATTATTTTATGCAAACGTTTTAACTCGGGAAATTAAAGAATTATAACCGTCCAAAAAACAAATTAAAGCAAATACCCTATATAATTTGCCTGCCACTTATAAGGAAGCTTTTCCGATGGGTTTCCTTTGAAATTTAAATTCGGATAGGTGATAAAGCAGCAAAAATATATGAAAAACGTATCTATTTTTAAAATTGCTGGTGAAAATTAACACATTTTTGTATGAAAATATGTTTAAAGTTTAGGAAATTTAGACTTATTTAAAAACAGCGTTAAAATGCTCGAGAAAACATACATTTTGAAAACCATTTTGACACTATGTCGTGGACCCCGGCTGCCACTTATTTGAATTATTTTAACAAATTATTCACTATTTTTCCCCCTTTTTCATATATCCGACTTTATGTATTGTATTAAAAAAATCGTAAATTTTACAAGCAAGCGTGATTGTAGTCTGAAAGAAATAATAAAGAAAAAATATAAAATTGGAAAATTTAAAAATATACCTGACATCGCCTAGGTCTTATTTCCATCGCCTAGGTCTTATTTATTTCGTATTTCCAATTCACTTTGATTTATATTTTGGACAATTTCAAACGCTTTTCAAATTGTCTTTAATGAATTTTTAAATAAAAACCCTTTAAAATGTCGAAAAAAAAACTACACCGTTATTACTGGTTTAGCTGCTTGATTTTAAAATGTCGCATTTCAAGGAGCGCCGATAGAAATTTGTTTACATTTAGTCTAAAAGAAATTGAGAAAATTTGAGTCCCATTGGACCACGTTAACATGTTATGCATATCGATCAAAGTTTGAGGCTTAAATTTGTTTCAAAAAATTAAAAAAATATGAGATATCGAAATATATATCGTAAAAAAAATACTGAAAACTATGTTACCAGATGCGTGCGTAGCAAACCAAATTACCAAAAAGATTCCACTGTAAGTAAAGTAACGACTTTTACGGCACAAGTAAACTTAATTTTGAGTCTTAGTGGTAGCTCCATTTTAAAAGATTATGTCAAAATACACAGAAAAAATCATTGTCAAAAAAAAATTCAATTAAACTTTTGTTCGTTTTGAAACTTACTTTCAATTAACTGTTTAATTGAAAATGAATTTGGTATAAAAAAAATTCTCAGTTTTTATAACGTTGAACAACATTGAAACAAATGCAAAAATTTTAAAAAAGTCGCCAAAATTAAAAAAATCGTTTAAAGTTGAAAATTCGCGTTTCTTTAATTTTGGTCATTTTTTTAAAATTTTTTTTTGAATTTTGGCGTTTATTTTGGGAGTTTTTTTAAATTTCTGCAATTTTGAGGATTGTTTTGGCAATTTTTTTTCAAATTTTGCGATTTTTCAAATGGTCTAATTTTTCCCAATAGTAAACAATATTCAATTAAATTTTTAATAGATGTGAATAAAACTATATGTAATTGAAAATAATATTAATTAAATAGATACAAATTATTTTAGTTGTTACTACAATTGCATCAACACGACCGAATTTAGTTAAACTTTTGCTGAATCAACAAATATGTTAATTAAAACACAATTTTAGTTTTTTTCTGTTTAGTTTGCATTGTCTCAAACAATTTTTTGATTATATTTTAAGTCAAAGACTTCGAAATCTCTTATGAAAAGATTTTATTTATTGCTTTTTGTCGAAAATCAACTCTAACAATGATAGCCGCCCATTTGCAGGTGATGTTTTCTAACGAAATTTTAAGATTCGAATCATATAAAACTATTTCCTATTTGATCCAAGTCATAAATAATTATTTTCATATTAAATTTATCAATAACATTGTTACTTTCTAACGAATTGTATTAAGTTTTTAAATTTGTCAAATCATTTCGGGGGGGCTCTAGCCCCCAAGCCCCCCCCCTAGCTACGTGCCTGTCTAGAGGCAATGATGACAAATTTTGGTATTGGAAACATGATTGTTGAGCCGATTTAATTCGATTTTGTGTATAAAATTTAGGAGAAAAGCCGAAGTTTAGCTATAAAGTTAAAAGTTCGGCCGCCGAACTATTTTCGATTTGGCCGAACTTGCTGAGGCCCGAACAGTGAATTATTGCTTAACTACAGACTTTCTTCAAATTTTGACACTCAAAATAGCTTCTAATCAGCCCAATAAACATTTTTTCCAAATTTGTCCATAATGCTTCAAAATACCGAATACAGACCAAATACATTTTCTGGCCGAACTGTTCGGTCAGACACTACTATTTATGATAAAAGATCGAAAAAAATATACTTTTGGTTTTAATTGTTTAAAATTTAAAAGTAAAATGTTAAATGTACCCATTGACTCGAACCCGGTCCTCCGGGTTGTCAGTCCACCGCTCTACCATTTATGATAGCTCATACATGTTATACTTGATAGATAAAAATATAAATGACTTGATTGCACAAAATTGTGGTTATCTTACAGCTTATAAAAAAATCAAAAATATGTACTTATATATGTCCTTACTAGA
>CM037855.1:39105357-39145766 GCA_021234595.1 Delia radicum | reverse complement strand
CGATCTACACTATGCACCGGTATTATAAAACAATCACGATCCAAGGTGGTCAATGAAACTGGTTCTGATCGTGTGGCAGTTAAACCACCACTGTTGGTACCAGTAGCCGTAGCACCGCCACTACCACTAGCAGCAAAGCTAGCTGTAAATATAATAAAAATGTTCTATCATTTCTTTTGTTATTAAAATAAGAAATATAAACAGAAGCTTTAGCAGTTGTTTTTCAAACGTAACAATAAAGCTTAACTACTTTGGCTCCTTTTGGTAGTACACAAGAAGTCTGATAAAATGAGTACAACTAGCGTTGGTTTAAGTTATATCTTTTATCTAAATAAAGCTTTCCTAAAAAGCTTTTCAGTTAATAATAGCTTTTAGAGTTTATGAGGCTTTACATTGTATAAAGCTTATATGGTTTAGTGTGAATGAATATTGTTTTTGAAAGTTCTTGTAAAAGCTCAACATGTCTAACAAAACGTTAAAGCTTTACAAAAATTGCATTAAATAAAAATAAGTCTGCATTAAAGTAATAAAAATCCTTACGAAATGCTTATATATACTGAGAGAATTTATGCATGATGAAAACTATGAATTTTCGCATTAGGTCTACGAAATGTCACAGGAGTTCATCCATTGAAATTTCTCATTACTTTAATGCAGTTTATAGTTTTATGAAAAGTTTATTTATTTTTAAAACTTCATACGCCTAATAAAAAATTTCTTAAAAATAGTTTAATAACAATTATGAAGCTTTTTTTTCAAAATTTTAGGAAATTTTTTATTGAGTTTGTTAAGAAAAACTTCAATAATAAAACATTTCAATAAAACATTTCAAAAGCTTTTTTTTTCATATGCATAATATTTATGAAAGCCTTTTTAAAATTATTATATCCAAAAAATTTTTTTTTTAATTATTAAAGCGTTATAAATATTTTAAAATATTCAACTAAAACGATTTGTTTTAAAGTTAATTGGTACTAAAGCTTTTCTTATAATCTAAGTAATCATTTATAAAGCTTTCAAGTTAATTTTAGGTGTTCAAAGTGCAACATAACTTTTACAACTTTAAAGCTTTACTTAAATGTACTAAATTTATAAAATTCAAATAAGTATTCAAGTTATGAGAATAAATTTTAAAAGCTTAAATATACTTCTTTTCAGAAAAGTTTAATTAAACTTTTAAAATGCTTTTGGTCATCTGCATAATTATTATGAAAGTTTTTCATAACGGGCTTCTTTAGACCATGTTTCATAAATATTATGCAACTACTGTAAAAAAAGCTTTATCGTATTACAGAAGCTCTATACCTTTTCGATCAATAAAATTTTTCATTAGCGTTTTATTTAAGAATTTCATTAAGCTTTTTATAAAATGATTAAGCTTTTTCTATTATTATATAAACTTTAAAGTTTAGTATGGTTAATTAACATGTTATTAATATATTTTAACTACCATTTTGTTAATAGTATTAGTAATTGAAATGTTTTATATGTATGTAAATATCAGATATGAATATGGGAGTGGAGGGGGGATATAAAAGGGGATATTTGAATTAATATGTTATTGGGTATCAAAATATAAAAACTATAAACGTTTAAATAATTAACTCTAGGTTAAGAGTTAAATTTTAGTTAATTTTGTTTATATGTTTGATCAATTCAAACCTTGCCTAGCAGCACTCGATGTTGCCAAGCCTGAACCCCCATTGATGCAGAACCCGATTTTGAGTTGCTGATATCTGTCATAGCTATATTTCTAATATTACTACTTATTGGTGTGAAACTGTTGCTGATTGTTGTAGATGCTGTTGCTGTTGTTCATGACGGTGGTGGTGGTGGTAGCAGTGGTTGAAATGCTGGTGCTGTTGCCATTATTCCATCTCAAAAGCGATACTGAGGGCTTGCGATCAACTAAAGGCTGTGGTGCATCCATTTCATGCTCTTGAAGCGAGGTGCAGTGGTTGATAATTGTGTACAAGCACCTGTAAAGCCACTGCAACGTTCTGCAATGATTTGTTTTGTTTGATTTTCATATATAGGAGAATAATTCTAATGTGTATGTAGTAGTAGTATTTAGTTGTGGTAGTATCGGTAGTTTATGTATGTGTTTATGCAGCATTGTAACACAACAGTGTTTAGTACAGTTTAAATAGTTGAAGCTTTTTTTTTTAATTAACAGTAGTGAGCTTTGATGTGGTTGGGGTGTGCTGTGGTTGATAAAGGGTAGTTCGGAAGGGTTTATATACAATAGGGAAGTAGGAGCCTTGTTTGAAAAACTATGCCATCTTAACTAACTATCATTAACATTTTGCATAAATTATTGTTAATTAAGTTTTAAGACATTCTTTTAACTTACATGGAGCCATTTTTTATAAATTACTTCTTCTTTTTTTTGTTTAGTTTTTGTTGATTAAAAAGCTTTATTTAAATATTTTATTTTGTTGTTAATTTAAACTTTCACTGGCGATGCTTTGATTGTTGATTATTGGTTATACATTTGCTATGAACTATATTTGTTTTAGTAAGACGACTACCTCTGTTCCATATTATGGTATATATTCCATAAATTCGTTGGGATTAAGGAGGGTTTCAATAAAAAATATATATTCTAAGGCATAAAATTTACTAAGGACAATACACTAATACTAATAATGCATTGACAGTTTTGCGATTTTAGCTTTCGTATTACTTTAATTAATCGTTGAGGAATTGAGTTGAAGAATATTTTAATAATTTTCCCTCAAGAAAAAAAAATTTTATTTTTTTTTTTTTAGTATATAATCCAAAATGTTTTGCAGTTTTCAGGAGTAAATTTCCTGTTTTCTTATAAAAACAACAAATTTGTATTCAACAAGATAATGCAAGCCACATTCCAAAAAGAAGCGACGAAAGTTTGGTACACTCATAATAAAAGCCCGTAAAGACCCTATGGGGAATGAGGATTCAATTGTCCTAAAAGTGACAGGTTAAAGAAGGACTTGGACTGGTATAATTTAATACTGAAGTGGGTTAAGCAGTGTCAATTGTCCTAAACTTACCAATCCTGTGACTGGTAAAGGGAGGACATACCACTTAACCAGAATGCTTATTAACAAGAAAAAGCCAGTTGGCCAGAATTTTACCCATTGGAAGCTGTTTAGTTTTCGTTTATTTATACGACATGTCCCTTTTGCGACAGTCTTGTGGTAATATCCATATTTCGTTAGTCCTGTGGCATGCCACTATGTGGTTTAAAGCAGGACAAATGACCCCCTCCTATGACAAGCCAATGTTAAGTTGCCAGTTGTTTACATAGGGTAGGGTTTAGCAGAGGACTGGTCTCTGGCACGAAGGGACCGATCCTCTGGCACACGCAGAACCGGTCCCATTCCCCATAGGGTACATACACTCAGGAAACTATTGCAATACAGTTTCCTATTTTGTAATGTAAATGTCAGTCATTTCTAGAACAAATTAAATTTTTTACTAACCTGTAGTTCATTTCATTCAAAAAAAAAAAAAACAAACCACATCAAATGACTGTTTTATGATTTTAAATTCATTTTTTACAGCTGTTTTTTAGTAATTTAATTTTGTTTATTTTTTACTAACATGTGGTTCATTTTTTGAACATTAAATAACAAATAACAATGTTATTTGAATTTACTGAAATGAAAGTCATTCTTTCTTTAAGTGAATTTCATTTGTTTTTAACTACATTTTACCTACATAGTATGCTAAGTGTATACATTCCAAAAAGTCTGTAAAGTCAGCAACATTTTTGCGACAAGGATCCTTGTAGAAAAGTTAATAATATCAGTAAAAAAATTTGCTAAATTCTGCAACATTTGCTGTATTTACTAATTAATAATAGTAAATTTAGCAAATTGTTGCTGAATTTAGTAAATATTTTGCTGATATAGCAATTTTTCTACAAGGATCCTCCCAGCAAAAAATTGCTGACTTTAAAGACTTTTTTTTAATGTAATTGAAAATTCAGCCACTCCAACTCAAAAATTGACCTGAATTTGAGCCAGCAGAATTTTCAATAGAGTTGAGAATCGTATTCTGCTAACTTTAGGTGACCTTAATTTATTCTAAAATAGTTAGTTAATAATTTTAAGTAACTAGACTGTTGACAATACTTGGTAAATAGATAAGAATCTAACTAAATCAGCAGAATTTTAAGCTAAACTACAGAAAATTTTCTGCTTAAATGGTCTCTATGGATCTGACCAAAGCCAGGTACAGGAATATAAGTGGTTAATAAAGACTACGGAAAAATATGTACGGAATAACGATTTTGCTCCATTTTTCTCTATCCGCGCTTAGTTTCCAAGATATAGCCTTTTGCGCTATTTATAAAAATTATGAAATATAACGCCATCTACAGTGAGATTGATAGCGGAGACACAACAAAATTATTTTTTTAGAAAACAATTGTTTTTAAATTGACTGGCAAATCTGTAAATTTGACATCACACGAATTACTAAATATTAGGTGAGAAATTAGTTCTTGTGGTGAAATAAGAAAACTAATAACTTAGCTAAATAACTTATTTAAAGGTAAGCAATAGAAAAAATTAATTCAACTGAAGTAGAATCCGTTTACCAGACTTTTGTACTAACTTTTTTTTATGAGCCTAACAAAAGTTTCTAAAGATGGATGGAACATCAAGTTAAAAATTTCAGCAGTCAAGTAGATTATATTTTATTGTGCTACATCTTGACTTTTCAAAATAAAATATTATGGACAGCAAAAAAAAAATAAAGACAACCGATAATGTATACCATAATTGGAAAGAGTAGTATTTTTTTTTTTTTATTAGATTTAATTTTAATGTTAATTTCGTTGGTTTAGTGGGAGTCAAAATATGTTGTGTTAAATGTATGCGATGTTTATTTTTTGCTAAAGTTTTCTTTATCAAAAGTTGGAAAATTATCTAAATCTTTGTAAAGAAGTAACTGATTTTAAAGATATGTTTTGTAAAAAAAGTTCTATAAAAGCTTTTTAAAAGCTTAAATCAAAATTTTAAATTACATTTCTAATAATTTAAAATTTCCTTAATTTAGCTAATAATTTTGATTTTAATTAAGTTAGGAAATTTTAATTATTAGAAATATTTTAAAATTTTGATTAAAGCTTTAAAAAAGCTTAAAATTAATTAGTCCCATATATGCAATAGGGATATCAAATGAAACAATAATAATCTCTTCTATTCCACAAAAATTATTTGACGTAATTTTCAGGACTAACAACTTTAAAAAATTTCCTTTTAATATTGTATCCTCAAAATCCTGATTGTTTTAAAAAAGTTCGTCCAAAGAAAAAGTTCATGTTAACCCATTAACTGACAAACGTTTTGCAGCGAAATTCATACCATGTGTTCCACACGAAAAACAAATAATAAGTTCATCAATAAATTGTTGTGGCATCACTTACAACATATGGCAAAACTGTGGACATTAGAGTAAGGTAAGTTTTTAAAAATAGAACTGTTGTGTTGTTGGAGTTGTACTTCTGAGATTATTATGCAAACAAAAACACCGTGTATTGAATAAAACTAGTTTTAATCACAACAAAACTCGACCTGACGATAGATCAGTGCACTAAGCGCTCTGTTTAACGTGTAATGCGAGTGCATGTGCATTAGAAATCAGTTTATCTATACCACAGTCAGTGATTGCACAGAAAATTTCATATAGACGCAATCAACAAATAAAAAACATAACAAATATTACATTATTCAAATAAACAACAGGTCACTGACGAAGGTTCAATACCAGAAACTGCGAAGTCTGATTCAGAAAATTGAAAATTTACAATGCGGATATGATTTTTAGAAAATACGCTCATTCGGCTCTACCACGCCTTTCACAAAAATTGTTTATCGTTGCCTAATTTAGGCGATTGAGCCAAAATATTTTAGGGTGCATTTGGAAACTAAAGCATATAAAGAGAAGTTTTGGACAAAATATATTTTTCTTACCAAGATATAACCATGCTCGAAAAACTTTTCTTTTCTGTTCCTATTTAAAAAGATATCGCGATTTTCGCTTTTTTGGATAAAGCGAAATTAGGCGAAAAAGTACCTAAACTTAAATTTATATTGTACAAACTTCACGCTTTGCTTTAATACTTAATGCCTTCTTTCTGCAAATTTCATAAAATCCGTCCTATTAGTTTATAAGTTAAGACGATGTCCTTTAGAGGAATCCTGATAAAATCCTGTGAGTCCTTGGACTAAAGTAAGGGTTTTATTAAAGATGAAGCTTCAATCTTACTTATATTTTAATATAAAGATTTTAGTCAACTTAAATTGGTTTTGTAGATTTTTGAAAACTATATTTTTTTTTAAAAATAATTAGTTTTTGAAATTTTTAAGAAATTTTGATTTTGAGGCTTCTCGTTTTCGAACTGTGGACGGCACACGAAAAATTCTTTCGCAAAATATTTAGCAAATTTATTTTCTTTCGGAATATATTAAATTCTAAGTATACACGCTCATTTGATGCATTTGTGGTAAATTTTATGAAGTCTGCCCTGAATCAGCCTTACCCGTTAGAGTGTTAAAGGTTCACAGAGACTCAGCTGCGAATACCCAGGAAAATCTTACACTGCAAAATGTAAGCTCTTAATATCGTTGTTTTATATCTTTAACTTTTAATAGGGTTAAGAGTTTATTATTAACCTAAATCCACTTTCTTTGTACAATATCTTCTAGCTAAATAAAATCAAAAGTTGAATTGATTTTTTTTTTCCAGCCATGAATTTTTGTTTGTTTAATGTTTGCTTTTTAATATTTAATTTATTTCTTTGAGTGTTAATTGCAAAAATATTCTTTTGTTAATTTCTTTGTTAAATGCAGTGTTTCTTTGTGTTAAATGTGTATAAAAGTTAGTTTTTGTTTTTGTGTTTTTGAAACGTGTAGTTGTTGTTGTTGTTTTTTTTTTTTTAAATTTTTATTTTTTTTTTAGTTCACACATTATTTAACTATTATAGTGAGCGCCTACCTTCGCCCACATCATAGCCGCACGATAGGTGAAAAAAATAGATGAGTCCTATAGTGTAGATCCTCTGGTTGGGATGAGAGGCCCATGTCACGTGAGCGTTTAGTACGATTGGCTTTTGTTTTAATTTACTACCGCCACCACCGGATTACCGCTGGCACCCTCGCGAAAATTCTACGAAACATTAAATTCATGATTTATTTTGTTTGTTTTTGATTGATTTTGATTACCACAGTCAATTTTGTTTTGTAATCAATATTAGAGAATTATTAGAAATTGTTTGTTATGAGTGAATATTATTTTAATATTTTTTTTTTTTTTTGTTTATTTATATATGTTTGTATGTATGCATATAATGATTATTATGGATACAAGTAGTAGTAGTAGTAGTGGGTTGTTGTGTTGTATTTAGTATTTATGATTTATAATAAACACAAGGATTGTTTTTTTTTTGTTTTTTTTTTTTAAATGTGTTTGGTTGGTATGTTTGTATAATTTTTTTTTTTGTTCTTTTGATATCCAATTGTTTTGAGTGTTGTCTTTTTTTTTTATTTTATTTCTTTTTGATATTATTTATTTAGGTCTTTAGGCTGTTAAAATAAGTATTTGTTTGTTGTTGGTAAATATTTTTTCTTTCTAAAAATAACAATTTTAAGATGAAAACATATAAATCAACCACTCGATTTTGTCCATCCTTTTCGATATCCTTTCCGATATTGGTACAGCAGTTGTATTTTATATACCTACAAAACGCTCAAGTTTAGTATATCTAGTCTCAGCGGATCTTGAAATATTGCGTTTCAAAATATGAAAAATATTCGAAATTTTACAAAATTACCCAGTCAGAAAAAGACAAATGGACCACCGCTTTCAAGGCACTTTAGCAAGTGGTATAAGTGCTGGGCAAATAGTGCTTTCCCAATCCCAAAATTATAACCTTATTACACAAAACGTTCCGTCTGTGCAAAAAGTTTCGTACAAGTACGGGGGACACAAATTTCTAACGTTGGCAAATTGTTGGTAAAACCATGAAATATGTGTCTAAAAATTTGTTTTTCCAAAATAAAATAAAAAAATTTCACATATAATTGTTCTGGTCCCGCTTGCATTTGAACCGACCGCCAGATTGGCAGTCGACAGCTCTAACCACTGAGCTAACGAGACATACAGTAGTGGTCAAAACATTGGAACTGAGATTGCATTTGTTGTTTTCAATGATTAATTTTCTTCAAATCACACTTAGTTACTAAATTTACTTTTTACATATTCTTCATACATTGTTTTATGTTAAACAAATAAAAAAATTAATCCGTTAATTAAAACAACAAAAAAATTAATAATATAGATGTAATTAAAATGCAAGTGTTCAAAACATTTGCAACTCTCATTATTCTTACTCTTAACGAAACATTTACACTAACAAATGCTAGGGTATAACGGTAATCGCATTCCTTTTATATGAGATTCAGGCAGATTTTAAATTAAAAGTTTTAATGATTTTCAAAATGGACTTTCCCAAAAAGAAATTTCTATAAGTACTCCGTACCAAATGTCAACGATTTGCCGCATTGTTAATAGTGTAACATCCACACAACTCATAAAGGTAGATGACCCCGTATTACAACTATAAGAGAAGTTTGGAAAACAAGAATTTGTTTACGAAATATCCGAAAGCAGTTCCCAGAGAAGCTAAAACTGAACTTTAATAGATGCCAGTCTTCCCACCATTAAAAGAAGAGCCTGAGAATATGGTCTTAGAAGTTATAAATGTACAAAAAACCGAAAAGCTCTGCTTGACTTTCCACGCACCCATTTGAACTGGACTCAACAGCAATGGAAAAATGTATTGTGGTCAGATGAGTCTAAATTCAACCTCCGGGGATCAGATGGAAGAGCCAATGTTTGAAGACCACGAGGCAAAAAGTTTAATCACAAATACACAACCGCCACAGTGAAGCACGAAGATGGAAACATTATAGTGTGGGGTCGTTTTTAAGAAATGGGATTGGCCCAATTCACCGCATTACTAGCACAATGACGGCCACAATCTATAGAGATCTTTTGAGTTCAGTTATGCTTCCGTATGCTGAATGGGAAATGCCACTCTCATATACCTTCCAGCACGACAACGACCCATAACACAACGGGGGGTTGTAAAAGTTTGCTGCAGGAAAATGAAATTAATATCATGTCGTGGCCGGCTCAATCTCTCGATCTCACCCGATTGAGAACATGTGGATGATTGTAAAACGGAATATCGGCAATAAAGTATTCCGAAAATGGTGATGAACTTTTCGTCGAGTTGGAGAAGCAGTGGAATGAAATTCTGACGATTATATTAAAAAGCTCATTGCCTCAATGCCTAAGAGGTGTTCAGAAGTTATAAAATTAATGGCTACGCTACAAATACTGAGCGTTAAAACCATTGTTAGTATTTCCCTGTTAATTACTTTAAGAGTTGCAAATGTTTGAACACTGCACTATCGACTTATTTTGTTAAAATTACTTTTTTATTTTTGAGAAGTTATGAATAATTTTTTGTATTTTTAAAATAATATGCTATAACTGAATTTAATAAAAAAAAACAAAACTTATACGACAAATATATTTGATCAAAAAAAATATAATTACCTAAACCATGATTTCAGTTGCAAATGTTTTGCACACCACTGTATAATACTTGATAGCTTAAAACGAAAGTAAATGATAACTGCTGGGTAATAGTTGGCTGCACAAATATGTCAGCACCACTGGCATAAGGTTTTGATGGAAACAATTTAACAACGTTGGGAAAACAAAAAAAAAAGTTGATCTTAAAAGAGTTTCTCCAGAAAAATCACTAAATAATGTTTTTTAAGAAAAGCATAATATTTTTTATAAAATAAATGCTTTAGCAGTGGTTACACTTTTGAGCTGTTGGTAATATCTGGCTGGGTAGCACTGGGAAACAGTTTTCCCAACGTTGGCATAGTGGTCTTATCTCAGCCAATTCTTTGCAATGATGTTTTCTGTAGTTTAGTGAAATTATTGTAAAACAAGTACTGGCAAAACGTATTTTGTAAACAGTGGTAATCCGTCTTAAACAAGTGTTCTGCCAGTAGTTTATTTTCAATTCCTCGATTAGCCAGTGGTATACCCAGTGCTTGATTTTTGTATCACTGGCAGTTTCTGACTGGGTAGTCGTACATAAATGTCCATATCTTTATTAACTGTGGAAGCTACATGATTAATTATTACCCAGCAAAACCACACATTACCAAATAATGGGTAAAGTAATGTATCGCCATAAGTCTTTAAGGCATTACATTAATGCTTACATTATTGATGAATTTTACAGGCGATGAGTCTAAAAGTATTGGGTGGGTAAAGTGACTGGTTACTTTTATGGTTTACTTGGTAGGGAAAAGCAATGTGACTACAAATTGATTTTCATAAAAAAAAATTATGAGAAAAACATTTTTTTTAATTAAAGAAATATGGTGGTCACGCTAGAATTCGAACCTGGTGTCTCTGGTTGTTAGGCGAGAACTTTACCAACTGCGCTATCGTTATATATAATTACGGGCTGCTTAAATGCATGTGCAAAATCCGTTTTCGACTTTTTTGTAGGGACTTTCTTGGGCTTAATATTTGTTAATACTAATGATTTATTACTTTGAAAGTTTTGCGCAATTAATAACTTAACTTGTTTTCAGTTGGTTAATTTAAACAAAATTCAGTTGTAACCATACATTTTATTTTGTGGGACCATTTTGAGCTCCGGTTAACATGCGTTAACTGTAGATATTTAATATTTCGGAATTAAGTAATTTTGATCTAATAAAACAATTTACAATATAAAACAAAAACAAAAATACATCATAGATGTCGCTAAAACTCACAAAAATTTGGGAAATAGTGGAAATTAGATCACATATGATTTTCTAACAATTGTGAATTCTTGTGGTGTTTGTCTTAGCTATCTTCTGCAATTACAATTAAATGTAAAATCGACCCCGTGTAATTGAAACTGGTTTTTAAGCCACAGCAAAAAATCGACCTGACTTTAGGTCAAGCGATTAAAGCGCCTGTCCTAAAGTGTAGTGCGAAGTGCATGTGGCAAAGAAAGCAGGTTCAAGCCACGGTCAGGGTTGCATTTAATAAATAAACATTTCATATAGATGCAATCAAACAATAAAAACCATAACAAATAATTACAGTATTGTCAAAAGGATTACTGATGAAGGTTGTGTTACCAGTAACTGCGCAGTCTAATTCAATTAAAAATTTACAATGTAGTTGTGATTTTTAGAAAGTATGCTTAATCTCCTCTACCACGCCTATCTCAAATAAAATGAGTTTCTTTCACCAAAAAATATATTTAATTTTTTTTTTACCAAAAATACTGACTTTCCTCAAAAACCGGCAAAATTAAATCGGTCCACACACTAAGTGGAAAGAGGGCTCAATTCAGTATTATTATTTTAAGATCCCCATGGCGCGTGTAAAGAAAAGCGACCAAAATTATTTTAATAATTGAAATTCTTAAATTGCTTAAAATTATTTATTCCTAATTGGAGCCTTGAAAATAATGCAAAAATTAAGCCATTTTTTTGGCCTAGTGTAATTAACAGCTAACAATAGGGTGGGGCGATTAGTATGGAAGGAAAAATCTTAATGGGCGCTTCGCGTTTCTGATTGTACTGAGCAAAAAAGTCCACTAGACCATACGTCTACGGTGAAAGTCGAGCTTCCAGATTTTGGCTTGCAGTTTTTTCTCAGACTTTTATCACGTTTTTTTTGGATATTTTGGCCTATAACAGCCAAACCATTGAGATTTTCGATCCAATACTAAGACAAAAATTGTAGCCAAGACAATAGTTAAGAACTCTCTAGTACATCGCAAAACCATTGGAACGCTCCTTCAGGCAGTTTTGGCCCTAGTGACAGGGTTACTTTCACAAAATACGGCAAAAAGCCCTATTTTGAAATTAAAAATTAGCCCCTTAAAACCCCACCGCAAATATGATTGATGCATTAATCTGCTAGAGAATCTTCCAAAGAAGAGATTGATACCATAATCTTGGATAAGCTCCTCCTACTTCCTGAGATATGTCCATCCCACACATTGTTACTTTCACAAAATACGACAAAATAGCCCTAAACCCCTTAAACCCCACCCACAAATATGATTGATGCATTAATCTGCTAGAGAATCTTCCAAAGAAGAGATGATACCATAATCTGGATAAGCTCCTACTACTTCCTGAGATATGTCCATCCCACACATTGTTACAAGCAAGTCAAAATCTGTTTGCAAGTCAAAATCTGGAAGCTCGATTTTCACCGTAGACGTATGGTCTTTTTGCTCAGTACAATCCCAAGAATCAGAAACGCGAAGCGCCCATTAAGATGTTCAAATCGCCCCACCCCAGCTAACAATCTTAAAATACTAAATATTTGTTTCCTGAGTTGTAGGGTTTAAATATAATTTTAAAAAATTGTTGTGTTCATTTTTTTTTAAGTTGTTGAAAAAAATTATGTTCATGATAATATGTCTTTCTGTAAATCGGGAAAATTTTCAGTCTGGTAGCGGGACCTAAATATTTTTTGAAAATTTTGAAAAAAAATTAGAGAATTTTTTTTTGCATGAATCTTCATCGAAAGCAGGGTTGTCCCTTTAATATTCGACATTTTTTTTTTAACAAGCAGCGTCACGTTTATGTACCACTACTTTTGTAAGTTTTAGAAAAAACAACAGTTTTTGAAATAGAAAAATGCAGTTTACCTTCAAAAAATAATTTTTGGTGAAAATTTTATTTAAACCACGATAACAGTAGTTTTAAAATGATGTATCAATTAATCACGTAGCTTTAACCGTTAAATGGATATGAACGACTACGTATGTTAAATTTTAGACTTTTTCTCGATATTTCAACAACCGTAAGAGCTATCAACCTAAAACTTGGACTATGTCATATCTATATGACACTTACCATACCATACCAAGTTTAGTTGAAATCGAAGGGGTTCAAGGTCAAATATTAAATTTTTTTCTGATGGTTTTATATGGAATAAGGCATTATTAAATTGTAAACAAAGAGTAGTTTCACCAAGGTATAATTATTACATGCAACAGTTCTTAAGTTGTAAATGTTTACTATTTTCAGTTAACACATTTTGGGGGGGGGGGGGGGGGGGGGGGGGTTCCAGGTTAATATGTATTGTGTTTGTATGTATCGTAGCGGAAATTGCAAATATCCGCAATGCGCGCCTATATAACAAAGTAACTATTAAAGTTTTATAAATTACACTGTGGAGCAAAAGTGAGCCAATGTTTAAAAAATTAAAACTAAAGATGTGTTTTATTCTTCAAATCATTTTTTTGGAAAAACGAATCGCATTAGGTATAAATAATCATAGATGTCCAACCTTTTGGCCATCCTATATATTCTACAATCTAAAATTGTAAAGACGCATTGGAAAAAAATAATTTCCAAAAAATTTTCTGATGCCTTTAAAAAGGCAAAATTTAGTCACGTTTCTTACTGAAAATTAACCTAATTGCCCCCATATATTTATTAAAAAAATTCCTTAGTTCTGTACTAAAAATACAGTTCCCGGTTAAAAAATCAACATATATGCATCAATTTATGAACATGTATGAACTCATTCATGCTCTTAGATGAAGTGATTCGAGGTGAAAACATGTCCATTCATATATGTTCAAAGAGTTCATATGTGATCATATATATAAATGTTACTTTAATTTTTGTTAACTTACATATATGACCATGTATGGAAATGTATAGACATTTATGATTATATATATAAATATATAAATATATATTATATATGTAATTTTCGTTAATGCACACAGATGAACATTAATGATTCCTCATATTAACTTATAAAAATGGTTTATGAACACATATGAATCATGTATGAAGGCATGTGAACATGTATGAAGAATGTGTGTTAATGTATGGATCCATATATGTCGACTTTAAACAGTGTTTTTTTTTAATGTTCGGGGTCTTGGTGCAAAAGTGAGATAATCCCCTTCTCCTATAGAATTTGGGAGCCAAAGGTTTTTCCAACTCTATGATTATGAAAAGGACCAAATTATCACACCTTTATAATTAATGAGATTCGTTTTTCCAAAAAGATTTGGAGAATGAATACATCTTGAGTTTTTATTTTGAAACATTGAGTCACTTTTGCCTCCACAGTATAAGTTCTTGCCAAATAACTTTAAGGAATCTTTTGTAAATTATTTTAAATTATAAATACACATTTACAGCTTACCATAAAAATATATAAAATACTTTAACATGTACAGAGGAAGGAGTTTGAGAGAGATTAGAAAACTTTACAACTTTTTTAATTAAAGTTTTCACCCCCAACTGATTTTTTTTTAATATAACTGAGATGGAACATACACTCCAATTAACTTGTGTTGTACACTCTGTGAAGTTTCATCATAGAAACAAATGTTTAACCCTTTGATGACCACAGGCAAGTATGCTTACCCCTTTTTAGCACTTATAATTGTCCAGGTAAACGATAGAGTACATTCGCCCAAATGTAATTTGTAGGGGAGAGTTGGGGTAATAAAAATATGGACAGCCGTAAATCTCTATCTAGTCTCACTTTCCCGTCAGATTTCCTCAAAGTTCGAAAAAAATATTCTTTATTTTATTCTTTAAATTAGAAATTTTTGACAAGCGAAATAAGGGGCAAGGAGGGGGATTTTTGAGCAAATTTTTTGTAAAGTAACTTTTAATTAATTGTAGATCACGAAATTGAAAAAAAAAACAAATGGTAGTTATTTTCGCCGTCCGAAATAATTGCAAGTAGGGGGTCTAAGAAGCCATTTTTTTTACATAACTATTATTACACACAGAGAAATAAAGTGCCAACCGAATTGAAAAGTGTATTTTAAGGGTAACAACTTATAAATTTAGTTAGTACAACGATAATTGCATTAGATTTCTGAATATTTTTGGTGTTGCAACTAAAATTCAGTTGAATTAACCGAATTTTGTTGTGAAGACTAATGTTAAGTTGTGCCAACCGACTAAAATTCGTAATAATCGAAATTGAGTCGCAATAACCGAATTTCAGTTGGCAAATAGCTACATTTTTCTCTGTGTGTAGGTCAGAGAACACGAATTTCCAATACTGCTCCAGCGGTTTATTGATGTAAAAATCTTGTATTGATGTTAGAAGAAGATTTATTACTATGATGAACAAAGTTTATAAAGTTTTATGAAATGAAACTTTTTTTTGTTGGCGTACAAACACAATAAATGCTGCAGCCAATAACGAAAATTATTTTTAATACATTATTCTTAAAACCCAATATTTTTGCAACTGTAATTCAGAATATATCAATTACAACTCAAAATTTCAAATTCAGTAAATATCAATTGATATTCATTTTTATCAAAATTCCGAAAAAATAAACTAAGATAAGAATTTTCGTTTTGAATTTGAAAACATCAATTGATGTTAAGAACTGATTCCATTGCCACTGAAATTAAAAAAAATTAATTCATATTTACAAAATTTTATGCATCTACTGATTAGAAATTCTGACATTCAATTGAAGTTATGATACTTTTCCAATTTTAAAGAGAAAATCTAAAATACAAATAACATTTTATTAATTTCAAATGAAAATTCTTAATTTCTATTGATGATATCTAAATTTCAAATTGAATTTCTGAATCTAAATTGTTAGGAAAACAAACAAAAAATTTGTCACGGTTTATGAAACTTTTTTATGAAATTATGAAGAACATTTGACCTAATTTTTATTAAAATCTTCATCATATCTATGAAAACTTCTTAAATATGATGAATAACTGATGACAAAAGATTTATGAAACAGTTTCATCAATTTGATGAAACTTTTTTCCCTGGGTGCAAAAATCAAAAGAAAATTATGTTAGTTCTATGACAACACTTGCTTTAACCAGTCACGGTATATGTCATTTAAGGGCAATTGAATACTCATTCCCAGTAAAACATTTAAACATATTTTTTTTTTATATCTATTTGAATCGATATTTTAGTGTGACGGTTTTTAGCGGTTAGCATTTCATTATCATTTTTGCAATACCCCTACCAGTATTTCAAATAATATCCTTAATCTCTTAACTAAATAAAATGATAAAATCATAAATTCATACAGTTCGACTGAATCTCAAGTGTTTGTGTATTAAGTGTTAAGTGTTAAGCTACCGTAGCGTATGATTATTATATATTACTCATACCACAGGGTGTGCTTTTATATATTTTAGTTATTTAAAGATACTTAGGCGTATGATCAATATTTGCAATATCAATGAACTGGTTTTCATTTCACAGTGAAACTTAAGAGTTCGTTAAGCAAAATTGAATTAATTTACAAAGAAGAAGAACAGCATTAATACTGGACGGCATTTAACCCTTTACTGCATGGCTTGTAACGAATAATTTGACTGGTTGCAGCGCATAACATAAGTAACAAAGTTACATATTTTTTATTAAATACAATAAAGCCAAATCTGTATTTTAATATCACACAGTTTATATTTCTAAAATAACGGTAAATTTGGAGATTAAATTTTTTTGTGGCGAGAAAATTGCAAAATTTAAAGAAAAAAACGGTGATTCCAAAAAAGGCAACCTTTATCATTTTCAAACATTTACAATTAATAGAAAGTAATATTAAAAGTTATTAACAAAACTAGTTAGGCTGTAAGAAAAAATTATAGTATTTCCGACAAATAAAATTTGGATTTTATACCCGATTTGGGTTTTTGCTAATAAAATCGTTAAACGTGAAAATATCGAAAATTACTTTTTAGTTTTTGTTACGGCCTAAATTGTTTTCAATGTAAATTAAAATGCATTTTTATTACAAGTTTGGCCGACGTTTCTTAGCTTTTTGGCTACTTTAACTAGGGATTTAATAAAATAAAAACAAATTATTACAAAGAATAGATTTATTATAAATTTACTATCAACACTGCGTTGCATAACTATAACTACACATTCTTTTTGCAATTTTTTCTAATATTACAAACAAAAAATATATTTCAAACTTTTAACTGTTTTTAAGAGTGTCATAACTGATCTCTTATTGTGTAAAATTTAAGAGAAAAATTGTGTAATTAGACTTTGTTGTTGTTTCATAACTATAATTACATATATACATAGGTAAACAAAGAAGAATATCAAATAAAGAAATATTAAAGAATTATTTTTGTTTTTCATGCAATTTAATCAATTTGCAATAAAATGCCGCGTAATTCATATATAAGTGATTTTGGAAAAGTGGCTTACGTTTTCGGGAAATTGATATAAAAAAAATAAACCGTTTAAATGTGTCACAAATTTTGCAAGTAATCCAAGCCAATAAGGTAAAAATAAAACAGGCGGCCCGAAAAAAAAGCTTTCTGCTCGGGATCGCCGTAAAATAATCAAATCTGCCAGCAACTCAATAAAGAGTCTCAATCAGATAATTGATGAATGTAAGGATGTTATGTAGGTAAAGACGACAACAATTGTAGTCAAAAACAAATGAAATTTCACTTGAAGAAAGGACGACTAACATTTTATTAATTTCAACTAAAATTTATCATTTGGTTTTTACTGTTCAAAAAAATTAACCACAATTGTAGTCAAAATGAAGCACATATGCAGTAAAAAAATAAGCAAACATTATTTGTTTTATATTTTAAATAAAAAGAAACTACTGTACAAAATGAATGTAAAATCATAATACAGTCATTTGATGTGGTTTGTTTTTTTAAATTAACTACATATGTAGTCAAAAATTAAATTTGTTCTACAAATGACTAACATTTATATTAAAAATAAAGAAACTGTAATACAACCAAAAGCACTACAAATTGTTTCAAGCAGAGGTTTCCTGAGTGTAGGATCTTAAAGGATTCCCAGATAATTACTCGCCAAAAGCTGATGTCTGCGGCAAGGTTCAACTTGAATTCGACAAAAGGAATTTACAAACCAACTGGAGAAAAGTAAGTCAATGTTCGCTGTTGTTGGTAGGACTGTTTAAACACATATTTTTTTTAAAAGTGATTTTTTCTGATGAGAAAAAGTTTAATCTTGATGGTCCATATGACTTTAACTATTAGAGAGCCCTACATAAGGAACCACCATATTTCTCAAAAATATATTTCAGAGACGTAAACTTAATGGTTTGGGGTGCTTTTTGTTTCGACGGTATGGTTGATTTGACTTTTCCAAGCACCAGAATTATTTATTCTGAATACATTACAGTATTAGAAGAGAAATTGGTGCCATTTATTAAAAATAGCAATGAAGAAGAATTGAAGGGCTTATTGTAAAAACATGATAAGCCACATTTATTTTTTTTTATGGATTTTCGATGTTTTTAGACATCCATTGATAGAAGCTTTGCTTTAACACTTATTACAAGTATATAGAGTATAAACGTCCGCAAAAGTCATATTTTTTTGTATTTTTTCAACCTTTAAAAGGCGAAATCAAACTACAAATAAAATGAGGATTATCAAGGTTTTACAATAAGCCCTTCAATTGATTTTCCAACAAGACAATGCCTCAGTACATGTAAGTCGTCAGGCGATGGAATGGCTATCATCAAAGAATATAAGAGTATTGTAATGGCCCACATGTTCTCCGGATCATAACCCTTTGAGAATATTTGGGGAGTATTAATCCGTTGAGTTTACTCATAAATCCGTCAATATGAAAGCGTTTTTCACCTACGGGCAGCAGTTATGGATGCGTGGAGACCTATAACGGAAAAACTTCGAATAAATCTGGTAGACAGTATGTCCAATCGAAATTTCGAGTTGATTAAAAAAAGGAGGCCTCACTATTGCTTTAAGATATTTTTCTAATTTTTGGTAAATTTTGTTTTATAAAATTATGTGTATTTATAGTTATGAAGCACTAGTTGATTTTGTTGTTCCTTTTTAAATAGTAAAATAAAAAATAAATGAATTGTCGTTTTGATAAATATTATAAATTTTTCATTGGTTTTACATTTATGCCGGCTAAGCTCTTCTACTTTTTTTAACTTACGAAATTTAGTGAAATTAATGTGTATTTATAGTTTTGCAACGCAGTGTACAACTCTCCTTTAGATCTGTAGTTTCATGCAGTAAAGGCTTAAAACCACATAAAATTTGAGTGTCTTCCCAAAAATAGCAACCACTTTAGCTTTGCTATACAAATTTATTATAATTTTTTTATCGTTTGCTAAAGACCATTCCAGCAAACAACAGTGCTTACCTAGAAGCAGTTCCGGAAGGCATTATTTCATTACCGAGAGCTTCCAAAGCAAATCCAGAACGCAAGCTTTCTGTTCGCTATGTCTCACTTGGTATGTCTTTTTAAGCAGGTGAAAAACGCTTCTTTCATATGCTCAAAGAAGCAATAGTTTCATGCCTTCGTAGGCAATACAAAGCGCTTTTTCGTGTGTTGACAACATTACTGCTTCATTGTACGTATTCTTTACTGCTTCATTGTATGCATTATTCACTGCTTCGAAAAAGGCATTTGGAAAAGCACAACAGAATGCCTTCCCTAATTGCTTTATTGTACAAGGTGGCGCAAAAAATAACCTTCCGATGTTTTTTGGCTGTAATTTAAAAAAAAAAATGAAAAACTTGATTCTTCTTGTGGATTATTTTTATTTGGTATTTTAATTTTTTTTACATCAAGTCGAGAATATGATGTCATGTAAATGGCCGCCGCCACAGTTGATTGTCATTTGAGCCTTTTTATGGCATTTTCCATCACTTTGGCCAAAACTTCCGGCGATAAGTCCTCACATTCTGACGGATATTGTCTTTAAGAGCTGCAAGAGTCTGAAGCTTGTTGACATAAACCCGCGACTTCAAAAAGCCCCACAAAAAGAAGTCTGGAGCGGTCAAATCAGGCGATCTTGCTGGCCAGTGCAAATCTCCAAAACGGGAGATTAGGCGCCCGGGAAATGCATCCTTCAGCATATCGGTTGTGGCACGTGCAGTGTGTGCCGTTGCACCGTCCTGTTGGAACCACATGTTTTCCAATCCCAATTCATCAAGTTGCGGCAAAAAGAACTCGTTGATCATTGCTCTGTAGCGCTCACCATTCACAGTAACCGTTTGACGGCGCTTCCATGACATCCTCGGCTACAGCAGCAATATTCTCTGCAGAACGGCTACTCCGGGGTCTGCCACGCCTGGCAGCATCTCGTGTTGTGCCAGTCTCTTCGAGGCGAGCGGCTAAACGTCGCAGTGTTTCACCAGTAGGCGTTGGACGGCCAGGAAATCTGCGACGAAGTTCACGTTGTGCCAAAGTCACCGACCGATTATTGGTCAAATAAATAGTCACCAATATTCCGCGTTCTGGAGCAGTGTAGCGTAACATTGTTTATTAACGTGTATTTCGCATGTGTTTACTACACAAATGTCAAAACAGAACTGACATTAGGGGCCAATCGCAAAAATTTATAGCATTTTCTGATAGGAGGATTACTTCTGCGCCACCTTGTATATAAGGCTGTTAAGAGCTATTTTGGAAGTATACATTCAGGGAACTTCTGATTTAAAAATTTGTAGTTGTTTGGGTTGTAATACAGTTTTCTTTATTTTTAATGTAAATGTCAGTCATTTGTAGAACAAATTTAAGTTTTTACTAACCTTGTAGTTCATTTAAAAAAAAACAAACCACATCAAATGACTGTTATTTCAAAAACTAAAACAATAAATGTTTGTTATTTTTTACTATCATATGTGGTTAATTTTTTACTACATTGTGGTTAATTTGTTGAATAGTAAAAAACAAATGACAAATTTTAGTTGAATTTAATAAAATGTTAGTCGTCTTTTCTTAAAGTGCAATTTCATTTGTTTATGACTACAATTGCTGTCGTCTTTACCTACATAATATCCTTAGTGTACAAATGTAGTTACTGCTTACCAAATCGACGTTATTTTTTGATGGGATAAGCCGCAAAAAGTTTAGTTTAAATTAAATGTAGGCAAACATCACATTTGAAGCGGTATTAACAAAATCTAAACAGGCTGATTATTTTTGAAGTAGAAGCCTAATATGATTTTTTATACTTCTAATAAAAAATATTTTGTAAATTTCATTTTTTTTCCTTATCTTAACAACGAAAGATATCGCAAATATTTACAATCATTTTACACACATTTTTGTTAAAATGTGCACACAAAGTGCACGTGCTTTCTTTGATGCAGTTGTGTTATTTTACCCCGCAAGGGAATATAGAAAAATATTAAACAACATCCTATTGTTGACACTAGAGACTAAACGCCTTTTGCTGCCATCGTTCTTTTTCTAATTTTCAAAGGAGCGTACAAATTTTACTTTGTGACTTTAAAGGCACATCTACACGAGATACAAATTATGCAGATTTAGAACAAAATTTGTCATCTCTAATATTGTCGACACAAATTAATATGGTAAAAGTACCATCTTTATCTGTCAAGAGCTTGATTTTAGTTTTTTTTTTATTATTTAAAGCCAATACATTTTTTTTAAACACAAAAAATTGACTTTAAACTCAGAAATGGTAAATAATTTTACAAAACGTTTTAAAAATTTTAACTAATTAATGAAATTTAGTATAGGAGAACAGAGTGTAGAACAGAATTGCCATATAAGTGGTTATATAAGTACATTAGGGCGGGTCGATTTAAAAATCGCTCAACGTTCAAGGAAAATCGTATTCTAGGGATCAAAATAAGAAAATTTGCCGAAGGAACCATACCTCTAAAACGAATTCTGATGTCCCGACTTTTGACCCGTAGTGTCAAATTTGAAAAATCCCACTTTGATTTTACAGAAAGTAGGAGGAATCTCTCCAAGAGTATGGGAGCTACTTCTTCTCCGGGAGACGCGCTAGCAGATTAATGCATAAATCATCATTCTAGGTGACCGTTAAGGGGTTAAAATTTAAGTTGAAAGAAGGCCTTTTTAGCCGTGTTTTTATAGCAAAATGTACAAATCTCGGGATAGAGATATTTCAGAAAGTAGAAGGAGTCTTTCCAAGATTATTAAGATTATTAAACATCTAGCAGATGAATGTATAAATTGTATTCGATTGGGTTGGATTCAATTGGGGCACTCTAAATGGGTCAAAGTGGAATTTTTCAAAATTTGACACTACGGGTCAAAAGTCGGGACATCAAAATTCGTTTTAGAGGTATGGTTTCTTCGGCAAAGTTTCTTATTTTGATCCCTAGAATACGATTTTCCTTGAACGTTGAGCGATTTTTTTGCCTCCATACAAATCGACCCGGCCTAAAGTACATATTTGGTAATTGCACAATTGTCATTACAAATATAATTTTTTTTATATGAGGATGTCGCGTAAAATAATGACACATAATTACTAAACATCTTACGAAAAATCAAAAAATATGTGGTTACCTATATGCTTACTAGAATGAATAAAAATAATGAGTCTAAAAATTAATTTAATAAAAAAATACTTTTCATTGCATTTTTTTTATATTCGGTATTCGAAACCTGGAACTCCAGATTGTTAGTCAAGCGCTCTACCATCTGAGTTATTTCAACTTGTTATACTTGATAGATAAAAACATAATTGACTTGCTTGCACAAAATGTAATTACTTTCAAGCTTACAAAAAACAATCACAAATAAGTAGTTATATATGTACTTACTAGAGTTAAAAAAATAATAAGTCTAAAAATTTTCAAACAATTTTGAGATTATTACTTTATATTAAAAATAATGATAAAAATAAGTTCTGCTGGGCAATGCATTATTTTTGTATGAAAATAATGAGAAAATTACCTATTTACTAGTAAGTTCTTATTATTTCCCAGTGCAGAATAGCATTACCATATAAGTTGCTATATAAGTACATGTATGGCAATAGTAAGTGCTTACAATTGTCATTACAAATCTCATTACTTTTATAAGGGGCTATAGCGCAAAATAATTACATATCATTACTAACCACATTACGAAAAATAGAAATTTTTTGGCTACTTATATGCCTACCAGTATGGGCAAAAATAATTAGTTTAAAAATGAATTTTCAAAAAAACTTAATTTACTAAAAAAAAATTTTTTTTATTGAAAAAATTTTTTATCATGTTAGCAAGACTATTTATGATAAAAGATCGAAAAAAATATACTTTTGTTTTTAATTGTTTAAAATTTAAAAGTAAAATGTTTAAAACATTTTTTTTTAATTAAATGTACCCATTGACTCGAACAAAATATCAAAAATATGTACTTATGTATGTCCTTACTAGAGTTGGAAAAATAATGAGTAGATTTTTTAAAAATATTTAGATCATTACTTTATATTTAAAATAAGTACTTATGGGTAAGGCATTATTTCTTGCATTAAAATAATGGAGATAGTAAGCTGGTGTCATTACTGGTAGTGAGAAAAATAGTGACATGTCATTACCGCTTATACACTTGGTTGTGTTAAAGTAATGCAGAGACTAAGCTGCTGTGATTACTGGTTGAGAGAAAGTAATGACATGTCATTACCGTTACTATTCTGGGATGTTATACTTGATATAAATGAATTGCTTACACAAAATGTCAGTACCTTCCAGCTTACAAAAAATTAAAAATATGTGGCTATATATATACCTACTAGAGTTGAAAAAATAATGAGTCTAAAGGTAGATATTCAAAGATTTTTCAGATCAATATTTTATATTTAAAAAAATTATAAAAATAAGTACTTATGGGTAACGTACTATTTTTGTATTAAAATAATGGGAAGATTAACTAGTTATAAGTAAGCCATTATTATTTATATTAAAGTAATGTAGTAAGTAAGCTAGTATAATTACTGGTAGTCCAAAAAGTAATGATATTTCATTATCGTTTCTATACTGGGTTATTTCCCTAACAAAATATATTAATAATTTCAGTGCATTGACATTACCTGTATGTCTCAAATAACGTTACCCATAAAGTACTGTTACCGAAATAACTAAAATACCGTTAACACTAAAAAACCCGTTACCGAAATATCGAAATATCGTTACCCCTAAAATACCGTTACAGAAATAAAATAATATGGTGTTACCCTTACCGTTAACCGCATCCAATCGGTTTTGTACGCACGGAATGGGACAATATCAACTCATATTTCTCTAAAAAATAAATTTGATAGTTTTGACACTATTTTTAAGAAAATGTTACTATTTTCAGACATTTTTATTTTTTTTATTTGGCAAATTTAACACTAGTTTACAAATTTACAAAATTCAAATTGTAAAGGGCCATAGAAATTTGAATTACACTAGTTTAGAGCTAAAATGTTACAAACCTGCAACTATTTTTTTATTGTGTAACTTTTTATTGCGTTGATATGTCGCTTTCCTATCCTCTTAACAATTACAATGTCTTTAAAGTATGTCTTTATTGCTTTATAAAAAAAAAATGGGTTAATGTAATGAATGTCCGAAAAAGGAAATTTTAAAACTCAAAAATTAAAAAAAAAAAAACTGTTTTTAAGCCCAAAAATTAGAAATAAAAAAAATGCCAAAATAGCAAAATTTGTTTCCTCGGTTTATAAAAACTATGTGAGAAAAATATTTCAAAATGTAGAAGAAACAATCGCGATTTTTTAAAATTCTTGTAAATTAAATAATTGATAATATTTTGCATCTTTGAAGAAAAAATGTTATATACACTTAGAATACTATGTAGGTAAAGACCACTGAAAATGTAGTTAAAAACAAATGAAAGAACGACTTACATTTCAGTAAATTCAATTAATATTATCATTTGTTTTTTAATGTTCAAAAATTAACCACAATTGTACTAAAAATTAATCACATGTTAGTAAAAAATAAACAAACATATATTTTCTTTATTTTTTTAAATAACAAAAAACTACTGTAAAAAATTAATGTAAAATCAAAAAACAGTCATTTCATGTGGTTTGTTTTTTTTTTTTAATGAACTACAAAGTTAGTAAAAAATTTAATTTGTTCTACAAATGACTGACGTTTACATTAAAAATAAAGAAACTGTATTAAAACCCAAACGACTACATATTTTTAAAGCAGAAGTTTCCTGAGTGTACCCTTAAGAAAATCCATCAATAAAAACTGATGGTATGACATGAAAACCTTAAAAATTCCCCACATTTTCTAAATTTAAATATGGTGTCAGATTGTTTATACTAATTTCTTTTTCTTTGTGCATTAACATAAAACACGTGACTATTTAAATATAATAGGTAAACATTTCAAATTATTTATAAAAAAATTTAATATTTATTATGACAAATCATGATTATTTGTTATTGTTGGATTTAACATTGTTTGTTTATGTACTAAATAAATAATGTCATGTCAACGTTAGTTACCATCTAATATTTAAATTATACATAAGGTTGTCTTATATACAAACGGAGCTATCTACATTTTTTTTTTTTTTTGAAAATAAGATGTTGATGGCAAAATAAATTCACTGACGTAAGAGGCATCTATGGAATAAATTTCAAATTTAAACGATCATTTCAACACAGATTTTTTTTGCAAAATTAGATTGAGCTATCTGCAAACTTTTTTTTTTTGAATGGAAATTAGCTATCGACATTACTTTTTTGATGCTATAATAACTTAGTGGTGTCCAGAGTTAGGCAGACAAGGTAACGGAACTGATCGTCTTTAACTTGGTAAAGTCCAGAACCAATCCTTGCTCTTGTAACTAACTAAGAAGATTCACGACATCCGACCCTCCGGGGCAGGTGGACACCGGGCAATGATATTATAGCACCCGCAAATGTGAACAACGTTTCATCTGTTCTTGGGCCAACCCGACATATTCGGGGAATAGGGTCAAGAAGATTACGGCACTATTATTGCTGGATAGTGCAATAGGGATGGTAGCAGAAGAACCATTAAAAGTCAACGGTAGCGAACATAAGCTTCCAGGAAGCCTACGCCTGTTCTTAGTCAAAAAGGAGTGTCAGGCTCCACTAAGATCTTCTTTGTCCTTACATGCATCGAAGAAATCCTGGCAAACTAGTCAACAAAAACATGAATAAAACGCAAACAGAAAATAATAATCTCCCAGGAGGTCACAGACGTTTGTCAAATCCTACCGCTTTGCCGGCAAGCTCCACGTGTCTGGAAGGGAGCAATTCATGTTTAGACAGTATTTTAGAAATCTCTTTGAGGCCCTATGCTCCACAGGGAGTTAAGTGGAAATGAAGAAGAAGATGTATAACTTAGTGAATTTATTGGACTTAAGGATTTTGCAGCACTCGCTTACGCGATAGTTGCGATTTTAATTTTTATGCAGAAACACTTAATATTCAATACAATTTTTATTGCTAATATCATACACTAAAAAAAGTACGGATCCTCCCACTTTTTTGCTGGGAGGATCCGTGCAGAAAAATTGCTAATATTAGCAAAAAAATTTGCTAAATTCGGCAACATTTTTGCTGATTTTTCTAATTTTTTTTTGTTGATATTAGCAATTTTTCTGCAAGGATCCTCCCAGCAAAAAAAGTTTCTGACTCTACTGACTTCGTTTTTTGAGTGCAGCATTTACATCAATTCATTGACTGAAAAACACTTAGAAAAAAGTTTTCGCTTTAATTGATTCTAGCACGGTTTTCCATCAATTATCATCAAAAAAGCTTTTCTCTCGGTTTCGTTTCTTGAAAAACACTGCTTCTTATCATGTTCCACTCATTGTAAAAATTATAAGCAAAATTTAAAAAAATGCGCGAAAAAAAATTTTTTTGCGAACAAAATTTTGCGATATAATGTAATGTTGCGCATTTTTCAATAGAATTAAGTTGTTTTAAATTCAATAAATTACATAAATTGCAAAAAACATCGTTTTTACTACACTTTAAAATCGAACTTTATATCTCGAATTTCGTGAAAACTTTTAACTTTTAAAAACGACTAGCGCCATCGCATTCAGCATACTCAACTTAACAACAATAACTTTTTCCAACGCAGCAGCCATGATACATATCTGCCTGATATCTTTTCGAAAATTATACTCATCACAACTTGCATTATTACCATACAAAACATTATTTAAATCCACCCCAATATAAAAAATTACTCATTTCTAATGCAAATAGAAATAATTTAAGGGGTCTATCTTCTTATGTTGATTAATTAAAAAAGAAATACGGAGCTATTTACTACACTCAGGGAACTTCTGCTTTAAAAATATGTAGTTTTTTGGGTTGTAATACAGTTTCTTTATTTTTAATGTAAATGTCAGTCATTTGTATTATTAATAACTTTGTAGTTCATTTAAAAAAACAAACCACATGAAATGACTGTTTCGTGATTTTACTATCATTTTTTACAGTTGTTTTCTGTTTTTTAAAAAAATAAATGTTTGTTTTTTTTTGTACTAACACATCACATACCTACACTCAAAAAAATAAGTTAGTACAAAAAGTTAGTAAAACGTCTTGTAAATCAGGTATACTATTTTTTAGCAAATTTTTTTGCTAAAATCGTGTTTTCAGCTAAAATTTTGTTATACTTATTCAGCACTTAACTGTTTTATACTAATGCTTTACTAATATACTAATGTTTTACTAATTAATTTTGCTAAAAAAAATTGTGTTGATAAGCACATTAATAGTGTGGACGACAACCAGATTGATGTCGCGGCATGTCAAGATGTAGTAGAGAAGAGGAAAATGATACTAAAAAGTACAACTCCAATAAGACATATAAAAAAATCAACCATGGAAGACTTTTGTATCTGTTTTTCATACATAAAATAAAATTGAGGATTAAAACAACTTAAATTTTGCGTTGTCACCTGCTTGTGAAAATAATTGTCTATTAATAAAAATAAAAGACAAAAGAAAATATTTAAATTTAATATGTATTTCTTTAATAAATGTTAATAGATTAATAATCTAGTGTGGTCAAATTGCAAACAAACATATACAGACATGTAGACAGAGTAAAGCGAAAGACAAAGACACACGTCTTAGTATGGTTCCTTTTTCTTATTGCAAAAAAAAGGGTTGTTGTTTTCGTTTCGTTTGTTTTTGTTTATTTTTTCGTTTCGTTTCTATAATTATCTTCGGCAGTTGCGTCCTTTAAAAGAAAGCATCATTTAGACTACCATTGATGCAAGTAGTTGAAAGAAAATTTTTGTTATGTTATATATATTTATTTCTATATATTTTCAGATATTAAATTAATTCATGTCGTCAATGTGGGAAAATGAAAATTTTTATATTTCGTAATTATTGTAAACTATTTTTAAAAGAATCACAAAAATATGTTTTATGATTTTCAGCAAATATATTAACTAAATTACAATTTTTTACAATTTTTTGCGTTTTTTTCAGTCTACTAAAATTCAGCAAAAAATTTATTAATTTTTACCAACGCTTTTTTATTTCTAAAACTTTTGCTGAATCTACTAATTTTGTTGCTAAAAATCAGCTTGCTGATTTTCAGCAAAAGATTTTGCTGACATTAGCAATTTTTTTGCTAGCACCCTCCTGACTAAAATTTGTTGCTGACTTTACAAACTTTTTTTTTGAGTGTAGTTCAAAAGTGACTTAACTCAAAATTTTAGTTTTTCGGGTTTATATGTTTAAAATATCCATAATACACTTGTTTATCTATAAAACAAATTCAGTGCATTTTGTTGTTGTTTAACTGTTGCTAAAAAGCAGTTATGTCTTTCTTTATGTTTCAATTGGTATAAAGATGCAAATATTTTTTTTTTCGATTTCTGAAAAATTAAAAATTTTGAGTTGAGTCACTTATATGATGTTCATGTTTACTACAATTGTGGTTAATTTTTGGAACATTAAAAAACAAATGACAATATAGTTGAATTTACTGAAATGTAAGTCGTCCTTTCTTTAAGTGAAATTTCATTTGTTTTTAACTACATTTGCAGTGGTCTTTACCTACAAAGTATTCTAGGTGTAGAGATGGACATGTGAGCAGAATTTTGCGTGATCACGCGTGAGTGTAAAGTATTTTTTACTCAAGTGAGCGTGAGTGTTAGTAGGGAAAAATTCTTCGTAGGTGAGAGTGTGAGAGTCAAATTTTTACGTGAGTGAGTGTGCATGAGTATATTTTCTATAAATTTTTCACCGACTTACTGTTGTGTTTTAGAATACAAAATAAATGACAAAATTACATATTCAGGCCAATTATGAGTTAAATATTCACAATTTACATTGATTTTAACCTTTTATGTTTTCCTATCAGGGTTGGCAACCGTATTATTCGTTTATCGGTATTCTATAACGGTATTTTGTGAACATTTCGTTAGGATATTTTAGGGTTAACGATATTTTAAGTCATTTCGTTATATTATTTTAAGCTAACGTTATGTTGAGTTATTTCGTTTCGTTAGGTTATTTTACGGTTTATTAATTTTCGATATTTCGTGAGGTTATTATAGGGTTTACGATATTTTACGTATTTTTTTAGTATACATATGTTGCAGATAACAGCAATATCTAGCACAACTACATTAAAAAGAGCGAAATGCATTCCAAAATTGCAACAAAAATATAAATGCTTTATTAGAAAGAATGGGTTATTTTCGGATTACAGATCGTAAAAGTAGACAATCACAAATTTCATAAGTTTTTTTAGTTTTTAAAGTAACCAGTTTAGAAATCTTAGGTCGTCAAAGTCCACTAGTTTCCAAACTTTTTCAAGTTTTTGAAAAATTTTAAATTTTACTGATTTAAAAACTCAATTTTTACATTGATCCATATAGCCTCAGTGTTCACAACGTGAAACTAGTCGGATGAAACGAGGTCAAAAATGAACATTTTTCAATGTTCCGTCATGGAATGAACGATATGTATGTTTGTACGTATTTAAAGTTAACACAATAGACCGTATTGAACTATTTTTAATAATTTTAAAGTAAATGATATTTTTGAGAAAAAAATAATGTATTTCGTTACGATATTTTAGGGTTATCGATATTTTAGAATTATTTCGCTAAGTAGTTTAAGTTACATCGTTAGGGTATTTTAAGGTTATTGTTATTTAAAGTTATATCGTTATTGTTATTTTAGTTGCTTGAAACGGTATTGTATCGTTATCGGTATTTTAAGGTTAGTGTTTGCCAATCATGTTTCCGATTTGATTAATGCCATAAGTGTGAATAAAATCTAAATTTACTCGCGTGAGTAGTAAAGCAAGAGTGAGTGTGAGCGTAAGTTGATTTGCTCTCTCGTGAGCGTGAGTGAGTGTGAGTCAAAATTCACTCACGTGCCTCTAATATCTACCGTAACTCCGTGAATATTACATTTTTGCTGGGAGAAGCAAAAATGTTGCTAACTTTACTGACTTTTTTTTTTGAGTGTACGAATTATTGAAAAAAAATACATGTAGTATTTATCAACAGTTTTTGATTAATATTGTAGAAGGTCGAGATGCAAATATTTTTAATTTTATCAAATTATACAATTTTTTTTCTCTCCTGATGTTGATAGCTCCATTTGAATATAAGACATTGATATGCATGTCATTTATAATACATAAAGCAAAGTTAAATCATAAAAATAATTTCAATAAAAATATTTTTTTAATCTATAACAATAATATAAATGTAATAACAATAGTTATTTTCTTTTATTGCACAGTTACACAATGTTTTTATAATTTAAATGCCCTAAAGAGTCTCAAAGGGTATAAATGTTATTCGTGATTAAAATGTCACACTCACATATCATACACGCCTCTCCGGAATAGGATTTAATCCAAAAGTGCGAACACCAAAAATGTTTTTCTTGATTAACAATTTGGGTTGTCTCAGAAAAATATTGCGATAAAAATCAAAATCTTTGAACGAGCACTTTTTGCAAACCTCTTCTTCGAATTTGTAACAATTAAAATTTTCCAATATTGTTTAAAACTATGTGAGAAAGTCTTCAAAGTTGTAAAGGTTTTTTACCAATTATCTTTAAAGGACTTATCCTTAAAAAGGATACAGATAAAACTGGCATTGGAAAGCCTGTTCAAGTACCTTTAAAATGATATAAGTATAAAACACTGCGTTGCAAAACTATAATTTCACTAAACACATTAATTTCACTAAATTTCGTTAGTTAAGTAGTGGAATAATTTATAATTTACATATATTTTTTTAAGAATTTAAAAAAGAAAGTTTTTAAAATACATAGGTTTGAACAGCGATTTAAGGATTAAAAAAAAAAATATAAATTATGAAATATTTTTCGACCTCTGAAATGAATGACTTTATTAAATAATTGAGTCTAGGTCACCTTACCTAGAGTTCAATTATTTAATAAAGTCGATAAAAATTAATTTTATCTTCAAGGTATTACTTTTTTCAATGATAGCAGTACACTCAAAAAAATAAGTTAGTAGAAAAGTTAGTAAAACATCTTGTAAATCAGGTATACTATTTTTCAGCAAATTTTTTGCTAAAATTATGTTTTAAACTAAACTTTTAGTTATACTTAGTCAGCGTTTAACTGTTTTTAACTAATGTTTTACTAATATTTTACTAATGTTTTACTAATTTATTTTACTAATTTATTTTAGCACATCAATAGTGTGAACGACAACCAGATTAAAAGTTATACGCAGAATGAATTAGATGTCCAGATGTAGTAGTGACGAGGAAAATTATGATAAGAAGTACAACTCTAGTAAGACACATAAAAAATCAACCATGGAAGATTTTGTATCTATTTTTTCATACATAAAACAAATTGTGGATTGAAACAACTTAAATTTTGTGTTTTCACCGGCTTGTGAAAGTAATTGTCTATTAAGTAAATAAAAGAAAAAATAAAATATTTCAATTTAAAAAAGATTAAATGTGTGTTTGTAGTCAAATTGAGTGGTCAAGTTGATAACAAATATACAGCATTGCAAAAAAAGGGTTGAATATGTTACATTGAATATGTTACATTTTGTTATTTTTTCGTTTCGTTTCTCTAATTCTCAGCAGCATTAGCGTTCCTTTAAAAATAGCATCATTGAGTCAACCATTGATGTAAGTAGTTGAAAGATAATTTTGTTTATGTTATATATAATTATTTCTATATATGTATTTGCAGATATTACATTAATTCATGTCGTCTATGTGGAAGTATGAAAATTTTTATATTTTGTAACGTATTGTAAATTATTTTAAGAAGAATCACAAAAATATGTTTTATGATTTTCAGCAAAATAAATTAACTAAATAAAAATTTTCTACAATTTTTTTGAGTTTTTTTCATTCTGCTAATATTCAGCAAAAATTTTATTAATGTTAGCAAGGGTTTTTTAATTTCTAATCTACTAAGTGTTAGCAAAACTTTTGCTGAATGTACTAATTTTGTTGCTAAAAACCAGCTCGCTGATTTTCAAAATTTTTGATGAATTTACTAACCATTTTATTTGAGGGTAGCTTTAAAATAAGATACTAACGAATAACGTAACCTTTATCGTTAAAAATATATAAACGATTTTATACGACTACTTTTACGATTTTTTGAATATATGGACGTTATGTACGACTATTTTTGTGAAATTTTTAAATATTTTTCATATTTATTTTAAAATGTGATTTTTCAAGTTCTTCTGGGATTAGCTTTCCTAAACTAGATATCCTTTACCATAATTGTATGAAATCGGAAAGGGTGGAGGAAAAGGATTGGTTGACTTTATATGTGTTCAGTCTATAGGAATACCGAAGAAAATACTGCGTACAAAAGAATTTTGGCATTAAAAAAATATTTAATTGAAATTTTGTTTTCAAAGTTGTTCAAAATAAGTTATAATGGGTAATGCAAAATTTTTTTGCTATTGTAATAAAATTAACATTTTATTAGTTAATCATTATTATTTGTATTATAGTAATACAGAGAGTAAGATAGTATCACTACTGGTAGTCCAAAAAAATAAAAGTCATTATCAGTTTTTCTCAGGTTCCTTGTGATCTTTAGCAATTTTCCTTATTTGCGGTTCACCCAGACGTATACTTTATATTATAATTAATATTTATTACTCATACGCTATGTATGTCTTATAATAATACTTAGACCAAAATTATTCTAAATAGAATTTAAAAATTTTTTTCCAGAAATAAGCCAACAATTACGAAACTTTTGTGGCCTATTTCGAAAAAAAAAATTAAAAACTTTTTTTGGTTAAAATGCACCACAACCATCGTCTGCCAGCGAAACAATTATAAGTTCAGTGATGTTAACCTAAGTGTTTCGGTAAAATATATTTTTTTTTTTTTTTAATTTTCCCCACTCGAGTGTTTTACAACTTCATTTAATTAATTTTAAGTACAACTTTGTTTCGCAGCGTTCTTTTATAAAGAAAATTTTTTATTTAAAAAAGTCTTAAAGCGTTGTTTTTTAACACAAAAAACAACTAAATTTTGTAAATTCTGCGCTAAAAGTGTTTTTATGATTTAAACCATTTAACAAAAACAAACAAAAAAGTATTAAATATTTGATTCAAATTATGGAGACATGTGCAAAACAATTTCCGCTCTGGTATGATACTTTACATACCTTAAGACTCGTCAAAGAGGAAAATCGATTCTAAACTGAAATGTTTCTTCTGGGTAACTTTTTGTTGATAAACTTAGGACCAGTTTAGAGTACAAGAGTCGTCCACATGTGTGTATGGCATTTCTCTTGGATAAAATTATTTTTTTTTTTAGGAAGAAGAATTATGCAATTAGCTTTGTCCAAGCACAAAATTATATCTCTTTTTCACTTTTCGCAATTAGCAATGACAATTTTAATCAAGCTTGGGTCTTGCGTGATATGGTTCTCCAAAAGGAACAAATCAAGTTTAAAATTTATAACGAGCTTTCAACCTCCGTATATTTACAAAAATTAAGCAAATCAAAAATATTAGCTAGGTTGATACTAGTATTTCGATCTGGCTAAAGATCTCATCAGAACCCGAAGTTTTAGAAAGCTAGAGCTTAAATAACAGGCAGAACAAAAAACCCTATTAATCATCAATTTTGCTCCATTTTTGTCATCTAAGTAATCAAGCACGTGGTTAGGGTCTTTTCCTAACAAGCATCATGACGTTACTAAACTTTGAGGACCAAAAATGTTCTATTTATAAATAAAAAATTTTTAGTTTTTACTCTGGCTCAAGTAATATTTGATACAGTTTTATTAGATTTTTGTTTTTATATACATCGAGATTATTTTTATGTTATTTTCAATTTATAACGAGCTTTCAACCTATGTATATTTACAAAAATAAAGCAAATCAAACATATTAGCTAGGTTGATACTAGTATTTCGATCTGGCTAAAGATCTCATCAGAACCCGAAGTTTTAGAAAAGCTAGAGCCTCCATAACAGGCAGAACTTTAACAAAAAAACCTATTAATCATCAATTTGCTCCATTCTTGTCTTCTTAGTAATCAAGCACGTGATTAGGGCCTTTTCCTAACAAGCATCATGACGTTACTAAACTTTGAAGACCAAAAATTTTCTATTTATATATAAAAAAAATCAAAAATTTCCTTTCTAAAGCATAGTCATCTGAACCAAGCACAATTTACCGCGAGCATCTGAAGACGAATCTGAACTAAAATTAAAAGACAAATTTATTATCCACACGAAACATTTCAGATTATGATCAATTTTCGTCAAAAAAGTAGCATTGGACTCTTAATGTATGTAAAGTGTCCTACCAAAGCACAAATTATTTATTTCTAAATAAAATTTTGCATTAAAATAAAACGCAAAATTTTATTTAGAAAAGAATGCTGCACAACAAATTTGTATTTAAAATAAATGGAATTAAGTTGTAAAATACGCCAGTGAGGTAAAATTAAAAAAAATAAATATTTTTCCGAAAAACTGATTTTAACATGATTGAAATTATATTTATTTCGCTGTCAAACAATGAATAATTTTTAAAAATTATTAAAAATGCAGCAAAAACTGCAGCAAATGGGTAGAAAGGGGTTGGCATCTGCTGGTATTATTGTTACTTTTAATAATGCAACAATTTAAGCTCAATATATATAAAAATACGAAACTACGTAAATTTTTTTTAATTCGCGAAAAAATGCGTATTGGATTTGTTCTCCTAAGCCACATTTTCATCCTTCATTTGCAGATTGCGTTAATTAAAAATTTTTTCTCAAAATTTGTTCCAGAACCCCGAGGAAAAGGCACTAAACTTTGCAAAAATCTAAATATTTTCATACATAGATGATATACTTGCCTAAAGAAAAAATTTGATACCGATATTGATATGATTAAAACTTAGTCTTGCCACCATATTTGCATTTTTGGTAAAACGCAAAATAGTACGAATTCCAAAAAAAAAAAAAACAGAAACACGTATTCACTTAAATCGACTAAGAATTAAAATATGTCAATTTGACATTTAAATTACAAACATTTCCGTACAAAAAACTTAAAAATCATTTTCTTATATCCCAGAAAATAGAATATATCTGGGCATGCGTTGACACATTTTATATACCCCCTTAAAAAAGCCTTTCAGGTGATACTATGTAGGTAAAGACCACTGCAAATGTAGTTAAAAACAAATGAAATTTCAGAAAGGATTACTTACATATCAGAGTCATTCCATGTCAGACCGTACGATTTTTGCTAAAAATTGATTTTGATGGCTCCGATGTCTTTGAAAATGTTAGTACGTATTCTTTATAAAAAAATATTTTACACGTGTTTCCAGAAAAAAATTAAACATTTTTTTTCAAAAAGTTATGTGGATTTGAAAATCGTCAAAATAGTGAAAAATCTTCCGACATGACAACTTTTAAACTAATGTTTTTCTAAAACTAGTGAATGGATTTTAAAGTTTAATACCTAATTTTAAAGGTATTTGAACCTTATTTTTAAAAATTATTTTATTTTTTTTAATTTTTTTTTTTTTTATTAAAATTTGGCTTTTTTTTAATTAATTTCTGTTTTCTACCATCTTCGAACAAGTCGAAAAATCTAAAAATAATATTTTCTTAAAGCTCAATATAACCTTAATATTCCCTGTAAATTTCAGAAATTAAGTCGAATGGATTCCATTTTTTAACGATTTTTAAGGAGAAGGTTCAAGTACCTTTAAAATAAGGTATTAAACGTTAAAATCCATTCACTAGTTTTAGAAAAAGATCAGTTTAAAAGTTGTAATGTCGGATGACTTTTCACGATTTTGACGATTTTTAACTGCCCATAACCCAATGCTGCCAACTCAATTAGTTCCAAAATCGTCAAATTTGGTTTTGAAAAAATCTTCAAAATCGTCATTTTGAGAATGAGAAATCGTCAAAGAATCGTCATTCCGAAAACTATTTCATTTCAATAAAAAAAATTAAAATTTTACGTTTTAATCACTTTAATTGTAATTATTTCACAATTTTAAAGTTCTTTTTTATTAGTTCCTTTACAAATGACTCTGAGTCTTAAAAACACAACTCCCAATACTTATTTCGGGGAATAGAATTTTAAAATCACTGACCTATTTTAAAATCTGCAAAATTCTTTTAGTTTTAAAATTTTTCCCGATATTTGGTTTCACAAAATTTGGACATACATACAATAAAAAGGGAATTAAAGAAAAATATTGATTTACCTAGAATCAAAAATATAGAAAATCACCCTTTTATCAGTGATTTTGTTGTAAAAAAGGTGTTCGGTCTGACATGGAATGACTCATCAGTAAATTCAACTAACGTTGTCATTTGCTTTTTAATGTTTCAAAAATGAACCACAATTGTACTAAAAATAAACCACATACATACATATATTAGTAAAAAATAAACAAACAAAGAACGACTGTAAAAAATGAATGTAAAATCATAAAACAGTCATTTGATGTGGTTTGTTTTTTTAAATGAACCAGAAGGTGAGTAAAAAATTTTATTTGTTCTACAAATGACTGACATTTACATTACAAAATAAAGAAACTGTATTACGACCCAAACAACTAAATATTTTTATGTTGCGTATACGTTGCCTTTAGTTAAAGTACAAACTTCTTTGAAAAACTTAAAAAAATACCATTTTTGAAAACGGTCCAGCTCACGGGGATCTTAATGCTAGACACGAAATATTGTGGGGATCATTATAAAACAAACCAAAGAACATTTTGAGGAGTGGACAAAAGATATTTTTTTTCGTGACTCAGTCTAATATGCAGTGTTGAACTTAAATTTCAAATTAAAAAATCAACAAGTTTATTTAATGTTATCTAAATATTTTTCAATTGTCATACCCCATACTAAGATATATTTTACTTTGCATACATTTATCACTAGGTGACAGTGTTAAAACACCATTTAAATGAGTTGTATTGTTTGATTTGATTTGTGATGTCCAGCTGGCTATTAAGCCATATAAGTCATGAAGACACCCTATACACAGCATATATGGTTTATTAGCCTACAACATAACTTTTTCTGTAATTGTTAATTTCGATACTTTATTAAAATACCTTATTGAAATCAGGGGCCGAATTACGGCCTTAGTGTTCGAGTGAAATCGTTCGTAAACAGTTTTTTTCAATTACAAAAATACTAATAATAAAAGCAATAAGTTTTACATTTATTTCTAATCAAGGACCGAACTACAACATTCCTGTTAAAAAAAAAAATTATTTAAAATGTTTTATTTTCAGAAAAAGAAAATTAATTTCGATCGAAAAATTACAATCACGAATGCCGTAATTCGGTCCCAGTAGTTTTTAGTGACTTTTATTATAAATTTCATGTAAACCGATTTTATACGCACGAAAGTATGTCGCATTTAAATGGGTATTTAAATCTATCATTTTATTTGCCAAAATTCGAATATATTATAAGATCGTCCCTTTAAAAATATAGATAATATGTAACTATTTTTGAATTTTAGTTTTTATTTACGTTTAGATTTTTGACAAAATTTCAATTGAATTTGCACCAATTAAATGTTTATGCCATTAAATAAATTAGTACAAGTTATTGTAAATTCGTTGTTGATCGATTCAAATTTTTCCTCATCTCTTTTTTAATACAAATTTATGCATAAACAATACTATAAATTGCAATATTTTATTTTTTTTTGTGTTAGACAAGTTGTCACGCTGAGAACACACATGGTTAGTAGATAATTTGCATATAAGTACATGTTCATATAAAGTATCGAAAATATAGTACACTTAAGAATTGTATGCCCAGTAGGAAAAGTAGGGATAACACAATTATGTTTTTCTTTTTTTTTTTAATTACACACCCTCGACAAGTTTACCCAACAAAAATAAGTGCTTATTTAATTACCGAGCGCTTCCGAAACAATTACAGAAGGCACGATTTTGTTCGCGATGTCCCACTTGGTATGTCTCTTTTAAGCAGGTGAAAAGCACATATTTTATGTGCTCTAAGAAACAATAAATTCATGACTTCGTAGGCAATAAAAAACGTTTTTTTTTTTGTTTGTTGAAAACATCAGTGCTTCATTACTGCTTTATTATGAGCATTCTTTACACTCAAAAAAAATAAGTTAGTAGAAAAGTTAATAAAACATCTTGTAAATCAGGTATACTATTTTTCAGCAAATTTTTTGCTAAAATTATGTTTTAAAACTAAAATTTTAGTTATACTTAGTCAGCACTTAACTGTTTTGAACTAATGTTTTACTAATATTTTACTAATGTTTACTAATTTATTTTGCTAAAAAAATTGTGCTGATTAGCACATCAATAGTGTAAACGACAACCAGATGAAAAGTTATACGCAGAATGAATTAGATGTCAAGATGTAGTAGTGAGGAGAAAAATTATACTAAAAAGTACAACTCTAGTAAGACACATAAAAAAAAATCAACCATGGAAGATTGTGTATCTGTTTTTCATACATAAAACAAAATTGTGGATTTAAACAACTTAAATTTTGCGTTTGTAGTCAATGTGTGTAGTCAAATTGCAAACAAATATACAAAATTGTGGATTGAAACAACTTAAATTTTGCGTTTGTAGTCAAATTGCAAACAAATATACAAAATTGTGGATTGAAACAACTTAAATTTTGCGTTTGTATTCAAATTGTGTAGTCAAATTGCAAACAAATATACAGCAGGTAGACAAACTAAAGCGAAAGACATTGCAAAAAAAAGGGTTGTATATGTTACAAATTTTTTGAGTTTTTTTCAGTCTACTAATATTCAGCAAAAACTTTATTAATGTTTAGCAAAGGTTTTTTAATTTCTAATCCACTAAGTTTTAGCAAACTTTTGCTTAATCTACTAATTTTGTGCTAAAAATCAGCTCGCTGATTTTCAGCAAGAGATTTATCAATTTTTTGCCTAAAATTTTGCTGACTCAGCAAATTTTTTTGCTGACTTTACTAACTTTTTATTTGAGTGTACTGCTTCATTGTAAGCATTTTTCAATGCTTCAACGAAGGCAATTAGGGAAGCACAACAGAATGCCTTCTCTAATTGCTTTATTGTAAGCAAGGCGGTGAAGTGCTGTTTTGGAAGCATACAACTGTAGTTAGTGCTTACCAAAGCGAGGTTATTTTTTGCTGGGTACTTGCTTTGAATGCCGATATGTAATTTTTAATTGATACCCTGATTCTAAATCCGGCATCCAAATTTTTTCATCACATCACAATTTTGAGAAAACTGCGATTAAAGTTGTAGTGAACACAATTGTAAAGCCTAACCAAAATCGTAGATTTTGTTTAAATTGTGACACTTTCCAAAATAAAACTTTATGAAATGCTTAATTTTAGTGGCTATTACAAACAAGTTTACTCCCAATTGTTTTTCATATTTGTGTAATTAAATAACTTTTAAATTCCACAACTTTTCAACAAATGTTCAGAAAATGTTCTTCTAACGATGCAAAAGTGCCATGTGCTTTTTACGCCTTTTTTTTTAACCGAAAAGTACGCTTTTTAAGCGTTTTAAGATTTTTGGTTGAGCTTTTTACTCTCGAAAGTTGGCAACTCTGGTACAAGTTCATGACATTTAGATGCTCGAAACAAGTGCATGAATTTAATATTTTTGATGCCTTAAAATGTGCTCTTCCGAGATGGCATGATTTGTCAAAATTTTTTATGATAAGAAGAAGTTCTTAATAAAAGCTAGGAATTCAGGACATTTAGATGATCTCGTACAAGAATCTTAACATTTATCATTGCTATTCGAAGCGAATCAGGCGCAAATCTCCTTACGAAACTGCTACACGGGCTCAGTATGTTTTTTTATCTCAATGGATAAATGTTTTTTATCTCAATCGATACAAGATATATAAAATTCGGCACAGCTGACATTAATGCTTTCATTTGTTAACTCAGAAAATTTATTTCAGTTGAAAAACAAATTTTATGAAATTTTAATAAACACCGATAAATAAAAAAAGTTCAGAAGTTTTTTCTAGCAATATATAATGTTTCACCGTGTAACTTGGATAGGTTTT
>CM037855.1:39008540-39105257 GCA_021234595.1 Delia radicum | reverse complement strand
GTGAAATTTCATTTTGTCTTTACCTACAAAGTATTCTACGTGTAGAGATGGACATGTGAGCAGAATTTGCGTGATCACGCGTGAATGAAAAGTATTTTTTACTCAAGTGAGCGTGAGTGAGTGTTAGCAGGGAAAAATTCTCGTAGGTGAGGGTGTGAGAGTCAAATGTTTACGCGAGTGAGTGTGCGTGCGTGAGTATATTTTCTATAAATTTTTCACCGACTTACTGTTGTGTTTTTAGAATACAAAATAAATGACAAAATTACATATTCAGGCCAATTATGAGTTAAATATTCACAATTACATTGATTTTAACCTTTTATGTTTTCCTATCAGGGTTGGCAACCGTATTATTCGTTTATCGGTATTCTATAACGGTATTTTGTGAACATTTCGTTAGGATATTTTAGGGTTAACGATATTTTAAGTCATTTCGTTATATTATTTTAAGCTAACGTTATGTTGAGTTATTTCGTTTCGTTAGGTTATTTTACGGTTTATTAATTTTCGATATTTCGTGAGGTTATTATAGGGTTTACGATATTTTACGTATTTTTTTAGTATACATATGTTGCAGATAACAGCAATATCTAGCACAACTACATTAAAAAGTGCGAAATGCATTCCAAAATTGCAACAACAATGAAAAATGCTTTAGTGGCGACCCGGTAGGCTAGTTGGCAGCGTGCTGGCTTATTAGTGCGGGGGTCGTGGGTTCGATTCCCACCAGAGGCACTGGTCTGTTTTCGCTACAAAGCGCCGAAGGCCATAGTAGCTAGTGCTCGGTTAGGGTAATAGTATATAATTTGTAATTATATGATTATTAATTAATAAAAACAAAAAAAAAAAAAAAAAAAAAATGCTTTATTAGAAAGAATGGGTTATTTTCGGATTACAGATCGTAAAAGTAGACAATCGCAAATTTCATAAGTTTTTTTAGTTTTTTTAGTTTTTAAAGTAACCAGTTTAGAAATCGTAGGTCGTCAAAGTCCACTAGTTTCCAAACTTTTTCAAGTTTTTGAAAAATTTTAAATTTTACTGATTTAAAAACTCAATTTTTACATTGATCCATGTAGCCTCAGTGTTCACAACGTGAAACTAGTCGGATGACATGAGGTCAAAAATGCCAATTTTTCAATGCTTCCGTCATGGAATGAACGACATGTATGTTTGTATGTAATTAAAATTGACAAAAATAGAACCTAATGAACTATTTTTATAGTTTTAAAGCAATGATGTTTTTGAGAAAAAAAGAATGTATTTTGTTACGAAATTTTAAGGTTATCGATATTTTAGAATTATTTCGCTAAGTAGTTTAAGTTACATCGTTAGGGTATTTTAAGGTTATTGTTATTTTAAGTTATTTCGTTAGTGTTATTTTAACGTTAAAATAGTTCCTTGAAACGGTATTGCATCGTTATCGGTGTTTTAAGGTTAGTGTTTGCCAACCATGTTTCCGATTTGATTAATGCTTCGTGAATTTTCGAGACTCGAGTGAACCACACGTGATCACCCGTGAGTGTGAGTAAAATCTAAATTTACTCGCGTGAGTGAGTGTGAGTAGTAAAGCAAGAGTGAGTGTGAGCGTAAGTTGATTTTCTCTCTCGTGAGCGTGAGTGAGTGTGAGTCAAAATTCACTCACGTGCCTCTAATATCTACCGTAACTCCGTGAATATTACATTTTTGCTGGGAGAAGCAAAAATGTTGCTAACTTTACTGACTTTTTTTTGAGTGTACGAATTATTGAAAAAAAAAATACATGTAGTATTTATCAACAGTTTTTGATTAATATTGTAGAAGGTCGAGATGCAAATATTTTTAATTTGATCAAATTATACAGTTTTTTTTTTCTCTCCTGCACTCTTGTATTGATGTTGATAGCTCCATTTGAATATAAGACATTGATATGCATGTCATTTATAATACATAAAGCAAAGTTAAATCATAAAAATAATTTCAATAAAAATATTTTTATTCTTTAACAATAATATAAATGTAATAACAATAGTTATTTTCTTTTATTGCACAGTTACACAATGTTTTTATAATTTAAATGCCCTAAAGAGTCTCAAAGGGTATAAATGTTATTCGTGATTAAAATGTCACACTCACATATCATACACGCCTCTCCGGAATATGATTTAATCCAAAAGTGCGAACACCAGAAATGTTTTTCTTGATTAACAATTTGGGTTGTCTCAGAAAAATATTGCGATAAAAAATCAAAATCTTTGAACGAGCACTTTTTGCAAAACTCTGCTTCGAATTTGTAACAATTCAAATTTCCCAATATTGTTTAAAACTATGTGAGCAAGTCTTTAAAGTTGTAAAGGTTTTTTACCAATTATTTTAAAAGGACTTATACTACAAAAGGATACAGATAAAACTGGCATTTGAAAGCCTGTTCAAGTACTTTTAAAATGATATAAGTATAAAACACTGAGTTGCAAAACTATAATTACACATTTATTTTCACTAAAGTTAAGTAGTGGAATAATTTATAGTTTACATATATTTTTTTAAGAATTTAAAAAGAAAGTTTTTAAAATACATCGGTTTGAACAGCGCTTTAAGGATTAAAAAAAAAAAATTATAAATTATGAAATATTTTTCGACCTCTGAAATGAATGACTTTATTAAATAATTGAGTCTAGGTCACCTTACCTAGAGTTCAATTATTTAATAAAGTCGATAAAAATTAATTTTATCTTCAAGCAATTACTTTTTTCAATGATAGCAGTACACTCAAAAAAATAAGTTAGTAGAAAAGTTAGTAAAACATCTTGTAAATCAGGTATACTATTTTTCAGCAAATTTTTTGCTAAAATTATGTTTTAAAACTAAACTTTTAGTTATACTGAGTCAACACTTAACTGTTTTGAACTAATGTTTTACTAATATTTTACTAATATTTTACTAATTTATTTGCTAAAAAAAATTGTCCTGATTAGCACATCAATAGTGTGAACGACAACCAGATTAAAAGTTATACGCAGAATGAATTAGATGTCCAGATGCAGTAGTGACGAGGAAAATTATGCTAAAAAGTACAACTCTAGTAAGACACATAAAAATCAACCATGGAAGATTTTGTATCTATTTTTCTTACATAAACAAAATTGTGGATTGAGACAACTTAAATTTTGTGTTTCAACCGGCTTGTGAAAGTAATTGTCTATTAATTAAATAAAAGACAAAATAAAATATTTCCACTTAAAAAAGGATTAAATGTGTGTTTGTAGTCAAATTGAGTGGTCAAGTTGATAACAAATATACAGCAGGTAGACAGAAAGATTTTTATGTTTCCTTTTTCTTATTGCAAAAAAAGGGTTGAATATGTTACATTGAATATGTTACATTTTGTTATTTTTTCGTTTCGTTTCTATAATTCTCAGCATCATTACCGTTCCTTTAGAAGATAGCATCATTGAGTCAACCATTGATGTAAGTAGTTGAAAGATAATTTTGTTTATGTTATGTATAATTATTTCTATATATGTATTTGCAGATATTACATTAATTCATGTCGTCTATGTGGAAGTATGAAAATTTTTATATTTTGTAACGTATTGTAAATTATTTTAAAAAGAATCACAAAAATATGTTTTATGATTTTCAGCAAAATAAATTAACTAAACAAAAATTTTCTACAATTTTTTTGAGTTTTTTTCATTCTGCCAATATTCAGCAAAAATTTTATTAATGTTCAGCAAGGGTTTTTTAATTTCTAATCTACTAAGTGTTAGCAAAACTTTTGCTGAATGTACTAATTTTGTTGCTAAAAACCAGCTCGCTGATTTTCAAAATTTTTTGATGAATTTACTAACCATTTTATTTGAGGGTAGCTTTAAAATAAGATACTAACGAATAACGTAACCTTTATCGTTAAAAATATATAAACGATTTTATACGACTACTTTTACGATTTTTTGAATATATGGACGTTTATGTACGACTATTTTTGTGAAATTTTTAAATATTTTTCATATTTATTTTAAAATGTGATTTTCAAGATCCTCTGGGATTAGCTTTCCTAAACTAGATATCCTTTACCATAATTGTATGAAATCGGAAAGGGTGTAGGAAAAGGATTGGTTGACTTTATATGTGTTCAGTCTATAGGAATACCAAAGAAAATACTGTGTACAAAAAGAATTTTGGCATTAAAAAAATTATTTAATTGAAATTTTGTTTTCAAAGTTGTTTAAAATAAGTTATAATGGGTAATGCAAAATTATTTTGCTATTGTAATAAAATTAACATATTATTAGTTAATCATTATTATTTGTATTATAGTAATACAGAGAGTAAGATAGTATCACTACTGGTAGTCCAAAAAAATAAAAAGTCATTATCATTTCTGCTCATGTTCCTTGTGATCTTTAGCAATTTTCCTTATTTGCGGTTCACACAGACGTATACTTCATATTATAATTAATATTTATTACTCATACGCTATGTATGTCTTATAATAACACTTAGACCAAAATTATTCTAAATAAAATTAAAAAATATTTTTCCAGAAATAAGCCAACAATTACGAAATTTTGTGCCTCATTCCTATAAAAAATTCGAAACTTTTTTGGTTAAAATGCACCACAACCATCGTCTGCCAGCGAAACAACTATAAGTTCAGTGATGTTAACCTAAGTGTTTCGGTTAAATATATTATATATTTTTTTTTAATTTTCCCCACTCGCGTGTTTTACAACTTCATTTAATTAATTTTAAGTACAATTTTGTTTCGCTGCGTTCTTTTTAAAAGAAAATATGCAATTTATTTAAAAAAAGTCTTAAATCGTTGTTTTTTAACACAAAAAACAACTAAATTTTGGACAATTCTGTGCTAAAAGTGTTTTTACGATTTAAACCATTTAACAAAACAAACAAAAAAGTATTAAATATTTGATTCAAATTATGGAGACATGTGCAAAACAATTTCTGCTCTGGTATGATACTTTACATACCTTAACCCTCTAACCGGTAAGACCGTCTTAAGACGGTCTTCCGGTTTTGGGCTCCAATGCTGTACTATAAATTGTATCGCTCCAAAAAAGTGAAAAATGTCATTAGACAACATTGTTTTACATTTGTTATACTTACCAAAACTCACTGACAAGTAGTTTGTCAGCTGTTATCAAACAAATGCAAAACGTCAACAAATTATCATCGAAAATTATTTCGCAAAATTAATTTTTCGCAACTATTAAAAAACACATTTAAAAAAAGTGATCGACTCAAATATTTTATTGTAAGTAGATAACATATTATATTTGAGTTTTATTATGTATTTGAAGTGAAAAAGAAAAAAAAAATTGTGATTTATAAACTTAATAGTGAAGGCCGTCTTAAGACGGTCTTGCCGGTTTGTGTGTACAAAAATTTCCCTCTCTTTTAATTGTTGGTTTCACCCTTTATTGTCAATAAAATCATTATTGTTTCTTTATTATTTTATTAATTTCATCCTTTTATTTAACTCGTGTTATAGATGGATCTTTCTAAACGTTCTTATAAGAAAAAGATCAATTCCTAATTTAGAAAGCTATTGGGGGAAAAATGCCTTCTTGCCGATTCAAATGTGTATGAAGTCCAAACAATTTCTTTCTATCAAGAAATATCTATCATTTCAAGATGAATCACAGCGAATGAAGAAAGGTGAACCGGGCTATGACCCATTGTTCCGCATCCGCACTTTGGCCAACAAAATAAACAACCGATTGGATTCAATACCAAAAACGGCTAGATTATGCGTCGAAACAGATGTGAAGCACAAAGACCAAAACACCATCTCCGCCAATACATGCCCAATAAGCCGCATAAGTGGGGGATCAAATTGTTCGTGCTTTGTGACTCAAACGGTTTCGCCTACCGTTTTGAAATCTACAATGGCGCGGGAGATAATATCATCTTACCCGATACACCGGACCTTGGAGCTACATCAAATGTGGTAGTTCGTAGGGCCTGTAGGGCGACCATCATATGCTCAAAATCTCGATGAGCCTTTATCACAACAGCCTGGTATATCAAGTGTTGGGAAAAGAGCTGTTCATCAAGTTGCTGATGTTCAGTTCGATGGTATCGATCATTTTAATGTATGGATGGATAGAAAAGCAAAAAAAAATGTAAACATTGCAAGAAATCTGACACCTAAGTCGTTTGTTCCAAATGCAACCTGCATTTATGCGGTCAAGTCGATAAGAATTGTTTTTGGGACTACCACCATCGTAAATAATAAATAATTTAGCTAATTTTCCTCCTTTATTTCAACAAAACTTTTTTGTATATAAAATTTACCTGTGATGTTTTATTACAACGCAAACCGGCAAGACCGTCTACAGACGGTCTTCACTATTTTTTACCTGGCGTTCGTTCAGAATGTTGTTTTTACCTGAAAATTAAAACTTGAGTTTCTTTTGACTATATCTACTTGAAAAAAAAATATTGGCTTGATCCGATCATTTTTACGGTCTTGCCGGTTAGAGGGTTAAGACTCGTCAAAGAGGAAAATCGATTTTAAACTGAAATGTTTCTTCTGGGTAACTTTTTTGTTGATAAACTTAGGACCAGTTTAGGGTGCAAGAGTCGGCCACATGTGTGTATGGCATTTCTCTTGGATAAAATGATTTTTTTTTTAGGAAGAAGAATTATTTCCAAGCACAAAATTCAAAAATCTAACTATTAAACAAAATTATATTTTAATTATTACAAAAACTCATCTCTTTTTCACTTTTCGCAATTAGCAATGCCAATTTTAATCAAGCTTGGGTCTTGCGTGATATGGTTCTCCAAAAGGAAAAAATCAAGTTTCAATTTATAACGAGCTTTCAACCTCCGTCTATTTACAAAAATAAAGCAAATCAAACATATTAGCTAGGTTGATACTAGTATTTCCATCGGGATAAAGATCTCATCAGAAGCCGAAGTTTAAGAAAAGCTAGAGCCTCAATAACAGGCAGAACTTTAACAAAAAACCCTATTAATCATCAATTTTGCTCCATTCTTGTCTTCTTAGTAATCAAGCACGTGGTTAGGGTCTTTTCCTAACAAGCATCATGACGTTACTAAACTTTTAGGACCAAAAATGTTCTATTTATAAATAAAAAATTTTTAGTTTTTACTCTGGCTCAAGTAAAATTTGATACAGTTTTATTAGATTTTGTTTTTATATACATCGAGATTATTTTTATGTTAGTTTTAATTTATAACGAGCTTTCAACCTCTGTATATTTACAAAAATAAAGCAAATCAAACATATTAGCTAGGTTGATACTAGTATTTCGATCTGGCTAAAGATCTCATCAGAACCCGAAGTTTTAGAAAAGCTAGAGCCTCCATAACAGGCAAAAATTTAACAAAAAAACCTATTAATCATCAATTTTGCTCCATTCTTGTCTTCTTAGTAATCAAGCACGTGATGAGGGCCTTTTCCTAACAAGCATCATGACGTTACTAAACTTTGAAGACCAAAAATTTTCTATTTATATATAAAAAAATCAAAAATTTCCTTTCTGAAGTATAGTCATCTGAACCAAGCACAATTTACCGCGAGCATCTGAAGACGAATCTGAACTAAAATTAAAAGACAAAGTTATTATCCACACGAAACATTTCAGATTATGATCGATTTTCGTCAAAAAATTAGCATTGGACTCTTAATGTATGTAAAGTGTCATACCAAAGCACAAATTGTTTATTATTTCTTTATAATTTGAAAGAAAATATTTATGTATTATTTATGTGTATCAAATCATAAAAACACTTTTAGCGCAAAATGTTACAAAATTTAGTTAGTTTTCTTTTCTAAATAAAATTTTGCATTAAAATAAAACGCAAAATTTTATTTAGAAAAGAATGCTGCACAACAAATTTGTATTTAAAATAAATGGAATTAAGTTGTAAAATACGCCAGTGAGGTAAAATTAAAAAAAAAAATTAAATATTTTTCCGAAAAACTGATTTTAACATGATTGAAATTATATTTATTTCGCTGTCAAACAATGAATAATTTTTAAAAATTATGAAAAATGCAGCAAAAACTGCAGCAAATGGGTAGAAAGGGGTTGGCATCTGCTGGTATTATTGTTACTTTTAATAATGCAACAATTTAAGCTCAATATATATAAAAATACGAAACTACGTAAATTTTTTAATTCGCGAAAAAATGCGTATTGGATTTGTTCTCCTAAGCCACATTTTTATCCTTCATTTGTAGATTGCGTTAATTAAAAATTTTTTCTAAAAATTTGTTCCAGAACCCCGAGGAAAAGGCACTAAATTATGCAAAAATCTAAAATATTTTCATACATAGATGATACACTTTCCTAAAGAAAAATTTCGATATTGATATGATTAAAACATAGTCTTGCCACCATATTTGCATTTTTGGTAAAACGCAAAATAGTACGAATTCCAAAAAAAAAAAAACAGAAACACGTATTCACTTAAATCGACTAAGAATTAAAATATGTCAATTTGACATTTAAATTACAAACATTTCCGTACAAGAAACTTAAAAATCATTTTCTTATATCCCAGAAAATAGAATATATCTGGGCATGCGTTGACATACTTTATATACCCCCTTAAAAAGGCCTTTCAGGTGATACTATGTAGGTAAAGACCACTGCAAATGTAGTTAAAAACAAATGAAATTTCAGAAAGGATTACTTACATATCAGAGTCATTCCATGTCAGACCGTACGATTTTTGCTAAAAATTGATTTTGATGTCTCCGATGTCTTTCAACATGTTAGTACGTATTCTTTATTAAAAAATATTTTACACTTGTTTCCAGAAAAAAATTAAACATTTTTTTAAAAAAGTTATGTGCATTTAAAAATCGTCAAAATAGTGAAAAATCTTCCGACATGACAACTTTTAAACTAATGTTTTTCTAAAACTAGTGAATGGATTTTAAAGTTTAATACCTAATTTTAAAGGTATTTGAACCTTATTTTAAAAAATTATTTTATTTTTTTTTTAATTTTTTTTTTTTTTTATTAAAATTTGGCTATTTTTTTAATTAATTTCTGTTTTCCACCATCTTCGAACAAGTCGAAAAATCTGAAAATAATATTTCTTAAAGCTCAATATAACCTTAATATTCCCTGTAAATTTCAGAAAGGAAGTCGAATGGATTCTATTTTTTAACGATGTTTAAGGAGAAGGTTCAAGTACCTTTAAAATAAGGTATTAAACATTAAAATCCATTCACTAGTTTTAGAAAAAGATCAGCTTAAAAGTTGTCATGTCGGATGACTTTTCACGAATTTCAACTGCCCATAACCTTCTCAAAAAAAAATTTTCATTTTTTTCTGGAAACACGGGTAAAATATTTTTTAATGTTTAATGCGTCTGGTAAATTTAAAGTAAATCGGAAGAGGTGTTGTAAAAAAGGTGTTCGGTCTGACATGGAATGACTCATCAGTAAATTGTACTAAAAATAAACCACATAGGTATATTAGTAAAAAATAAACAAACATTTTTTTTTTATTTTTTTAAATAACAAAGAACGACTGTAAAAAATGAATGTAAAATCATAAAACAGTCATTTGATGTGGTTTGTTTTTTTAAATGAACCAGAAGGTGAGTAAAAAATTTTATTTGTTCTACAAATGACTGACATTTACATTACAAAATAAAGAAACTGTATTACGACCCAAACAACTAAATATTTTTATGTTGCGTATACGTTGCCTTTAGTTAAAGTACAAACTTCTTTGAAAAACTTAAAAAAATACCATTTTTGAAAACGGTCCAGCTCACGGGATCTTAATGCTAAACACGAAATATTGTGGGGATCATTATAAAACAAACCAAAGAACATTTTGAGGAGTGGACAAAAGATATTTTTTTTCGTGACTCAGTCTAATATGCAGTGTTGAACTTAAATTTCAAATTAAAAAATCAACAAGTTTTATTTAATGTTATCTAAATATTTTTCAATTGTCATACCCTATACTAAGATATATTTTGTTTTGCATACATTTATCACTAGGTGACAGTGTTAAAATACCATTTAAATGAGTTGTATTGTTTGATTTGATTTGTGATGTCTAGCTGGCTAATAAACCATATAAGTCATGAAGACACCCTATACACAGCATATATGGTTTATTAGGCTACAACATAACTTTTTCTGTAATTGTTAATTTCGATACTTTATTAAAAATAACTTATTGAAAACAGGGGGCCGATTTACGGAATTCGTGGTCGAGTGAAATCGTTCGTAAACAGTTTTTTCAACTACAAAAATACTAATAATGAAAGCAATAAGTTTTACATTTATTTCTAATCAAGGACCGAACTACAACATCCCTGATCAAAAAATTAAAATGTTTTATTTTCGAAAATAGAAAATTAAATTCAATCGAAAAATTACGAACATGAGTGCCGTAATTCGGCCCCAGTAGTTTTTAGTGACTTTTATTATAAAATTCATGTAAAAGGGTTTATACACACGAAAGTATGTCGCATTTAAATGAGTACAGTGCACTCCTCGAAAATATGAACACCCTAAAATATGAACAACCCAAAATATGAACATTTTTTTTCTTCCATTGACTGCTCTAAAATATGAACAACTTAGTGACAAAGCTTTAAAATATGAGCAGCTTATTTTTGTATTTTTAACGTATTTTTCGCAAAATAACTTTTAAATTTAGTTTCTTTTTCAAAAATTAATTGTTTGTTTTTTAATCAAATAAACAATAAATAAAAAATTTAACATAAAAAACTTTTATTTTTATTGGAAAAACGTTTTTAAAGGTAAATTAGATGACATTCGCAAATATGAACAATCATGCAAAAGTGAACTGGCTTGGTTTTAATTAGTTCATATAATCGCGATTGCACTGTATTTAAATCATTTTATTTGCACAAATTCGAATATATTATAAGATAAACTCTTTAAAAATATAGATAAAATGTAATTATTTTTGAATTTTATTTTTTTTTTTTTTGTACGTTTAGATTTTTGATAAAATTTCCATAGAATTTGCCACAATTAAAGGTGTATGCCCTTAAATAAATGTGTACAAGTTATCGTAAATTCGTTGTTGATCGATTCAAATTTTTCCTCATGTCTTTTTTAATACAAATTTATGCATAAACAATACTATAAACTGCAATATTTTATTTGTTTTGTGTTAGGCAAGTTGTCACGCTGAGAACACACATGGTTAGTAGATAATTTGCATATAAGTACATGTTCATATAAAGTATCGAAAATATAGTACACTTAAGAATTGTATGCCCAGTAGGAAAAGTAGGGATAACACAATTATAATTTCCTTTTTTTTTTAATTACACACCTCGACAAGTTTACCCAACAAAAAGTAGTGCTTACCCAGAAGCAGTTCTGGAAGGCATTATTTAATTACCGAGCGCTTCCGAAACAATTAAAGAAGGCACGATTTTTGTTCGCGATGTCCCACTTGGTATGTCTCTTTTATGAAGGTGAAAAGCACATATTTTATGTGCTCTAAGAAACAATAAATTCATGACTTCGTAGGCAATAAAAACGTTTTTTTTTTTTTGTTTGTTGAAAACATCAGTGCTTCATTACTGCTTTATTGTGAGCATTCTTTACACTCAAAAAAATAAGTTAGTAGAAAATTTAGTAAAACATCTTGTAAACCAGGTATAGTATTTTTCAACAAATTTTTTGCTAACAATATGTTTTAAACTAAAATTTTAGTTATACTTAGTCAGCACTTAACTGTTTTGAACTAATGTTTTACTAATATTTTACTAATGTTTACTAATTTATTTTGCTAAAAAAAATGTGCTGATTAGCACATCAATAGTGTGAACGACAACCAGATTAAAAGTTATACGCAGAATGAATTAGATGTCAAGATGTAGTAGTGACGAGAAAAAATTATACTAAAAAGTACAATTTTAGTAAGACACATAAAAAAATCAACCATGGAAGATTTTGTATCTGTTTTTCATACATAAAACAAAATTGTGGATTGAAACAACTTAAATTTTGAGTTTGTAGTCAATGTGTGTAGTCAAATTGCAAACAAGTATACAAAATTGTGGATTGAAACAACTTAAATTTTGCGTTTGTATTCAAATTGTGTAGTCAAATTGTAAACAAATATACAGCAGGTAGACAAACTAAAGCGAAAGACATTGCAACAAAAAAGGGTTGTATATGTTACATTTTGTTATTTTTTAGTTTTGTTTATATAATTCTCTGCGGTATTAGCGTTCCTTTAAAAGATAGCATCATTGAGACAACAATTGATGTAAGTAGTTAAAAGATAATTTTGTTTATTTTATATATAATTATTTCTATTGTTTTTACATATTATATTAATTCGTGTAGTCAATGAACATTTTGATATTTTGTAACGTATTGTAAATTATTTCAAGCGGAATCACAAAAATATATAGTCTGATTTTCAGCAAAATAAATTAACTAAAGTATAAATTTTTTACAAATTTTTTGAGTTTTTTTCAGTCTACTAATATTCAGCAAAAATTTTATTAATGTTTAGCAAAGGTTTTTTAATTTCTAATCCACTAAGTTTTAGCAAAACTTTTGCTGAATCTACTAATTTAAAGATTTTGCTGACATTAGCAATTTTTTTGCAAGAACCCTCCTGACTAAAATGTTACTGACTCAGCTAAATTTTTTGCTGACTTTACTAACTTTTTTATTTGAGTGTACTGCTTCATTGTAAGCATTTTTCAATGCTTCAACGAAGGCATTTAGGGAAGCACAACAGAATGCCTTCTCTAATTGCTTTATTGTAAGCAAGGCGGTGAAGTGCTATTTTGGTAGCATAGAACTGTAGTTAGTGCTTACCAAAGCGAGGTTATTTTTTGCTGGGTACTTGCTTTGAATGCCGATATGTAATTTTTAATTTTTGTAATTAATACCCTGATTCTAAATCCGGCATCCAAATTTTTTCATCACGTTACAATTTTGAGAAAACTGCGATTAAAGTTGTAGTGAACACAATTGTAAAGCCTAACCAAAATCATAGATTTTGTTTAAATTGTGACACTTTCCAAAATAAAACTTTATGAAATGCTTAATTTTAGTGGCTATTACAAACAAGTTTACTCCCAATTGTTTTTCATATTTGTGTAATTAAATAACTTTTAAATTCCACAACTTTTCAAAAAATGTTCAGAAAATGTTCTTCTAACGATGCAAAAAGTGCCATGTGCTTTTTACGCCTTTTTTTAACCGAAAAGTACGCTTTTTTAAGCGTTTTAAGATTTTTGTTGAGCTTTTTACTCTCGAAAAGTTGGCAACACTGGTACAAGTGCGAAATTCATGACATTTAGATGCTCGAAACAAGTGCATGAATTTAAATATTTTTGATGCCTTAAAATGTGCTCTTCCGAGATGGCATGATTTGTCAAAATTTTTTATGATAAGAAGAAGTTCTAAATGAAAGCCAGGAATTCAGGACATTTAGATGATCGTAACCATTGCTGTAAGGCGAGACATCTCGTACAAGAATCTAACATTTATCATTGCTATTCGAAGCGCATCAGGCGCAAATCTTCCTTACGAAACTGCTACACGGGCTCAGTATTTTTTTTATCTCAATGGATAAATGTTTTTTATCTCAATCGATACAAGATATATAAAATTCGGCACAGCTGACATTAATGCTTTCACTTGTTAACTCAGAAAATTTATTTCAGTTGAAAAACAAATTTTATGAAAATTTTAATAAACACCGATAAATAAAAAAAGTTCAGAAGTTTTTCTAGCAATATATAATGTTTCACCGTGTAACTTGGATAGGTTTTTGAAAAAATAAGCGTTGAATATTGTCCATCTTAAATACTCGAACTCAAAAATGTTGTCATGAATTAGCACTACAATGCGTACACACAACAAATTATGGGCCAAAAATATCTAATTAATCGACTGTTTGAATATCAATGGCAATTTAAACAATTTTTTTGATTGATTCAATTAAAAAATTTATTGAATTTTCTAATATATCCATACAGTGTTGACAACATGTAAAAAAAATTTTTAAATATTTGGCAAACTATTTTTTTTTTATTTTATTTAGATTAAATAATCAAACAAAGGTTTAATTATATCAATATATTATTTAATTTTAAAAAAAAAGAAAAAAAAATCACAAATGATTAACTTTTAATAAGTTGAATAGTTTACCGATTTCAAATACACGCAAAATCGTAGTTATTTCACTAGAGTTTGCAACACTCTTTTTCTTGAGATATTCGTGTACGCACGAAAACTTAATTTAGTTTCGTGTTTTAACTGTGGTAATAAAAGTGCACATGTGGATTTAAATAAACCTTATCGAAAAAGGACAATTAAACTATTATTTTTGTAAATAATTAAATTTCAATAAGTATAAGTGTCATTAAACTATAATTTTAAAGTTGTGTGTGATTTTTTTAAGAAAGCAATTCAATTGCAAGAAAAAGTTCAAGACAAGACAAGCAAAAAAACAATTTTGTCTTTACTTTTATTTGTTTTCTTATAATACATTTTTATATTAAAAAGCTTTAATTTTATTATAAATAAAATGTCAATTTTATTTACAAACCTGCATTTCTTTTTTTATTTAATGGGGGCATATAACAAAAATAAAAAATTCGAGTTTTCAATTAAAACTACCATTGTTTTCTTCTCAAGTTTCAATTAAAGTTTTAATCAATTTAACTAAACTTTTTAATTGAGGTTGTAAAGAAAAACAATAACTATTTTATTTAAATTTATTTTCATCGGGATAAACATTAATTGTATTTATAGTAATTAAATGTGCTAAAGTCCCAAAACTTATTTAACAAATTGTGAAAAACAATCTGCTGTAGATGTGTCCCTATCCGGATTTCATTCCTGCCCAAGGAAATCTTCAGGATATTTGTTATGTTGAATCACAAACTCAATGAGAATTCCTTGTCCTCGTCTAGGAGCGAGATTCAAAATTTAAAATATCAAAGAAAAAACAACAACAAAATATTATCACAATTGGCTTTGTCATCTTCCAACTACTACTCTGTTTTTTTGACAGACCTAGCAATGTAGTGACGTTTATTCAAGTAAATCAACAATAGAAAATCATATGTTTTCTATTAGTGTCAGTTACATTTAAATTTGCACAAGCACCTGCATATTTGATATTTAAATTTATTTTCATCGGGATAAACATTAATTGTATTTATAGTAATTAAATGTGCTAAAGTCCCAAAACTTATTTAACAAATTGTGAAAAACAATCTGCTGTAGGCGTGTCCCTATCCGGATTTCATTCCTGCCCAAGGAAATCTTCAGTTGACTTTGTTATTAGAATTTCTAGAGATATTTGTTATGTTGAATCACAAACTCAATGAGAATTTCTTGCCCTCGTCTAGGAGCGAGATTCCAAATATAAAATATCAAAGAAAAAACAAAAACAACAACAAAATATTATCACAATTGGCTTTGTCATCTTCCAAATACTTTTAATTGATATGATTATTATTTTAATTGAAAGAGTTTTAATAAACTGTCTGCAAATTTTTTTAGTTAATACTATCATTCCAGTGGTAGGTGCAAAAGCAATTAAAATATTAATTGATTCAATAAAATTTTTAATTGAAACCCGTTTTTAGTTTTTTCTGTGTATGATGAATCACACAATACATGTAATAAAATTCATCATACCCATAGCAGTTCTGACAAGCAAATCTTTGAGTATTTAAGATGGACAATATTCAACGAGTATTGTTATTGTTGTTAGATAAAGGCATAATTGTATAAATAAAATCAAGTAATAAATCCCCTTCTGTCATTTTAAAGACGCCTCTGTATATATTTATGTATTTTATATATTGTTTTTTCAATAATAATGATGATGTTGATGTAAATGATGTCTAAAGAGCTATGAAAACACAAAACACTCGAAAAGAAATTTTGTCATAAGAGTATTAGAAAAAAAAGAGAATTTTTATAATTTTTTTTTTTTTTTTGCCTAGACAACGTTAAAGCCCTTGACCTTGATTGCAAAAAAAAAAAAAAAAATATATATATAAATTTGTGTGTTTTAAACAATGATAGAAAAAACAAATTGTTAAATGAAAATTAATTTTAAAATAATGCGTTAAGTGTCATAATGATTTTTTTTTTTTTTTTTGTTTTTCGATATATTCACAATGTGGATATTTTTATTAATAAAATTTGCTTGAAATAAATATTTGTTATAATGTTGTTTTTGAAGAATTTTCCTCCGGTCTTTATGTATTTTTTATGGTTTGTCGTTACTTTTTTATGTTTTTTTTTTTTTTTTTTTTTTTTTTTTTTTGTTAAAAATACATACATAATAATAATTCATGTAGCAACACTTTGTTTTAATATTTATATGTTAATTTTTTTTTTGGCGTTTTTTATAAACAATTTATTTTTATATTTTTTTATAAACGTTTTAATTTAATTTTTCTACTTTTTTTTTCAATTTTATTACTTAATTATGTTTTTTTTTTTTGTTTCTTTGCAAAGCTTTTAATTTTTCTATACAAAACTTTTTATAATTTAAGACCAACAATTATAATTTTAGCAAAAGAAAATTATAATTTGTTTTGTCTTTATTTTTTTTTTTTTTTATAAAATACGAGATGTGTGTTTCGACGCTTGGACCACAAAAATCTAACTAAACTGTTTGAATCAGAAAAAGAGAAAAATTTGTCACACTAAAAGAAAATGATCTTGTATTCTGTTTTAAGATTTAACAAGTTAAGGCACAGTAAAACGAGTGTGAACATTTTTTGTTAAAAAAAAAATGTTGGCTAATTTAACAGGGTAACGATTTCTCATATTAAGGCAAAGTGGAATGTATTCTGCTTTATTTGATGATCAAATTGGGTTTTATATTCATAAAACAATATAAGAAAGAGCTCGCCTCTTCGGAAAAAGTTCTAACTCAAAAGTGCAAACACCATATATGGATGGAATCGTTATTGAGGATTCAGATACTCTTGATGTTTTGGGCATGAGAATACAGTGTGATGTTCGTTGGACAGATCACATTATTCCAGAGACCGAAAATAACAGTTATCCCGAAAACTTTAACTCAAAAACTCTCTATGTTAGAGTCAACGGAGACGTATACTATTATATACCAAACGATTCGTATTGAAGTGCTCCTTCAGAATCTATTGTGATCTTAAGGAAACGATCTCAACTCCACAGTTAAGAGTAATTTTTCAACTAAAAAATAAAAGATCGGATGAAACTCTTAAGAAGAGAATTTTATTTTGGCTTCATTACATAAAACTCTTTGAGGAGTTTTATTTTTTCCGTCAGGAATAAAACTCTTTTGAGGAGTTTTATTTTTTCCGTCTGGAATAAAACTCTTTTAAGGAGTTTTATTTTTGCAGTCAGAAAATAAAGTTCATTTGAGGAGTTTTATTTTGAAACTCATTTAAGGAGTTTTATTTTTCCGTCTAAAATAAAACTCATGTTGTTTATTTTCTTCTTTTTTTATTGACTTTATTTGCAATAATGTGTGTAGTAATTTATTTATTTAATTTAAGGAATATAACGTTTTCCAAATTTTCTGCCAATTAAGGAGCAGAAAATGCTCTTTCCACGCTTACCTGAGTTGCAGGTATAGCTTTGCCAATGTATAAGTATAGTTTTGCCAATGTATAAAAGTCAATCGATAAGGGCCTTGGAGAAAAATTGTCGATTTCATAGAAACCTTTCTTTCATTCTCATTATCACTTTCTTCGCTTTCTTGTTCCATATCTTCATATGTAAGAAATAAAACAACAACCATTTAATAATAGGAATCAAACAATAACAAATTAAAAACCCACATGTTTTCATTTTTATGACTACTTTTTCAATTGCAATGCAAGTGATTAGATTACACTGCCTTACAAATTGTAATGATCTGGCAAACGGCAAGCTTTGAGTGTCAATTTACATAAAATGAGTTTTATTCTCTGACGGAAAAAATACAACTCATCGAATGAGTTTTGAAATAAAACTACTCAAATGAGTTTTATTTTAGACGGAAAAAATAAAACTCCTCAAAAGAGTTTTATTTAATGAAGGCGAAATAAAACTCTCTTCTTAAGAGTTTCATCCGATCTTTTATTTTTACGTTGAAAAAAAAACAGTTTTGGATGTTTTTTTTTTCTTTTTAAACCACAAAATAACTGTTATAAAGGAACTTTTTGGATATCACTTATAACCGTTACGGTCCCTGCATTATTCAAGTATCGAAAGAAGCTTTCGAGTGTCTTGGTTTTCTTAACCGGTGTAAGAAATACTTCACTCCATCTGATCTCCTTACTATATATACCACCTACGTCCAGCCGAAGATGGAATATAACTCCCATATGTGGGCAGGTGCTTCTAAGTCTATTTAGGGGCTTCTGGATCGTGTGCAACGGAGAGCGTTGATGCTTATCAACGACAGTAGGGTTTCGAACTCTATTGACTCATTGGAACATCGTCGGAATGTGGGTTGTGTGACTTTGTTCTATAGATATTACCATGGGAAGTGTTCTGCTGAGATAAGCCGAGGAACCGGGTCTCTGTTCGTACTACCCGCTTATCAAGTTGATCTCATCCGTTTGTTGTCTATAGCCTGGCAAATCGCACAACGCATTACAGAGAAAATTCGTTTTTCAGTCGCACTAGCCGTATGTGTAATTGTCTCACTGCAAAGGTCTTCCCTGCAAATTACTATATAGAAAAATTAAAGTCAAATGTCCACAAACACTACTCCCTCTTTCCTCCTCCTCATAACCTATTTTCCTGATATCAACACAATGCAATGCATTAGTAGGGGCATCCCTGAGTGTTGGTTCAACGTAAAAAAAAAAAAAAAGAACAATTTTGCGATTAAAATCAAAATCTTCAATCGACAACTTTTTGCAAAAATCAGTTTCGAATTAGCAAAAATTATAATTTTCCAATTTTCTCCAAAACTATGCGAGGTACGAAAAAAGAACTTAATACCAAAATTATTGCACTGTACTTTAAAATTTGCATTTCAATATTAGAGCTGTCAAAAAACGAGAGTTGTGAATATTGAAAATATTGCATATTTTATATAAATGAAATTACTCTGAAATTGTACGCAATTTTTGGTTAGAGCGTCTTCCAACGAAAGGGGAGAGATACTTAACACTTTAAGGACCCTTCCACAAATTACCTTTGGTCAATTTTTTTTTTTCTTTGCATTTTGAAAATTTTTTAACTATGGACAGCAGGACTTTAAATGTTGCAGAAAACCATCTAAAAGGTTTTATAAGTTTACATGTTAATATTTATTTAATTTTTTTTTTTAATCTACCCACTGTGCTATGCTATTAATATAATAATAATACTCATAAAAGCGTTTTGCAAAAAATACAAATCTACACACAGAGAAATAAAGTGCCAACCGAATTGAAAAGTGTATTTTAAGGGTAATAACTTATAAATTCAGTTAGTACAACAATATTTACATTAGGTTTCTAAATATTTTTGGTGTTGCAACTAAACTTCAGTTGAATTAACCGAACTTTGTTGTGAAAACTAATGTTAAGTTGTGCCAACCGACTGAAACTCGTAATAACCGTATTTGAGTCGTAGTAACCAAATTTCAGTTGGCAAATACCTAAACTTTTCTCTGTGTGTATAAAATTTTAAAATATTATATGAATGAAAATGATTAATTTATGATAAATTAAAAAAAAAAACACACACACACACTAGCGCACACCCACCAAAAAAAGTCACTAAACTTGACCCTAATTAAGAGAAAAATGTTTATGCCGAAAACGAAATTTCGAAAATAAAATCTAAATCTTATTAATTTGCACTGTTTGAATTTTACACACGTGCCAATTAAACCAAATAACAATAAAGCATGCAATCGATAACAAATGATTTGTGTAATTAAATGTTTACTTACAAAATAACTAGTTATTGTTATGTACGATGTTAAATTATTTATACAAACGCTTACAATTACACCGATTCCCTAACTTTGGGAAGTTTTCAGAGATATATCGTATGATTAAAAAATAAATTTGGGAAATATTAAATTTAAAAAAAATGGCTCTATGAAGCAAGACCCCAATGAAATAAGTCCCCAAACCAAAAATGAAATAAGGCCCCAAAAATCTATAATAAAAAAAATTGGGGTCTTATTTCATTTTAAGGGCTTTATTTAATTTTTTTTTTTTGGGACCTTATTTCATAATGAAATAAGGCCCCAATTTGAGAAATGAAAAAGTCCCCAATAATATTTTTGGGGTGTTATTTCATTTTCTTAAAAATCAAAATTATTAAGGAATGTAAGCAACCAATCTCATTCAAAGCACGCAGAAAAAACTTTATTTCGCGAAGCCGCCTGCCGCGTTCTACGGAGGAAAAAAACCCCTAAGAGTGGCCGAAGGCCGAGACCCAGAAGAACTTGTTTTTCAAATCAGATGTCTTATATTTTTAAGACATCAAGTAACATTTATTTGACCTGTCATAACTTTTTATGTCCCAAAATACCAACCAAGATTTATTGTTTTTTAATGATTATTTTTTTAAAAGTCTATTTTATTAAAAATTTTACGTATATATTACTGTCCAAACGTTAAATAAACAAAAGATAAAAAACAATGAATTAGCTGTTTAAATGACAAAGCTATGACTGGTCAAATTATATTACTTATTGTCTTAAAAATAAGATGTCAAAGGATTCGACATTGGATTTGTAACAACAAGTTTTTCTGTGTGGCGGCCTTCGGCCGCTCGTAGGGTTTTTTTTCTCCGTAGAACGCGGCAGGCGGCTACGCGAAATAAAGTTTTTTCTGTGTGCGACACAAATAACAAACTATCAATTCGTTTGCTATATTTTTTTTAGGGTACAAGAATAATCTTCCAGTGAATATTGTTTAAAATTGTTCTTTAGTGAAATATTTTTAATGTTCATATTTACAGGATTCATATACTAATTTTTCTTATGTTATTGCCGTCATACAGCTGAGGACTCTATGCAGGTATATACACAAAAACTATGTATTAATTAGGAATAAAGAAATATTTTAAGCTAATATATAATTTTTTTTTTTTTTTAATTGGGGCCTTATTTAATTTTCGAAATGGGGTTTTACTGCATTATGAAATAAAGCCCCAAAAATTGCGGCGTTATTTCATTTTTGGTTTGGGGACTTATTTCATTGGGGTCTTGTTTCATAGAGCCAAAAAAAATATATATAAATTGTCCAAACTAGAGATGGGCTCATGGGCAGAATTTTGCAAGATTTAGGTCAATCACGCTTGAGCAGTGTGCGTGAGTAAGCGTGAGTGAGTGTGCTTGAGCAGAATTTTCCCAACAATTTTTTTTGACAAGTTTGATATAATTTTTATAAAAAATAAAAATTATGGCTATACTCTATATTTCGTTATTAGGATATTGTCCTAATAATAATAATAATAATACAGTTTTAGAGCTTCTTGAACAATATAATGGTCTCTAAAACGAAATTGTTTAAAAAGCACTAACGATAAATTACAAAAGTGCCAATTTAGTGCGTTTTAATGTTTCGGCACCATGATCAAAATTTTGGCGTTCATGATTGTGAAATGAATTGTAGGAATTTTCTACGTTTTTCCGATGTCCCGCACACTATCTTTGTTTTCTTATTTACACAAAATGACGGTTTAGATTTGTCTTTTGGATTATGTATAAAATTGCTTTGATTCTTTGCAAAATGGGATGATAAATTAAGAAAAAGAAATTTGTTAAATGTTGCTGAAGATCTTATTTAGAGATTGCAAATCGATTATAATCGTAATCAAATCGCGATTAGTCGCAATCGCGATTAATCGTATCGTTAATCGTATTCGAACAAAATCCATCGTTTTTATTTAAAACTTTATAAAGGGTCGGCCAAATAACTTTTTTTTTTTTGAAAATGCTATAATAAAAACTACTGAATATTTTCTCAAATTTCTTTTTTTATTTGAAAGTACAATCCTTCCGGTTAATAATGGAAAATAATTTCATTCAAATGGCTGCCTCGGCTGGCCATGCAGTAGCCTACGCGATCGGTCCAATTTTAAAGCACATTATCGATTGTGTGCAGCTGTATTTCACCAATGGCTTCACGAATATTGTCCTTTAAAGCGTCAATTGTCTCTGGCTTGTTGGCGTAACACTTATCTTTGACGGCACCCCACAAATAATAGTCCAACGGTGTCAAATCGCAGCTCCGAGGTGGCCAAACGACATCAGCTCTGCGGCTGATAATGCGATCTTCAAAAACAGGGCGCAAAACATCGAGTGTAGCTTCGGCTGTGTGGCACGTAGCGCCGTCCTGTTGAAACCAAATGTTGCCAATATCCTCCTCTTCAATTTTTGTGAACAAAAATTTATTCAACATGGCCCGATAACGATCGCCATTGACTGTAACAGCCACATTCTGCAACATTACCATGATTTTCAAAGTAATGTCGCAATATTTCCCAGCATTGTTCAAGCGTATACACAACCATATTCGTTCAGCGGAAGGATAAAACTAATTATCTGTCAAATCAGACATGAGTTAAGTGTTACCATTACGAAATAAGCACTAGTTGAAAAAAAAAACGTTAGATGGCGGACCCTTTATTTTAATTGCTGTTTTTGATTTTTAAATATTTTTTTACAATTTCCCCAGATTTTCCAATGTTAATTGTGTTGCTACTGATTAAATATTTTTTATAAAAATATTTTAAAAATTAAGTTAAATGTATACAAATAGAGTTGCATATTACAAGAAGTTAATTTTTAAGAATATTTATTTGAACATTCGAATTTTTTTTTTTTAATATGAAACTTTATTTCTTTTCTAAAAATGTTGTCCTAACATAGAGTTTTTGTTTTCAAATTTATTAATTGACCACTTTCAGGAATGTGTTGATAGATCTATTTCGTGTATTTTCTAGGTTCCCATCATCAGAAAACGTTTTGAAAGAAGTGACAATCCCATGCAAACATCAAACATTCATATAAACTAGTTATCCCACTAAATGAGAACTAATATATGAGTTCGAAGTTAAAGATTATCACAATTGATCAAAATAAATTGAAAACATGTTCGTTATGTGCAAGCTCTACCTTTGGTAAATATACAATACACGCTTTTTGTTTTTATTCTCCTTTTTATTTTTACACTTGTTTTGTTTTTATTTAAAAACAACATGTAAAGGGTAAGTAAACTAAGACCGTACTTTGTCTTTACAATTTTGATATCATTTTTATTTTTTATATATTTTTAGTAAATATTTTCTTTAGTTGTTTTGGGGTTTCAAAATACTAAAAAATGGCAAACATTCACAATTTAACTTAATTTTAAAATTTTATTTTGTTCCCGTCAGGTTTTATTTCGTGAATTTTGATTGATTCTTGTGAATCATTTGTTCTCTTCAAACAGGAAAAAAATTGACAACCGAATTAAAAATCGTATTTAGTTGCTACAACCAATAAGTTTGGTTGTAGCAACTAATCAATGTGATTTCTAAATACTATGGTTGTTGCAGCTAAAATTTAGTTACATTAAACAAAATTTATTGTAAAAAACTATTTTTTATTGTAAACTCAAAAAAAATTAGAAAAGTCAGCACAAAAATTTGGCTGAGTGTGCAACATTTTAGTCGGGAGGGTGTTTGCAAAAAAATCGATAATGTCAGCAAAAACTTGCTGATTTTTATTAACAAAATTTGTAGTCAGCAAAAGATTTGCTAACACTTAGTTGGTTAAAAATTAAAAAATCCTTGCTATAAGTTAATCAAATATTTTATGAATATTAGTAGACTGAAAAAAAAAATCAAAAAATTTGTAGAAACATTATATTTTAGTTAATTTATTTGGTGAAAATTAGAAACATTTTTTTGTGAATCTTTGAAAATAATTTACAATACGTTATAAAATATAGAAATGTTCATAATCCCACATTGACGATATGAATTAATGTAATATCTGAAAATATATAGAAATAATTATATATAATGTAAGCAAAATTATTTTTCAACTACTTACATCAATAGTTGTCTAAATATACAATCCTTTTTTGCATTACGAAAAAGTAAAGGTTAAGATGTGTAAATTTGTCTTTCGCAATATCCTGTCTACCTGAACGTATATTTATTTGTAATTTGACCACACTACATTATTAATTACTATAAATGATTTAGTTTACAAATACAAATACACATTAAATTTAAATATTTTATTTTATCGTTAATGTAATCAATAGACAATTTCTATGGCAAGCCGGTGACAATACAAATTAAAATTTTTTTAATCCACGTATATATTATCATTGTTAGTGTTCATTTGTATGAAAAAACAGATACAAAAATCGTCCGTGGCTGATTTAGTATAGATTTCCTCGTCTCTACTACGTCTTGACATACCGCGACATCTACTTGATTCTGAGTATATCTTTCAATTAGGTTGTCGTCCACACTATTAATGTGCAATTTTTTTAGCAAAATAAATTAGTAAAACATTAGTAAAATATTAGTATAATATTAGTTCAAAATAGTTAAGCGATGAATAAGTATAACTAAAATTTTAGCTGAAAACATAATTTCAGCAACAAATTTTATGAGAATTAGTATACTTGATTTACAAAATGTTTTACTAACTTTTGTACTGACTTATTTTTTAGAGTCTACAAGCCAATTTCAATCGTAGTAGTGCGCCCCGGTAGGCTAGTTGGTAGCGTGCTGGCTTATCAGTGCGGGGGTCGTGGGTTCGATTCCCACCAGAGGCACTGGTCTGTTTTCGCTACAACGCGCCGAAGGCCATAGTAGCTAGTGCTCGGTTAGGGTAATAGGATATAATTTGTAATTATATGATTATTAATTAATAAAAAAAAAAAAAAAAATCGTAGTAACCGAATTTCAGTTGGAAATTGTTTTTCTCTGTGCGTACAAATCTGTGTATTTTTTTTGTAAGTTATCACTTTTTTAGTGTGTGTTTTAATAATAATTTTGAGGTTGTCTGGAATTTTCTGAAAACCGTATTGAGATCTACTCAGTCAGACCTACTACATCTGTTAGGTCGCATTTTAAGTATATCAAGTTTGATTCAATATGTAGCACGAACAAAAAAGTTTCTATAAAAACGCTTACATAAAAACTTTTCTCAATAAAGCTTTTATGAAACTTGTATCAAAAAGGCATTAAAAATTAATTTGAAGAATGCTTTTATAAAAAAATATTATTTAAAGTTTTAGCTTTTCTAAAAAAAAAATAGATTTCTTTGAAACTTAAAAAAACAATCTATTTAAAAATAAGCTTTACTAGAAACTGAGCTTTTTTAAACAAACCATTCTCTTAAAGACCAAACATTTTGAAAAAGCTAAATATTTTAAACTTTTTTTAAAAATTTGATGTTTTCTCTAAAATAAGTTTTTAGTATTTTAAAGTTTTTAGTTTTTATTTGAAAAATTACTTTTTATTTTAAAGTACCTATTATTCAAAAAGTACCTTTTATTTGAAAAGTACAATTTTTTTCTGGTGCCCTCTTTTGAAAATTTTGAAGTTTTCCAAAATAAGTTTTTAGTATTTTAAAAATTAGTTTTTTTTTGAAAAATAAGTGTTATATAAATAAAACTTTTATTTAAAAGTACCTTTTATTTGAGAAGTACAATTTTTTTGAGGTACCTTTTTGAAAAACTTTGATGTTTTCCAAAATAAGTTTTAGTATTTTAAAGATTAGTTTTTATTTGAAAAATAAGTGTTATATAAATAAAACTTCTGTTCAAAAGTACCTTTTAATTGAAAGTACAATTTTATGAGGTACCTTTTTGAAAAACTTGATGTTTTCCAAAATAAGTTTTAGTATTTTAAAGATTAGTTTTTGTTTTAAAAATAACTGTTATATAAAATACCTTTTATTTGAAAATTTAAATTTGTTAAGCTACCTTGTATTTAAAAAGTACCTTTTATTTAAAAAGTACCTTTTATTTAAAAGTACCTTTTATTTAAAAAGTACCTTTTATTTAAAAAGTACCTTTTATTTAAAAAGTACCTTTTATTTAAAAAGTACTTTTATTTAAAAAGTACCTTTTATTTAAAAAGTACCTTTTAATTTAAAAAGTACCTTTTATTTAAAAAGTACCTTTTACTTAAAAAGTACCTTTTATTTAAAAAATATCTTTTATTTAAAAAGTACCTTTTTACTTTTATTTAAAAAGTACCTTTTATTTAAAAAGTACCTTTTATTTAAAAAGTACCTTTTATTTAAAAAGTACCTTTTATTTAAAAACTACATTTTATTTAAAAAGTATCTTTTATTTAAGAAGTATTTTTTATTTAAAAAGTACATTTTATTTAAAAATTACCTTTTATTTAAAAAGTATCTTTTATTTAAGAAGCACTTTTTATTCAAAAAGTACCTTTATTTCAATGTGCCTTTATTTAAAAAGTACATTTTATTCAAAAAATACATTTTATTCAAAAAGTATCTTTATTTAAAAAGTACCTTTATTTAAAAAAAAAAACTTTTATTTAAAAGGTACCTTTTATTTAAAAAGTACCTTTAATTTAAAAAGTACCTTTTTTAAAAGTATCTTTTATTAAACGAGCACCTTTTAATAAAAAAGTACCTTTTATTAAAAAAGTACATTTTATTAAAACAGTACATTTTATAAAAAAGTAACTTCCATAAAAAAATATATTTTATTAAAAAATTACATTTTATTAAAAAATAACATTTTTTCAAAAAAGTATCTTTTATTAAAAAGTACCTTTTATTAAAAAAAAAAAGTATTTTTTATTAAAAAAGTGCCCTTTATTAAAATATTAAATTTTATAAAAAATTATCTTTTAAAAAAACTTTAATATATAAAGAAGTTCTACCATTAATTTAAATAAAATTGTGAATGGTGTTTAGACAGACATCATCTGCATTTTTAGACGCATATTTGTGGTGTCACGAACTTCTTTCTTTTGTTTACAAGGCATAAAATTACCCTGACAACATGAACTGACATAGATACTTGAATGGAATATTCATGCATATGGAATAAATACATAAGTGCATATGTATGTGAATGTGAATGTAGTGGAAAATATAAACAACTGTGTAATAGGAAATATTTCATTATAATTGTTATTAAGGGGGCAATGCAATTAAACGCGATTATAAGGATTAAAAATAGAGAAAAATATTGATTTTTTTTTTGTCTATTAAAGAAATTTTAAAATAACGCAGATAGAAGAGTTTATTATATTTAAAAAAAGTGCAAAGAAAATCACCAACAAAATCCTTAAAAAAAAAACATGTTTTAACTGGTAACACATGGCGTATACTCAATATTTATTATAAAAAATGTTACTCATACCACCTGTGGTACAAAAAAAAATCAACGGAAACAAAGAAGACATAAAAAAAGTTTTTTAATTTACCTTTTTTATGATGATTATGGCTATTTCCATTCATGTTTCCATTTTGCATGGAAGACTTCGATTGTTGCTCCTGTGGCTGATGATGTTGTTGTTGTTGCTTCTGTTGTGGTGCTGCATGTATGGATGACATGGGTATGGCTAAACAATTGCCTCCCAATTCCACATCGTGTGCATCGAATAATGGACATGGTGTATAAGCAATTTTTGTACCACGACCCGGCGAAGGACTCACACGAGCATAACGGCCTGTTGTTGTACCAACGCGATCACTCATTCGTAACTACGTTCTCGCGTTATTCAATGATTGATTATGTTCATTTTATTGGAACGGAATATTTTGTTAGTTTATACAAAAGATAACAAGTTCACGGTTAATTAAATTATTTTTATTTTATATATATATTTTTTTTTTTTTTTGTATTGATACTACTTTTTATTATTTGTTATAATACTCTCGTTATACTTGGCATCAGTATAAAATATTGAATTGTATTATATTTCTTCTTTTTTTGTTTAATTTGACAGTTTTTTTTTTTTTTTTTATAACATTGATTTTATTTTTCTACTCTATTAACACAAATAATATAAATCAGGAAATTGGTAAAGACTTTGTTATATAAAATGAAATTTTACAGATTTTTAAAGTATAAAAGAAAATAATTTTAGAAGAAAATTTAAAAAGTCGGTAAAAGAAACATTTTTGATCAGAATATATTTAATTTCTTTTTGGGGAATTGTTGTCTATTAAAATTTTAATTTGGAGAAATTTTTCAATTATAAATAACATACAAATAATTGAGATATTTATGTAATGGTTTTCTGCAGGAACGACAGGCAATACCGCTAAATGTCTTTAAAGATTGTCTATTGTCATCCCTAAAATACCGTTGTCGAAATAATTGAAATACAGTTATCCATAAAATAACGTCACATATATTACTGAAATACCAATATCCCAGGGATGGTGGCTAATTTTATAAAAATAAAACATTTTTTGATTGAAATTTTGTTTTAATAAAATGTGACCACACGGATTCGAACCAGGGCATCCAGGTAGTCAGTCAACATAAATGACTTGCTATCACAAAATGTCATTACTTTCTAGGTTACAAAAAATCGAAAAAAGTACTATTTCCCTAACCGAGCACTAGCTACTATGGCCTTCGGCGGGTTTAACGAAAACAGACCAGTGCCTCTGGTGGGAATCGAACCCACGACCCCCGCCACAGATAAGCCAGCACGCTACCAACTAGCCTACCGGGGCGCACAAGTAGTTATATATGCACTTAGTAGAGTTGAAAAAATAAAATAGATTTTCAAAACATTTTAAGATCAATACGTCCTATTTAAAATAATGATAAAAAATAAGTACTTATGGATATAGCATTATTTTCTGTATTGAAATAATGAGAAAATTAAGTACTTATTGGTAAGTCATTATTATTTATATTACAGTAATGCAGAGAGTAAGCTGATGTCATTACTGGTGGTCCAAAAAATAAAGATATGTTATTATTATTACATTTCCGTTTACACACTGATAAAATAAATTCAAATACAAAAAATATTGATGAAAAGATTTCATAAAAAATTTATTTTTCAATAGGAATAAATGGAGCTTTTATAAAAAAAAGTTTCCAGAACATAACGGGGTTTTTAAGTAGGAAAAAGGATTTTTAATCTTACTAGTTTTCTGTTAAAAAAGTCCTTCGATTCTGAGGGATTCTTTCTTCTATAGACAAAATATTTTTAGAATAGGAGTTTCTTTCCATAGAAAAAATCTTTAGAATCCGACTATTTTTATATAGGAAAATATAAAATATTTTTGGAATATGAGTTTCTTTCCATCCTACTATTTTTCTATACCAGCGCACAGTGGAGTGAATCAAAAAAAAAAGTGGTAATAAATATAGAACTTCTTAACTACTGGACCGATTAAGATCAAATGAATATGTAATCGTTAAGGAGGAGTATAGCTTTAAAAAATTAGTTTTGAAGTCACCCTGTGCTAACACAGGGTGAGCACTAAGGTACCAAAGTAGACCACCTCGAGTATAAAAAAACTTTTAAAATGCTGTAACTTCTACAATTATGAACCGATTTCGATGATTTCGATGACTTTTTGAATCCGTTTGATGAGATTTATAAAAAACGTGCTTACGCTAATATGTTACCCCCTTAAAGTTTAAAAGTTGAGTAATCTTGAACATTAAAACTTAAATTTTTTGACAAGTTTTTTTTAGGTTTTAAGTTAATAACTCCTTTATAATAAGTGGTAAGACATTAAAAAAAATGTTGTGTATTGCCACTTTTATCATTAATGTTGTGCTTAAAGTTTCATTTAATTATCTTTAACCATTGAGTAAAGAAAAATCTGGAAAGTCAATTTTTTGAAATAGGTCAAAAAAATTGTAAAATTTTTGAGAAAAAGTAGCTTCACTCATACGTTTTTTTCATAATCTAATAGAAGAAAAGTAAATTTTTTTTAAATATTCGAAAAGAACAGGCTTTGAGAATAGTTTTAAATGAAAGTATTATTAATTTTAGGACATGGCCCCTACACCCAGCATTGATCGAAAATTACCAATTTTTCAAGCAAAATTTCAAGTTTACACACGTGGACAAAAAATGGCACGCCCATTTCTTAACTTTTTAAAACGTAATATTATAGACTAATAAAATGTTAATTACAGTCGAACCTCGATTATCCGGGCCTCTATTAACCGGGTACATCTGTTAACCGGCATGCTGGTGGTTTGATTTATACCTCTACTAACAGTGTTTACCTCTATTATCCGTGCTATTATTTTTTTCTTCTATTAACCGTGCTTCAAATCTACTATCCGTGGAGCACACATATTTATTTGCTTGTTTTTTTCTTTTCACCTACATACAAAGAGTTAAAATTCGGGAAAAAATAAATAACTTCTATTAACCGTGTTTTCGATTATCCGTGCTGAGTCCGGTCACGTGCAACCCGGATAATCGAGGTTCAACTGTATTCTTTATCAAGTTTGCCGCCGGGAAATGAAAAGTGGGGTCCTGCCACGGTGGTCAAATTTTGAAATTAGTTTTTTTGCGCTTTTAAAAAAAAAAGTCTAAAATCATCGAAATCGGTTCATAATTGTAGAAGTTACAGCATTTAAAAATTTTTTATACTCGAGGTGGTCTACTTTGGCACCATAGTGCTCACCCTGTGTTAACACACTTCAAAACTAATTTTTTTAAAGCTATACTCCTCCTTAAAGATTACATATACATTTGGTCTTAATCGGTCCAGTAGTTAAGAAGTTCTATATTTATTACCACTTTTTTTTTGATTCACTCCACTGTACAGCGTATGAGCAATAAATAATACATATAATAAAATTACTTATGCGTCATGTAGTTTTAACATTGAAATATTGCAATATATATGAAGAACAATATTTAACACCCTGAAAACAGATTCGGTGATGACAACCATATTTGTTGCCAATCGAATGTTTCAGTTGCTGCGACCGAATTTTCAGCTGTGATAACAATCATTCGATTGAAACAAAAGAAATTCTGCCAAGACAATATAATTTCGGTTTCCTCAACAGATATTCGGTGAAAATTAAAAAAAATTCGTAACATTTCGCTACAAATTCGTTTGTTATGACCAACTCTGTTTTCTGAGTGAACAAATATTTAGCAAAATATAGTCAATAAAACTTAAAATTATACACTGCGTTGCAAAACTATAATTACACATTAATTTCACTAAATTTCGTAATTAAAAAAAACTAGAATAGTTTAAACGGCATAAATGTAAAACCAATGAAAAATTAATAATATTTAACAAAAAAAAAAAAAAAAACAATTCATTTATTGAGGATTTTTGAATTTTATTCATCGTCTTCTTAGACAGTGTGCAATTAATACTATAATTAATATGCACATATTTTTTCAATTGTTTGAGATAGGCGTGGTAGAGAAGATTAAGCATACTTTTCTAAAAATTCATTTATTTTTTGTTCTACTATTTAAAAAGGAATATCAAAATCATTTAGTTTTTGTTTATTTTCGGGCTGTTGATGGTTGATGGTCAATTATTTAGATGCAAATAAAACAATTTATTTCAATTTTTTTCTCGATGTTTCGCCAGTTTTATTTCGGCTTCCTCAGGAGTATTTTATTTTTTAGATTGATCTGCTTCGCTTTTACATCGTGTGCAACACAGACACGGAAATGAATAATTTATGAATGAATAATTTAAAATAAAAATGAAAACGAAAAAATATCAGTGTAAAATATAAAATCTATTTTAAAAAAAAGTTAATTTATTTCATTTTGTTTAAAATTTTTTCTTCATGTTGTAAAGAAAAGTTTTATTAATTTAACAAAAAAAGTTTCATTGATTTTATTTGCTAAAAATTCTCTCTTTCTTAAAAAACAAAAAAATAATATTGATTAAATAACTCGTATTCCAGTCATGCTTTGTAGCAGAAAGTTTTAAAATATTATTTAGTGATTTAAAATAGAAAATCTTAAAACTGTCACTTATTTTCTCTGCAGTTTTTCTATCCAGTTTCATTTTTACTACCAGACCAAATAAAGCCTCTTTATTTATGTTGCTTTTAGTTTGCACACATACACGTGTTTACATTTAGGTATAATATGTAATACATAATACATCGCTACATATATTATATGTACTATACTACATATATTTATATATATATATGTATCGTTAGCTTAAATGTAAAAAAACGTTAAAACACTTTTAATAAAAAGAATTTAAAAAAATTTCAGTATTTCATTATAAAAACCGAAATTTTTATCAATTTTGAAATTGAAAAATTGCACTTCATATATTTTTTTTGCAAAAAACTTGGTAAAATTTTCTAATCATTTAGCTCTGGAAAAAAGCAAGAACTTGGTAAATTTAAACAAGTTTTTGACAAAAGTTTTTTTTGCCAAAATTTGTCATAAAGCCACCAATTTTAAGACGAAACAATGTAAGAATTTGGTATATTTGGCCAAGTTTTTAATTAATTGCAACCTTGGTAAAGTGTATCGTTTTTCAAAAAACTTCTGCAGATATCATGTGTAGTTATTATTTTAAAAGTTTTCTGGCAACGATCTTTTCTTTAAAGGGATGGAACAAAAATAAATATGTGGAATTTCAAAAATTCTCCGAACTTTGAGGTAAAATATGTTCAAACAAATTTTTTTCTATGGAGTGAATAACGTTTTGTGTGCATGTTAGCCGATGTTTAAGCATGCTAAATCCTTTCGAGTTAACAGTTATGTTTAACGGCGCAAAAATTATGACGGTTTTAAGTTTCAGCCAAATTAAAAACATTAAAATTACAGTTTTTGCTTCGATTTAATTAAAGCAACGTCAATTTATAAATCTCATTGTATTTATAACATTTTCAAATGTACCCTTTGGGGAATGGGACCGGTTCTGCGTGTGCCACAGGATCGGTCCTTTCGTGCCAGAGACCGGTCCTCTGCTAAACTCTACCCTATGTAAACAACTGGCAACTTTAACATTGGCTTGTCATAGGAGGGGGTTATTTGTCCTGGCATTCCACAGGACTAAGCTAAGATGGGCATACCACAAGACTGTCGCAAAAGGGCAATGTAGTGTAAAATAAACGAAAACTAAACAGCTTCCAATGGGTAAAATTCTGGCCAACTGGCTTTTTCTTGTTAATAAGCATTCAGGTTAAGTGGTATGTCCTCCTTTTACTAGTCACAGGATTGGTAATTTTAGGACAATTGACACTGCTTAACCCACTTCAGTATTAAACTATACCAGTTCTGTGATAAGTCCTTCTTTAACCAGTCACTTTTATGTCAATTGACTCCTCATTCCCCATAGGGTATAAATCACTACCAAAATATATAAAATACACTCAAAACAATTTTTTGTCATTTATTAGAATTTAAAAAGAATACTGCGATTTTTTTTTGGAAAACACGAATTTTTTGTCGGTTCTATGACATTTAAATGGGTTTAGGTTTAGTTCTTTGCAGGAAATCATATTAAATACTTTTAACTTCGCAATATTTAACATTTTCTATAAGGAGGCTTTTTGAGGTAATGAAAATTTTGTTTGCTCCATAAAATTTAAAGTCCTTATAATGTGTTGATACCTTTTCGATTTTAGTTTTAAGAACACTAAAATATTTTATTTGATATACGTTTTGTCGTAGTTGATGTAGCGTTTTAGTTGATACAAAGCTAAATGTGTTTGAAAAAAAAAACAGAGCTGTAGCCGCTTCGAATGAAAAAAATTTTACTTTTTTTCACTTTATCTATTCAATCCGTGGTAAGGATTCACTGTAGATGCCTAACTAAGTTCTGAAGCCATGCTTTTTAATAATAAAAAAATGCCAAACAAAAAAAGTAAAAAGTGCACATTTCGATATAGTATACACTTAGAATACTATGCAGGTAAAGACCACTGCAAATGTAGTTAAAAACAAATGAAATTTCACTTAAAGAAAGGACGACTTACATTTCAGTAAATTTAACTAACATTATCATTTATTTTTTAATGTTCAAAAAATTAGCCGCAATCGTAGTAAAAATTAACCACATATGTTAGTAAAATATAAACAAATATTTATTTTTTTATTTTTTAAATAACAAAAACCAACTGCAAAAAATGAATGCAAAATCATAAAACAGTCATTTGATGTGGTTTGTTTTTTTAAATGAACTACAAGGTTAGTAAAAAATTTAATTTGTTCTACAAATGACTGACATTTACATTAAAAGTAAAGAAACTGTATTACAACCCAAAAAACTACATATTTTTAATGCAGTAGTTCCCTGAGTGTAGGCATTTGAACGCAAGACCCCAAAAAGTGATATTGGACCCTTCCATGAAAAAATCGATAAGCATATTATTAGAAAGAGCACATCTTAACTTAAAAACTAGCGCCAACACGAATTTTGTATAGTTTAAAAGTTATAGTCCAATTTGTAAGGATAATTTAGCCAATTTTTAATGTTTTTTACAGTTATCACGACGTCATATTTTGGTACCGGAGAGGGTCCGGAACCTGAAATTTATGTTTCCTCGATTACTTGTCAAGTATCACTGTAATAGTGAATTTCGTTAAAATCTGAGGTGGTCGATCCAAAAATTACCAATTTTTGATTAAGTCAAGGAGGCTCAAAATTTATAAAGGGTTTGCAAAAAAGCATTTAAATACTTTGAAACCTTTATTTAGCGAACATTTTTTGTTAAGCCTTTTTGCATTTAAGTTGACGATATATATTTTTAAGATCCATACACACAACTCAAGTGTAAGTATGTCGTTAAAAATACTGCACCTGAGTTAATGCTATTTTTGAGCCTTTTTGTATGCCTCTTATATTTTTTAACATATTTTTTTATATTTTTATATTTATTTAGTCGTGTAGTGCATTAGGGTAACCCTTAAAAAAAAGTGTTAAATCTTAAGGTCTCACCCCCCAGAAATATGCGAATGGCCAAAAAAGTGATAAATACAAAGTTTTGGGCCAATCGAAAAATGTTTAGAGGTCGCTCAAAGCGATTGAAAATTGCAAATGCGTTTATATGGGAAAAAAATTACTTTTTTCGAGACTTATGTACATTTTTCAATTATGGGAAAAATTTTATTCTACATGTTAAATTATTTGATATAAAGAGATAATTGTCTATTCAAAAAGGTATAAAAATTCAAATTCGGTTAAGAACCAGCCCAGTAATAAATAATGCCCCAAACCAAAAAAGGTTAAATTATTACTTCATTGAGAAACTCGACCACACGTCATAAATATTTTTGAAATCGATTACTAAGTTATAATTTTTTTACTTAAAAGACTAAGGCTATGAGATATGGAACAAGATTTTTTTATTGGATGTCATAAACCTGCCGGGTTAACGTTAATTATTTCGTCCAAAAATTTTACCATAGTAACTTCAAACATTATCTTATAATATTTCAATCAGATTTTCTAAAATTAATTGGTAGTAAGCAAAAAATTAACTTCTTTTGTAAATTAAAAAAACAAAAAATCTGGGGTCATTATGAGCACCAGGTCCACATGGGTTAATGATGACCAAAAAATTTTTTTGTCAACCTTGGGTAGCGATGATAAAAAAAAACAACTAACATTACAGAAGTAGGTAATTTTTAATTTTAAATATTTTATGACAGCACATAAGCCGTATTATTACCAAAAAACGCAATTTCCTTGAAATCCGCAAAAATCAAATCGTTTGCCCTACCCAAGTGTGCCAGTGGATACTTTTAAATTTTTTTATTTTCATTCTCTAAGGTGTTCTAAACAAGTTACTGGACTAAAAACCTCAATTTTTTCGGTTTCGTTGAAGAAAAAATTTTGAAATTTGAAATTAGAGATTTCGAAAACGTCCCAAAAATTTTGTCCGCGTATGACGTCATCTTACGGCAGGTTTACGACATCCAATAAAAAAATCTTGTTCCATATCTCATAGCCTTGAGTCTTTTAAATAAAAAAAATTTAACTTAGTAATCGATTTCAAAATATTTATGACGTGTGGTCGAATTTCTCAATGAAGTAATAATTTAACCTTTTTTGGTCTGGGGCATTATTTATTACTGGGCTGGTTCTTAACCGAATTTGAATTTTTATACCTTTTTGAATAGATATTTATCTCTTTATATCAAATAATTTAACATGTGGAATAAAATTTTTTCCCATAATTGAAAAATTTACATAAGTCTCGAAAAAAGTAATTTTTCGCCCATATAAACGCATTTGCAATTTTCAATCGCTTTGAGCGACCTCTAAACATTTTTCGATTGGCCCAAAACTTTGTATTTATCACTTTTTTGGCCATTCGCTTATTTCTGGGGGGTGAGACCTAAAATTTGAACACTTTTTTTTGCCCCATATAACGAAGGCCACCCTAGTAGTGCATACTTTCATATATATAAGGAAGTTTACACCAACAAATCCGGTACAAAAAAGGACCTGAAATATTAATGTAAAACCCACAGCAAGAGTTAATCACAACTAAACAATTTAAGAATTTTAAAGATCTTCTAAAAAGCGATTCTAAAAAAGTTAAAAGTAGTAGATTTTAGAGAAATTTAATGAGCTTTTTAATAATAATACACACAGAGAATAATTGGTTGGAACTCCATTGTAATCAACAACATTTAATCATTATTCAATAAGTTTAATTGTAAGTACTTAAAATTCATCATCAGCATAATTAAACTATATTGCAAACAGAAAATATATAAACTTATCCAAAACACAGTCACATCATTCAAAATATGTATTTTTCTAATCAATATTGAAAAAAAGTTATCTTCTACATTGCCTTTAATACCAACAACCAACCACTTTTTGAAGATTTTATCCCCTGAATAAAATATTTGCAGTTTAAATCGAATATTAGTTTAGCCTGCAAAAAAAAAAAAAAACAATTACTCTAGCTAAAATATTAGTTTTCGTTACCAATTTTAAAATAATATAAAGTTTTTTAATAGTTTCGGTAACTCTAAATAAAATATTAAGATTAGCAACCCAATTTCTGTTGTACATATAAATCTATTTTTAGACATTCATATTTAAACTTGAAAGAAAAAACATTCAAGGTAGAAATTTGAAAATACAAATTTAAATCGAGTGTGGGCCAGAGGTAAAGTAATTGCCGGACGAACAGAAGGTCCAGTTCGCGGCATAGAAATTGTTTTTAATAAAATAATTTTAAAATAATATATTAATTTTTTTGTTATTTTGGTAACTTTAATAAAATATTGTGAGATCAGCAATCAAATTTCTGTTGTTTGTACATACAAATCTATTTTTAGACATTCATATTTAAACTTGAAAGATAAAAAAAATTCAAGGTAGAAATTTGAAAATACAAATTCAAATTTGGTTTAGGCTAGAGGTAAAGTAATTGCCTGACAAGCAGGAGCTCGCCGGTTCGACTCCAGCGGATTTAGATTTTTTATTAATAAACTAATTTTAAAATAATATAAAATTTTTTTATAGTTTGGCAACTCTAATAAAATATTGAGATTATCAACCGAATTTGTGTTGTACATACAAATTTATTTCTAGACAAATATTTAAATTCGAAACTAGAAAATATTCAAGATTGAAATTTAAAAAACATATTTAAATTTGGTTTAGGCTAGAGTACTTGACTGACAAAATGAAGACAGCAGGTTCAAGCACAGTTCGAGATATAAAATTTTTTTTATTAATTAAATAAATTTTGTTGAATGCATGTGAATCCATTTATAAAATATTATCGTCCATAAACATAAAATATTTAACAATACAATAAAAATTCAAAATTTGTAAATAAATGTCGGTTGTTACAATAGAATCAAAATTTAATAATACTATCACAAAAATTCGGTTGGCAAAAAATTCGATTGCAACTACAAAACTGTTTTCTGTGTGTAATTAAAAACTTTTTGTTAAAGTTTTTCAATGTTAAGAGAACAATAAAACTAAAAATCTTTGCATATTGAATTATTTTGTTTTAATTGTAACTACTTTTTCTTTTTCAAAAATTATTAATATAAATTTAGTTGTACATTTGCTGTAGAATTCCTCATATAAATTTTCATATGTAGATTTTACCTTCTTTAGCGTATAAAAAAAAAACTTTGAGGAAACAAAATAAAAGCCAACATCATGAAATATCAACTACATCACATCATATCAAAACTTTTTCTTTCTACAAACTCGTATAATATACAAAACTTTAAAACGCAAACAGTAGAAAGAAGAAGCTAAAAAAAAGCAAACCTCAGACAATATTAACAAGACACGGAAGAGTGTAAATTACATTAAACGAGGTCGACTTTAATTACACCCTATGGATAAAGATATACAAACATTTTAGAGCACATCACAGTGTAGAAAAGCATTGCTAGATAAGTGGTCATACAAGTATATATTTAGTAATGGCAATTAGGGTAGAGAGGGGAGGTTTCGTCACTGGGGCACATATGCCACCCCCCCCCCCGAATTTCGCTGTATGTAAAAGTGTTTTAAAAATGCTCCTTTAATAATTAGCGCAGTTATTGATCATCTTTCATGTCACCAACAAACATACCTTTAAGATGTTAAAGTACATAGCCCAGTTAAAAATGTTCCTGTTTTTAGAAGCAGGATATAACAAATGCGCTGATGTAAGTGCTTACTATTACATAATACTGAGAGGCAGCAAAAGAAACGAATAAATTTAGTATAAAAATAAACAAACAAAAATTTTTAATTTACTGTTTTCCCTAACCAGGATGCAGGTTGAAAGCAGCTTACCCTAATCCCTTTTAAGGATGCAGGTTGTAATGCAGAAAGTTTCATATCGTGGATTGTAAACGATCTGTACCAATTTTCCCAAGTGATTTCCGATTGTGTTTGGTATTTTCGAGTATGAAATAAAATATAATTAGTCAATTAACTGTTTCTAAAGAGCTAGCACGTGGAGCGGTAAAAAAATAAAAAAATTATATAATATATCAAAAATTTTAACAACAAAAAACTAATATCTGTAGAATTTTATGTAAAATAAATTATGTATATTCATTAGGGCGGGTCGATTTAAAAATCGCTCAACATTCAAGGAAAATCGTATTCTAGGGTTAAAAATAAGAAACTTTGCCGAAGGAACCATACCTCTAAAACGAATTCTGATGTCCCGACTTTTGACCCGTAGGGTGAAATTTTGAAAAATCCCACTTTGACCCATTTAGAGTGCCCCAATCGAATCCAACCCAATTGAATATATTTATACTCTATTTCTTCCGGAGAAGAAATAGAGACCCTAATCTTGGAAAGACTCCTCCTACTTTCTGAAATATCTCTAACCCGAGATTTGTACATTTTGCTAAAAAAAAACACGGCTAAAAAAGCCCTCTTTTAACTTAAATTTTAACCACTAGAATGATGATTTATGCATTAATCTGCTAGCGCGTCTCCCGGAGAAGAAGTATCTCCCATAATCTTGGAGAGATTCCTACTACTTTCTGAAATATCAAGTGTTCTTTTTCAAAATTTGACCCTACGGGTCAAAAGTCGGGACATCAGAATTCGTTTTAGAGGTATGGTTCCTTCTGCAAAGTTTCTTATTTTGATCCCTAGAATACGATTTTCCTTGAACGTTGAGCGATTTTTTTTGCCTCCATACAAATCGACCCGGCCTAATATTCATATTATTACTTTTAATCGTAATAATGTAGACATGAAATATGAAATCACAGCTTTTTGTAAGCGGTAAAATCCGCGCTTATTTTGCCCAAAAGTAATGCTTCCAAGTGGGAATTCGCCATAAAAAATCATGGCATATGTAAGCAGGTTTGTAAGGGATTCTTTTCGGCTCACTCCCTTAAAAACCTGCTTACATGTAAGCAGCGTTTTTTACTGGGTAAATGACTTGAGTGCGCAAAATGTCATTCCTTTCAAGCGTACGGAAAATTAGAAGTATGTAGTTATATGTCCTTACTAGAATTGAAAAAATAATGAATATAACTATTAATTAAAAAAAAATTTCAGATCATTATTTTATGTATAAAAATAAGTAGTTATGGGTTAGGCATAATTTTTTTATTAAAGTAATGCAGATAGTAATCTAATGTCGTTACTGGTAGTCCAAAAAATAATGATATGGCATTACCGTTTCAACACAGGGATACTTTTCAACACCGCGATTAGAACTGGAACTAAATTTTTGCTATATTTAACTTAAATTTAGTTGAATCCAAATATCAGTAATTTTTGCTAAAATCAAGAAAAATATTTGCTATAAAATTGTTGTCTGCTGAACTCTGAAGGAAAGATTTTAATTCGCATTAAAAGAAACCTAAAAAAAAACTCAAAAAATATCGCATGTCCAAGTCAAATGTCCAACTAAAAAAGAGAATATCGCAGAACTAGTTCCGAATTTGTAGTGTAATACAAAGCTCAACTCAGAAAAATTGTTTTTATAGTTTTTTATTTATAAAAAAAAGTTTAGATGTTTTATTTTGGATCCAAAAAGTTTCATCGAGTAACACGTATTTGTCTTGGAGAAAATATTCGTTGAATATTGTTCATCATAATAATTTAAATTTTTCTATGTAAATCTGTGTATCTAGTACGAAGACGTATGAGCAATAAATAATACCTATAATAAAATAGCTCATACGCCTACGTACAAGACGAAGCTTTTATATAGAAAATTTTACATAGAAAGCTGGTACGAAGACGTATGAGCAATAATAAAATAACTCATACGCCTACGTACAAGACGAAGCTTATATATAGAAAATTTTACATATATATAAAGGACAATATTCAACGAATATTTTCTCCAAAACTGATCCGGGCTACACAATGAAACTTCCTGGATCGATAAAACAACGTCTAACCTTTTTTATAAATAAAAAAAATTACAAAAATAAAAACACTTGGCCGTTACACACTGAAGCCCCGATTTGCGTCGTTAATAGGGACCGGGGAAATGCTACGCAAATCGAGTCACTTTTCTGTATATGCTTAGAATAACTTACCTAACAGAATAAAATGGGAATTCCCCTTTTTACATACAAATTGAAAAATTTCTCATATGTACATACACTGATAATAATCCATGCATAAAAATACCAATATATGTCAAAATAACAAAAACTTTTGTGAAATAAACAAATATTTGTTCATTTTACGAAAGTTTTTGTTGTTTTGACATTATTTTCGTATTTTTAGCATTTGTTATTATGAGTGTAAATATGTAATTATGACTTCAGTGAAAAAATACAATCGTGTGTAGCGACGCAAATCGGAATCAAAACGTCGCAAATCGGAATGAACCAAATTTTAAAAGGCGACGCAAATCGAAACGACGCAAATAGGATCGACGCAAATAGGGGCTTTGTATTGAGATAAATTGAGTTTTGTGTTACACTAAAAATTCTGAATTAGTTCTGAATTTTTCTGAATTGCAAATTTAATTTAAACTACTACAAATATTAAGCAAAACATAAGCGCACAATTTTTGAATATTTAACCACGCCTACTTCGCCCACTTTTATGAGAAAATATAAAAATGTTACCCTTTTTTGTTCGCAACAAATACATTAAGTTTGACAATGATATGACATACTTTTTTATCGGAGCAGTTGTCTTGTAAAGCAACATATGTTTGTGATTTTTTGTCTACTAATCTTTAGCAAATTCTTTGCCAAATTTTCAAGATTAGTTTGTTACCTTCAATTTTTTAAATTAATTTTAAAGATTTTTTAAAATGCCTAATTTGGAGATGTCGATTGCTATTTTTATAATATAAATATAGCTGTAATTGTGGATAAAAAAAAATTAAATAAAATAAAAAAATTATAATTTATGATTGTGTACGCAGCAACTCCTTTCCAGGACATTTTACAAAATTTGATTATTTTGTCAAAAGTTGAAAAAAAATTTTAATGTTTTCATCAAATCACCTTAATTTGACTAGACTCTATTTATCGTTACTTTTATTTAAAAAATAGTTAACCCTTAGTGATCTGGGGTCAAAACAGACCCATGGACCTATACTATTTTCAACAGTTTTAATTTTTTGCAAATCCGTCACCATTTGTTTAGTATGTAAAACAGAGACAACATATTGTATGTATGTACTATTTTTACACACTGTATGTACAGTCCGTTTACGAAACGTATCCGCTCTAGAAATGAGGCCTAGAATCGTAACCTTACTGACAAGGGATGTACCCCTACCCGAACTCGTAGATTTTAATGATCTTTAGATATGTTGTAAAGGATCAAAACAAGGGACACATGTATTTTTTTAGCTGCCCAATCTCACGTTTAAGTGTTAATAAGTAGGGTTAAAAATTAAACTAGATTTATTTGTACACAGAGTTAAAGTACTCAAGAAGACACAACAATTTATACCCATATTGCCTATATAGTAGACGCAGACATGACACATTTTTGAATCATTTAAAATGTCATCTAAAAAGACTCTTCAGGAAAAGTCGCATAACAACCGAATGATTTCGAATATCGGAAAAAGCTAGACACTTCATCGATTAAATTAAATAAGCATTACTATGCAGTATTAATACATTAATACAACTAGTGTTTCTTAATAAAACGGCAGATATAATGTTATTCAAAACAGATATTTTTGAATAAAAAAAATTTTGTAATGTCTTTAGTGTTAATCTGTACACCAAATGAATGTGTCTTCAAAAAACTTTTCATTTGATACAAAATTAGTCCACAGCATATGTACATGGTAATTTTTCATTACCATTGAAATTTTATTACCATTAGTTGATACTAAAGATTATGAACAAAAAAATCATTACCATTTAATGATAATGAAATATTTTTCATTAGAAAAATAATTTTTAATGATAATGAAATCACACCAATGAATAAAAAACATAATTACAATATTATTTGTTTACAAAAAAAAATAATGGATTGGAAACAGGGTAAAAACATATAATTTTTTTGTGGGCGCTTTGTAAAAAATCAAATTCTTGGGATCTTTTTTGGACCTGGCTAATTTATAGTATTAATACACCCTATTAATACTCCTATGGAGCAACAATTTTTTTACGTTTTGCCTTATCTCGCCTAGTTTCTGAAATATCGGCCATTTTAAAAAAAGACCATTTTATAAAATTGATAATATCTCGAAAACTAAATGAGTTATCACAAAATGAGATTTGGAAAACTTGACATACACTCATAAAAAATAAGTTAAATCAGGTATACTATTTTTGAGCAAATTTTTTGCTAAAATTATGTTTTAAACTAAAATTTTAGTTACACTTAGTCAGCACTTAACAGTTTTGAACTAATGTTTTACTAATGTTTTTCTAATGTTTTACTAATTTATTTTGCTAAAAAATTGTGCTGATTAGCACATCAATAGTGTGAACGATAAACAGATTAAAAGTTATACGCAGAATGAATTAGATGTAGTAGTGACGGGGAAAATTATACTAAAAAGTACAACTCTAGTAAGACACATAAAAAAATCAACCATGGAAGATTTTGTATCTGTTTTTCATACATAAAACAAAATTGTGGATTGAAACAACTTGAATTTTGCGTTTTCACCGGCTTGTGAAAATAATTGTCTTTTAATTAAATAAAAGACAAAATAAAATATTTAAATTTAAAAAAGATTAAATGTGTACTCGTAGTTAAATTGAGTGGTCAAATTGCAAAGAAATATGCAATAAGTAGTCAGAATAAAGCGAAAGACAAAGACATACATCTTAGGCAGATTTTTATGTTTCCTTTTTCTTATTGCAAAAAAAGGGTTGTATATGTTACATTTTGTTATTTTTTCGTTTTGTCTCTATAATGCTCTGCGGCATTAGCGTTCCTTTGAAAGATAGCATCATTGAGACAACCATTAATGTATGTAGTTGAAAGATTCTTTTGTTTATGTTATGTATAATTATTTCTATATATTTGCAGATATTAGATTAATTCATGTAGTCAATGTGGGAGTATGAAAATTTTTATATTTTGTAACGTATTGTAAATTATTTTAAAAAGATAAAACTAATGTGTTTAGTGTTTCGATTCCACTCATTCACCGTTCCATTTTATATCGTTCCATTTTAAAAAGAATGGAACATTATTCTATTATTTATTAAAACACCATGTGGTTGGTTTGCTCTTAATTCTAATCGTTTCATTCCATTTCGTTCTGTTTTACTTGGTTACAAACCAGACTATCTATATAAATTCAGAAATTAAATAAACTGAGCCAAGGCTTTCCATCCCTTATTTGAGCAATTTTTCCCAACAGCAATGAAATTTAAAACCATTTTCATTAATCAATGAAATTAAATCATCAAACCATTATCATTATTTAAAAAAAAGTTATAATGAAAATAATTGCATTACCATTGATATAAATGTAATAGTAATGAAATCATCATATCTTTAGTCCACTGAATTCATTAGTTCCAAGTATGGTCTAAAGTTACCTTAAATAGAACGAAATAAGCCGAAAAAAATGTAAAATGTGGTAAGTTTTGACCCTACATAGTGACGCCTACACTCATAATAGTCCATGCACAAAAATACGAAATTGTTGTCAAAACTATAAACAATTTCGTAAAATGTGCAAATTCTTTTTTATTTTACAAAAAATTTGGTTATTTTGACATTTTTTTTTGTAATTTTACGCATGGATTATTATCACTGTACACTCATATAAATAAATTTGTAAAAATAGCAGAAAAAGCTAATAAAAAAATACATTGCAGAAAAAACTGTTAAATTTGCAGATTTTTTTTACTAAACATTATCACAATAAGAAAGGCAAAAATAAATCTGTTAACTTTACAAAATTTTAGTTATATTCGATGTGAATTTTAGTTCATTGAAAATAGTATTTTACTCTGTAAAATTAACAAAAACTTTTACTAAATATTTGTAGACTAAAAATAGCCAACAAATACTGTAATATTAACAAAATGTTTGCCATATTTACCAAAAAATTTAGTAGAATGAAAATAACAGTTTATTTTGCTAAAATCAACAAAATTTATTTTTTTTATTTATTTATTTATTTATTTATTTGAAAATTAGTTATAAACTAGCACAACAAGATTGATATCTTATAAATGACAGTGCTAGTAGTGTAAATATGTACAATTTGAATGGATATTTAAATATAACAATTTTAAGAAAAAACAAAAAGTTAAATAGGAAAACAAAGTTATATTTTTAAGAATGAATTATTAAATGAAATATAAAATTAGTGTAATTAAAGTTAAGAAAACCAATTTTATAATGACAAAGTTTACCAGTTTATGACAAGTTAAAAAGATTTTGTAACTCCTTTTTAAACTGCAATGCATTGCTTATGGTTTGAATTCTGTAGGGAAGTTTGTTCCAAAGGCTATCTGTTGAAATGAAGAATTGTCTCTTTGACATTAAAGTTTTATGTTTTTTCTGGATAATTCTTTTCCCACGGGGTAACCCACTAAGTTTTATTTTGGAGAAGAGCTAACTTGGCTGTTCTGTATAAATGATTTTGTACAAAAATAGTAGACTCCTGAAGTTTAGTATATCACGAAAACTCATATTAAATAAGCGATGTGAGAAAAGAGATATGCTTGCACGACGGCTCTTGTTATATACATATCTGGCTATATTGTTGTAGGCAACATTAAGATTATGAAAATCATGGGTATCACAGTTTGCAAAGACTTCACATCCATATAAGAGCACAGGGATGAGATATGTCTTAGCCAAAAGCATTCGAATATCAAAAGGGGTTGATAGTTGTACAGACCACAGATTTCTTAGCATCCCATGAACCCTTCCGACGGCACCATTGATGTGATTGGTCCATGTGAGAAGATCATTAAAGGTTATTCCCAGGTTTTTTGACGATTGAACAAAAGAAATTGCAGAGTTATTAATGCTTATTTTGATATTTGGGTCAAGCATACGTTTACTTTTTGAGATGAATAGGCAATTTGATTTGGCGGGATTTAGGCATAAACCATTATCTGTTGCCCACTGATGAATGTTGTTTAGTTTTTGCTAAAAAATTATAAATTGCTGATTTCAGACTGTAAAAATTTCACAATTTTTAATGATTTTTTTACTGCTCATATTGAGTTAATATTTTTGTTGATTGTAGCAGATTATTTTGTTACTTTCAATTAACTAAAATTTAGCTCAAATATAACTAACTATTTAACAACTCAACAGATTTATTTTTGCTATTCTTATATTACTAATATTTAGTAAAAAAAAAAATCTGCTAAATTTTAACAGTTTTTTCTGCAAGCTGATTTTTAACTACTTTTTCGGTAGCTTTCTGGGCTATTTTTACAGGTTTGATTCTATAGTGTAAACATGAGATAGGATAGCCGAAAAATGAGTGTAACATGAGATATGAGTGTAAACATGAGATAGGACAGCTCCCTTAAATGTTTATTCTCCACAACATATGCACAGTTAATTAAGTTCTGCCCTTCCGGAACTGGCATACCTCCTTTGTGACACAAAAAAATATCGTTTTCGAGTAAGCAGCAAAAATATATTTACATAAACAATAGTGTTATCCTGCCATATAACCTACTGTAAGTTATTTCAATTAATATAAAACAAACAAGGATTAAAATATGTATCCTTAAAATACCCCTAAAAGTTCACTTAAAACACAAACCATATATCAAACTTAACAAACTATCAATTTAATTTGTATGGTGCAAAAAAAAAAAACAATAAAGAAAATAATATTTAAGAAAAACAAGAGAAGTTTTACATTTGTAACGGAAATGAAAAGAATCACAAGGACATAAGCGTCAATAATATGCGGCACGCGGTATAGTATTTATATTTTGTTCATACATACACCATCTATACTATCTATGTATGTATGGTGTAAGTACCTTTGTACTATATATATGTATTAGTATATTTATATTATACAAAAAAAAAAAGAAAAAGAAGATAATTATACTATAAAAAACTCATAAAAAAATGTTTATTGAAAACAGAGATTTGACGTATTTTAAAATCATTACAAATTAATAAATAGCAATTGGCAGACATTTTTTAATTATTTTTTTTATATTTTTAGCATATTTTGGTTTATATATTTAATTAAAATTTAACTTTCATTAATATTTTTTGAATATTTTTTCTATTATTCTTTTTTTATTTACATTATATACTAGTTACTTCATTTTTTTTTTTTTGCTTCTATTATTTTGTTTTCACTATCACTGTTTTTTTTCTATTTTTAACACCGTTCACCGTTCGCAATGACTTTTGCCTGCAATATCCTGCCTACAACTGAATTACAGGCGGCTTTTTGTATAAAATAAAAGCCATAGGAGGCTGTTGTGATACCTTTTTTTCGTCTTTGGTATTGCTTTCACTTTTTATATGGTATTGCCTTGTTGTTGCTAAAAACTTTTATTATTTTATTATAGAATTATTAGTATGAGATTTTTGCAAATTTTTTTTGCTCTCAATTTACTGAATAGCACGTGCTATTGAGCTTTATACGTAAAAAAAAAAAAGTTTTCTAAAAGTTATAAGCTTTATCCATTATATGGGTGGTGTTTGTCTACAATAATAGTTTGTAAAACTAAAAGCAGAATTAGCGGAAAAGGAAACAAAAATAGAAAGTTTCAAAAGGGAAACGGACATTTTAGAACATCAATGCGTATGATTGATAATTTTTTATTGTATCTAGTACACCTGTACGTATGATTTATTTTTTTCGTAAATCGAGTATTAGTTTCGCCTGCAAACAGGCTTGCCAGATTTGGGTTTTTGTTTGGCCTCGGGGACAGACATTTTCAGATGCGGGCAGGGGATTGGCGACACGAAATAACTTCCACTTGTTATAACACCCACGAAATAACTCCCAATGAAATAAGTTTTGTAAGGTAAAAAATGAAATAAAATGAAAAAAACAAAAATGGAGAAACTTCCATCAGCGAAATGAAATAAGTCCCAATGAAATATCTCCCACCAAAAAAGAAATAAATCCCAATAGAAAAAAAAAAGTCCCAACATAAATTAAACAACTCCCACTCTAAAAACAAGAAAACATTTCTTTATTATTTTTTACAAGAAGACTTGCATGGTATCTTCAACATTTCTGCGACTAACTAGACATTTCTAAGAATCTTAGTCGGTTGAAATGCTGTAGAACTAGAAGCAGCTGTAAGAGCATCATTGCTTTCCTTTTCAAACTCCTCTTATTCTTCTAAATATATCTTGACTAACTTGAGGGTTACACGATCAAGTTTTGCCTACACTCACACTTTTTTATCAATACACTCACACTTTCTAAAATTGAAACGAACTTGCTTCGGATTTCTCTTTCAAGTGGAGTGTATCAATTTACGTTCAAGAAAACAGCTGATTACAATTCTTTTGAAGTTGATTTTGTTTTTCCTTTCACAAATATTCTTGAAAAATTTAAGTGCTTTCAACTTGCGTGCAGCCTACGTCACAGCTGTCAATTTATACATATTTTGACAAACAGTATATGTGAAAGCCTATCAAGAAAATCTTGATCGTGTGGCTGCAGTGTAAAGAAGATTACAATATTGTTTGTCAATATCTAATTCTATAACGCGGGATCACGCGATTTATAATTTTTTTGTAAAGGCGGTTGCCCGTTGCCGCCTTTTCAAATCATATTTGATTTTCATAATAAGGAACTGTTTTATTTGAAATTTTTTATATTTAAAAAATCGCGCGATTTTAGAGTTATTTCACTTGAAATATGGTGGGATTTATTTCATTACTGATGGGAGTTATTCAATTTTCGTAAAATCCGATTTCTGTAAATTTTGTTTTTTCATATTCGATCGATTTAAATTTAAATAAATTCCAAATCAAACAGTTCCTAATTATGATGACGTAAAAAAAGTTTTGACAATCGAATACAAACGCCCGTACAAATTTTATTTGATTTTCATAACTTTTTTACGTCCTCATAATTAGGGACTGTTTCCTTTGAAATTAATTTTAAATTTAAATAATTGCGCGGATATAAACAAACAAAATTTACAGAAATCGGAGTTTACGAAAAGGAAATAACTCCTAACAAATACTCTATAGAGTTTTTTGTTTTCAATTTATTAATTGACCACTTTCAAGAATTTGCTGATGGTTCCATTTCGGGGATTTTCTAGGTCCCCATCATCAGAACAAATTTAGAAAGCAGTGGCAACCTCATTCACAAACTCAAACACTTATATATCGCATTTGTTAAAACAAATGAGAATTAAGTTGAGACTGAAATAAAATTTCCACTAACAATTAAAAAATTGAAAACATTTTATACATTTTTCGTTTATATTCCACCTTTGTCACTTTTATTTAAAATTAAAATACAATGTTCGCGAGGGGTAATAAACTAAGACTATACTTTGTATTTTTCAAAAGTTTGTTATAGTTATAATTTAAAAATAAAAATTATGTTTTTTCGACCTATAATTCTGTTATGAAAATGAAAATTTATTCAAGTTCAAGGTCATACTCTAAGTTTGTATGGAAAATTTTTAAGGTACCTTCACATTTTTACTCATAACTTTTATACCGCTGGACCGATTTTGCTCATTTTTAATCCGACAACCTAATTTTCATATGGGACCTAAAAAATATAGTCGCTTTATTTGGCCCAGGCTAATGTATATTTTGTAATACTCTTTTGAAAATCTTTTCAAATCTATTAATTTTTCTGAATCAATTCTGAACATCCTTTAAATGTGAAGCCTTGTTTCGAACTCCTAGAATAGGAACCCTCAGACATTTTTCCAAAATTCGCTTGGCTTTTACTCATTAATTCAATTTAGATAGTTTTTGGCAATAAAAAGTTGGCTTGTTTTCAATTGTCATATTTATTACAGTTAAAAATACATATAATGAATGTTTATAAATCTGATGTTTTTTAAATGAAATATGTCTCAAAGTCCTTTAAGTTTAATGGTATTTTGTAGACTTGGGCTATCTAGTTCGTTTGAGTGAGCGCTCTTTCTAGTTCAATTGATCGCTATAAACTAGATCGCACTTCTAGTTCAATCGATCTTCGACAATTTTGTTCAATTGTTAGTTAGATCGTTTGTTCGATAATTTTTAAGGTAATTATTCATATTAGACACTTCTTTTTAACATTAAAAAAATTGAGCTGACAACACTAAAAAAAAACAAGAGTAAACTCAAAAGCAACATAAAAAAGAGAAATATTACTCAAATGACAAAAAAGAACGAAAAGAGCGAAAGACCTAAAAGAGCTGAAGATTTCGAACTAGCTCACTAGTTCAAAGTAAAGACTTCTTCCATTGAACTAGGTCGTTCACGAACTACACAACTCTAGTATTTTGATAGAAGTCAAAAAATCCTTGCAAAATTATGAGTTTGCGAGTTAAGTAAAGATGTACGAAAATTTTTTTCGAGTTTTACTATTATTCAGAACAAATTTCCAGTGATATTTTTATTAATTAAACGCTAATTTTATCTGTAAAGTAAATTTGGGATTATCTAATTACGAATTTGAGCTCTGATTTAACTAAAATTGTACATTTTGATTTGATATCGTTCAAAAGTGTTTGGCAAGCCTGGTTAATGTGGGCAAATTAAATAAAGAATTTTTACTTTACTACTTTGTTCAAAATTTTTTCTGATTGGGAATTTTTTTGGATATAGTGTTTGATTTGTTTAGGGATAACGAAATAAAGTATCTGGCAAGCCTATCTCCAAAAAACAGTTACTCTATCAAAAAAAAAAAAGATCTCTGAAGTTTTGGTAATTCTAATAAAATATTGAGATTAGCAATCGAAAGTAATTGCCTGACAAACGGGAGGCCGATGGTTCGAGCCCGGTTGGCGGCATAAGAAATGTTTATTAATAAAATAAATTTTGTGGACAGCATGTATACACTTATAATAATCCATGCATAAAAATACCAATAAATGTCAAAATAACAACAACTTTCGTAAAATATACCAATATTTGTTCATTTTACGAATGTTTTTGTTGTTTTCACATTATTTTTGTATTTTTAGCATGGATTATTATGAGTGTATAAATAAATTATAGAATTTTATTATGCATAAACATAAACAATTGTTACATTAACTTTTAAAAATAAATAAGAGTGATAGTACACTCAAAAAAAAAGTCTGAAGGGTCAGCAACATTTTTGCTGGGAGGATCCTTGCATAAAAGTTGTTAATATCAGCTAAAAATTTGCTAAATTCGGCTAAATATTTGCTAAATTTACCATTTTTTTTGCACATATTTTTCAGCAAGGATACTCCCAACAAAAATGTTGCTGACTTTACAGAATTTATTTTTTGAGTGCACCTGGAAATGCAAAAATTCGGTTGGCGAAATATTCTGTTGCAACTACAATACGGCTTTCTTCGAGCGAGCTGTGTTAGAAATTTATTTTTTTTTTTTTTGATTTACATATAAATACTTTTCCCGCCAGCCGCTTCTAAATTTGAATCATGTTTAAGGCAAATATCAACTTTAACACATTAAAAATGTTGTATATCTCCCATTAGGTAGCGGAAGCGGTTATAGATACTCCAACGTATAAATAATGATTGGGTAAGTCTCTTCCAATCCCCGCTTTAAATATAGACATGGCTGCAAAAAATGTCAAAAATCCCATTTTTGCATTTTTTTTTTTTTGAGGGGAATTGTGGGATTCTTATTTTAATTCTTAAATTGCTTACAGCAAATCATGTTCATTGCAATCGGATTACTAAAAAGGAAAGTACTCAAACCTAAATACTCAAAAAAAAAAGCAAAAAGTACCGAAACAAGGTACCCGCAAAAATCCCTCATAAAGCCCTTTCCAGCGATACCACATTTGCATATAGTTACTATGGTTAAAATACCTTGAAAACCCGATTTTGCCCTTTTAAAATCCTGAGATGGCCCAAAAGCCGAGACAGGACGATCTTAGAATTTTTTTTTCTTTATTACATATCCAAATTTCATAAAAATCGGAGTGCTTAGGTTCCAGTACTTCATTGCAAGTACGAAATGGCGGAATTATTTCCAAAAATTTTGTGACATTTCCCACTGTGTGGCGTTTTTCTAAGGAATTATAGTTGGTTTAAGCTAAACCTTGTGTATATTAATGCCTATTTAATTTAATCGAGGTGTCTGAGCTTTTTCCGATATTCGTAGCTGTGCGACTTTTCTCGAAGAGCTTTTTGCATCCATATTAAAGTTATTTAAAATAAATGACAACGCTGCGTAGAAGTAAAGCTGAATATCATTAATTTCTGGCACTTTTTTTTATTTATTAATTAATATTGATATAATTACACATTGAGAAAAATTTAGCTATTTGCCAACTGAAATTTAGTTACTAGGCCTCAAATTCGGTAATTACCAAGTTCAGTCCTTTGGTACAACTGAACATTAGTTTTCAGAACAAAGCTCATTCAATTCAATTGAATTTAAGTTCCAACACTGAAAATATTAAGAAATCTAATTTGAATATCGTTGTACTAACTGAATTTTTAAGTTGTTAATATTGAAATACACTTTCCAATTCGGTTGCCACTTTATTTTACTGTGTGTATAAATTATATCCTATTACCCTAACCGAGCACTAGCTACTATGGCTTTCGGCTCGTTGCAGCGAAAACAGGCCAGTTCCTCTGGTGGGAATCGAACCCACGACCACCGCCCTGATAAGCTAGCTCGCTACCAACTAGCCTACCGTGGCGCATGACGTTTCAATACAAAAAAGTTACACTTTTGAAGCCACCTTTTAACCCTTAAACATGAGAATGGAACGCTAAAAAAAACACGTATCCCTTATTTTTTTCTCCTTTTTCACATATCCGAGTTTCATAATGATTGGAGTGAAACAGTGATGCAAAACGTGGCCCAATAGGGCCATTTGTGGCACTTTTGACTGCTTGATGGCCCTGTGGTACTTTCTTATCTATTTTGGCCCTTTCAGCTCAAAATTGAACTAACTACTTTAAACCCTTTAGTTCAGACTTTTATTAAATTTGTCTAATTTTTTTTTTATTCGATGAGAGCATATGCTAGTTAATTAGAGAATGAAAAACGGGAAGTAGCTTAATTTTTTATAAAAATCGCATTCAAAATCATAAATTTTCGTACCAGGAGGTCAGGTTTTAAAATTTTTCAATGCAGGACGATAACATTTTTAAATCTTTTTATATTTGTCCAAATTTTTAAAAGAAGTGCCGCAATTCATTTTTTGTGAAAAAAAGTGTTTTTGAAGGCTTTTTAAAAATGTTGTTATCGCAAGAGCGGAAATAATTTATGAGAATTCATTAAACTTTATTATCAGAGGGGTTTGTCTTGCATTTTTAAAAAAGCATTCAAATGAACTCTATTTAACAAATCTAATAATCGAATTTTTAAAAAATATGGCTATACAGGGATGATGGGAATTTGATTTTCAAATAGTACCAACCAGCATAAAAAATAGTACTTTTCGACCCTCATAGTACTAAATACAATTTTTTATTATAAATTATTAAAATTTATTTGTATATAAAAACAAAATTTAGTTGATTTTAGTTACAGAATTTATAAAAATTCTCAGACTGTTTCTTAAATTCACCTTTTTTGCAAGGAAATTTATTTCATTACTCATTCGAATCACAATGCAAATTTGAAGATGTTGTCAATGGCATTTTTTCATTTGTACTTTTTTAAGATATTTATTTTTCACTTTTCGAACACTTATTTTTTACTCGAACTCAAATAAAATCATCTTTAATCAATTCCATTTACAACGATTGGATCCAAATAAATACATTTGATAAATGTTAATTTATGAATGGGTAATTGAATTAAATGTTGAATCTTGAAGTTTCTCTGAAGTTTCTAAAAATAGAACTGTTGTGTTGTTGGAATTGTACTTCTGAGATTATGTATGCAAGAACAAAAACACCGTGTATTGAATAAAACTAGTTTTAATCACAACAAAACTCGACCTGACGATAGATCAGTGCGCTAAAGCGCTCTGTCTAACGTGTGGTGCGAGTGCATGTGGCATTAGAAATCATTTTATCTATACCACGTTCCGTAATTGCACAGAAAATTTCATATAGACGCAATCGAACAAATAAAAACATAACAAATATCACATTTTTAAAAAAACCGGGTTACTGACGAAGGTTCAATACCAGGAACTGCGCAGTCTGATTCAGGAAAATTTAAAAATTTACAATGTAGTTATGATTTTTAGAAAATACACTCATTCTTCTCTACCACGTCTTTCACAAAATTAAATAAAATTTCAATTAATTATAGTATTAATTGCAATTTTTTGAAAAAGACGTTAAAATTCAAACTCAATCTTTAATTTTTATTTGTATGTAAATAGTACTAAAAGAGTCAAAGGAGTACCATGGTACTTTTCCAGATCAAATAAAGGGTGGTTAAATTGTAAGGGCCGATGTTGAATGTGAACCACACCTATTTGACATTTCTCTATTTCAGACTTACTCAATTTGAACCATGGAGAGAAACACAATCCAACAACGTGTTAAAGTTATCCAGACTTATTATGAAAATGGGCGTTCAAATCAAAATGCATATCGTGCACTTCGTGATTTTTTTGGTCAATTTGATCGTTCAAATGTGCGTACAATCGCAAAAATCGTGGAAAAATTCGAGCAAACCGGGTCTGTAGAAGATGTGAGAACACCAGTGCATGCTCGTACAGCTCGTACCGCAGAAAATATTGCTGCTGTTCGCTATAGTGTGGCTGAAGAGCCGTCCACCTCAACTCGTCGTCGTGCCCAACAATTGCACCTCTCACTCTCGTCGTTGATGAACATTATGCATAAAGACTTGCTTACAAGGTGCAATTGGCTCAAGAACTAAAGCCTCTTGACCATTCCAAACGTCGTGAATAGGCAGAATGGTGGCAAGAAATGGCAACAGTGGATGATCAATTTTCGAAGAAAATCATCTTCAGTGATGAGGCACATTTTCACCTCAGTGGATTCGTCAATAAACAGAATTGCCGCATTTGGGCGAATGAGAATCCAAGAGTGATTGTCGAAAAACCAATGCACCCACAAAGAGTGACTGTTTGGTGCGGTTTATGGGCTGGCGGCATCATCGGGCCGTATTTTTTCCAAAATGAGGCCGGTCAGGCAGTTACTGTGAATGGTGTTCGCTATCGTGAGATGATAACGAACTTTTTATGGCCCGAATTGGAAGATATGGATGTGGACGATATGTGGTTTCAGCAGGACGGTGCCACTTGCCACACAGCTAACGAAACAATGGCTCTTTTGCGCAACAAATTCAATGGCCGTGTTATCTCACGTAATGGCGATGTCAATTGGCCGCCAAGATCATGTGATTTGACACCGTTGGACTTTTTCTTTGGGGTTATTTGAAAGAAAAGGTGTACGTCGATAAGCCAGCAACAATTCAAGAGCTAAAGGATTAGATAATTCGGCACATTAACGGCATAGAACCTCCATTATGCCTCAGCGTCATCGAAAATTTGGACCATCGGATGGAGGTGTGCCGCCGTGGTCGCGGCGCCCATATGGCCGATATTTTGTTCCATACATAATTGAGTAATACCAATATATCATAATAAAATAAAATTACAATAATTTCCTAAATAGTTTGTGTTTTATTCAAAATCAACATCGGCCCTTGAAATTTAACCACCCTTTAGTACCAAAAAAATACTATAGTACTAACTTCATCATCCCTGTGGCCCTATCAATGGTATTTTGGCCATTTTAAATTGTCAATTTGGCCCAAAACAAAAAATCTCAAAATGCATCACTGGAGTGAAACCATCGAGAGACTCTCCTTTTTAGAGTAAACCAAGCAGACTTGAATGTTATGGTCGAAGGGTTTATATGCGATGTTGGGCGTCATATTGCTACGAATATTGTTACATTGCAATAATCCTAAACAAGAGCTTCTGAAATAATTTATTCAAATTATATAAGCCATACTACTAAATACTGTACTGACGTTGGGCGCCGTATTGTTATCCATTTAAATCTTTATGATTACATATAAAATCGCTGAATCTACTTTGTTCAGACAATAAAACTTATGTTTATAATAAACTATTAAAGCTTTTCAGATATTATTAAATGTGATGTTCACTTTTTAAAGAAAATTTTAGTTAATTTCATTTAACAAAACTTTGATCCTTGAAAGTCAAAACTCATATGATATAAATTTTTGTATAATTTGTAGTACCGTGTAATTTTAGATTCGTTCCGATTGAATGATATTACAATTACATTTTTTTATATTTCCTTTACATTTTCCACCCTCCCCGAAATAAAAACAAGAGTTAAATCGTTACGATTGACTGAAATTACAATTATATTATTTTTATATTTTCTTTACATTTTCCACCCTCCCAGAAATAAAAACAAGTTTTTTTTTTTTTTTTTAGTTATTTTGAATTGTTTTATATTTTGTTTTATTTATCATCAGTTAAATTGAATAGAGACATGTTGTTCTTTGTTGTTATTTTTATAATAATATTTTGTTTTATATTAATTTTGTTGTTGTTTTTTTTTTTATTGATTATACAAATTAACATGAAAAAAATTAAGTTTAATATTTTTTCGTGTTCTATATTTTTTTTTTTTTCAGAGAGCTGCTTAATTGTTAATTACACATCAATATATAAGTAGTAATTATATTTATTATTTATTTATTTAGAGGTGTTGTTATTTTAAAATTTTCACATTTTTTTTTTTTTTTTTTTGTTTTAAACGTGTTTTGTTTTTCAAATTATTTTTATTTTAAAATAATTTTTCTCTTATATAATTTATAGATAAGCCAATTTTTTTTTTCTTTGTTGGAAATTATTTTAAAACTTAAGAAAGTTTAATTTTTTTTTTTTTTTTTGATTGTTTTTTATATATATTTTTTTTTTAATAAAATAAAAAGAAAATCAGAAAAATTAACAAACTTAAAAAAGAAAAGACAAAGTTTTTTTTATAAATTATATTTATAAAGTTAAATTATTTAAATTTTTTTAATGCTAAAATTTTTGTTTTGTTTACACACATAAAGTTTGAAAAAAAAAAAGTATTATTTTTTTATTTAATATATGTTTTTTTTTAATATATAAATACTAGTTGTTGTTGTAATTAATAAATTATATTTATTTATGTGTTGTAAAGCTTTATTTGTTTTTTTATCATAATTTTTTTTCAATCTTATTTTTATAAAAAAAAGGAAGAAGGAGACGAAAACATGTGGCTGCCTCTTAAAATTTATAACTTTTTTTTTTGCTATATTTTTCAACACAAATATAAATAATTTTATTTTTTAAATACAACTTTTTCTGTTTTTTTTTTTTAATGTAGATTTTCGTTCTTATTTTTTTTTTTTTTTTGTTTTTTCAAACTTATATTCCTTACATGTTTATGATGCATTTTTTTTTTAAACCCAGATAATACTTTAATTTTTTTATATAAATTTATTTATTATAAATAATTTTGTTTTTTTTTTTTTAATTCCATTCTACTATTTTTATAAACATATTCATAACTATTTTTTTTTTTTTGAAATATTTGTTTTATGGTTTTTGTCATATTTTTCTTTTATTTTTTCGTAAAGGCGTAGAATTGCTTTATTTTAAATATTTTTTTTTTTTATTATTTATTTTTCGTTTAAATGTGTTTAATAAATACATTCATATTCAATACTATTTACCACATTAAATAGTTTATAAATTGTAATATTCAGTTTTCAAAAAAAAGAAAAATAATAAAATATAATGAAAAAGTTTCATCAATTTGTTTATTTAGTTTGTTGTAGGACATCTTTTTTTATTTTAAAATAATTAGTGAAATCTAATTTTACAACATCAATTTTATAAATTTGTTTATATTGTTGGGGTGCATTATTAAAATATAATATATTTTTTATATATTTAAGAAATTGTTTTAATAATTTTTTTATTTGTTTAGTTAATAGGAAGAGAAACATATAATTAGATATATAACAATGAAGTGAATATTAATTTGTTATTGAGAGACAAAAAAATATGCTATTTTAAAGTTGGCAGCACTGAAAATTTTAAAATTTTTCATAAAAAGAATGTCTTAAAATCTGAGATTTTTTTTATAGAAAACTGCAGATACGACTTTCAGAAAAAAAAAATCCCGGCAATTCTCGATTTTTATAGAAATCTGAAAATATGTCTTTGATAACAATTTATCTCAACTTATATCTGGCAATTCCAGATTTTTTATAGAAATCTGAAAATATTTCTTTGTTAACAATTAAGCTCAACTTATCTCTTTTAATTCCAGATTTTTTATAGAAATCCGAAAATAGTTCTTCGGCAACAATTTAGCTCAACTTATCTCCTCGTTGGGCGCCATATTGTTACAAAATTTCAAAAAATTTTAAGCAATTTGAGATTTTTGTACACTCATAATAATACATGCATAACGTCGCCCAGGTCTGCACTCTTATAAATATTCTAAAATTGCATCCAACCTAATCGATTTGGTTGTAGCAAACTACAGTATTGTAAAGAATTCTAAATATCTTTAGGACAGCTTGTTTTTGAGAACTTGAGCTCCCAAAATTTTTCTTAATGTGGGCATCACTTTGGGCGTCATATTGCATTTACCTCGAAACTACGTAGTTGCAAATGCTGGCTAAATCGTACAGCAATTTTTATAATTAAATGCCCTCATTGGACGTCAAGTAATTACCTCGAAACTACGTAATTGCAAATGCTGGCTAAATCGTACAGTAATTTTTATAATTAAATGCCCTCATTGGACGTCAAGTAATTACGAAGTCTATATATTGTTTGGAGTAGTCGTCTGCTTATTATTGGTTTAACCCACCGACCATTTTTAAAAGTAATTTGAGTAATGAATGAAATTTCAAAACCTGTTTTGCGATATCTCATAGCATGTCTGAGATATACAGTATTAACTTTGAGAAAATTATCTGCATGATATCAATGAATTTTTGCCTCAGATCTATGAAGTGCGACTGGAATTAATTTTAAGAAAACTTTAATTTTATTTATTAAAAATTTCATACGTTTAATGAAAAAATTTCATTAAATATAGTTTCATACAAATTATGAAGCTTTTTCATGAGGTTTAAGAAATTTTTCATTTACTTTGTGAAGAAAACATCATTAAATGTTTTACTTTTCAATTTTAAAAAATTTAAAACAAAAGTTTAGTTTAATAAAAAACTTCATTGAAACTCGTCCAAGAATATACTCTCAATTTTACATACCAAAATTAAAATCGTGTTTTCTCGATAATAACTTTTTGGCATATGGATCCAAACACATTGAGAAAATTATCTGCTTGATATTAATGAATTTTTGCATTAAAGCAATGTGACTCGTCCATTGAAACTTTTTAGAGAGTTAATGCAAGTTTTCATAAAATTTTATGAAAAATATCATACTATTTATTAAAAATTGTATGCCTTCAACGAAAAAGTATCATAAAAAAAATAGTTTCATGAAAAGTGTGAATCCTTCCATTAATTTCAAAAAATTTTACTATCACTTTGTGAAGTAAAGTTTCATTAGTTTATTTTGTATTATGTCTAGTCCACAAAAATTGTCTCTGTGCAATAATAAGCTGGAGAAGTGCTGAATATAAACTAAAATATATCTGCAGAAACAATTGAGTCTCATACTGGGCGCCGCTTAGTTACAAAAACAAAGTCGTAATCCTGTTAAGCTGAAACGATTAAAATACCTCTCTGTAATATAATTTTTCTACTTAAGTTATAACCTGGAGTTGGGCGCCATATTCATCCTTAATATAAGGATTTTTTTCCAATTCCAACAATTCCAAACAGAATTGTTTTTTTTTTTTGTATATAAGAAACATCTCTTAATTGGACAAGGTTTCTTTGATATTAAATTCTCCTAACAAGGGCCTACGTTGGGTGCCGTACCTAAACTTAAAATTTGTCTATAAAACAAATCCCAACAAAATCGGTAGTTTTGTGAAGAATTTCATAACAGCACCTCCCGTTTTAAGCCAAATTGCCAAGTAAGAAGTCCTCTAAATCGGAATGTGTTGTGCAACAAATTTTCAAAGACGAAGTCCTCTAATCGGAAAGTGATATTGTTCATATCACATATTGACTTCATCTGGCGCCAGATTCACTAGGAAAAACGATATCGCTTTGTTCAAGCTAATATCTAAATTCCTATCGTTTTGACGACGTTACTCACTAATCGACCGTCCCATGTAACAATTTCATCAATATTTATGAAGCATTTCATAACCAACATGAATTATATTGGTCTCTATGAACCAATTAAATAATTAATCTATCCTTCATATATATAATGAAACATTTCATAAATATGATGAAATGGATTTAGCTTTTTATGAAATGTTTCATAAATACTATGCAACGTTACATTAGACGAAAATTGATGAAACATTTCATAGACATAATGAAGCTTTTCCTTTGAGTGTACCCTGGATTATAGCACACTATAATAGCTTACTCTAATTCGGAAAAAGCCTTTTCAAAATGAAATTTTTATAGCAAAACCTCGCGTTACAATGGGCGCCTACCATTGTCCAGTAGGAAGTTCTCTTAATTGGAAAGAGTTGTCAAATAAGAAGTCCTCTAATCGGATATTGAAGATATTCTTAATTTCTCATATTGACTTCAAATTCTTAATTATAGTTCAAAGCCTTCTAATTCACGTAGGGCAGCTAATTATCAAGCAAAAAGTTATCTTAATCAGAAAAGGCTTCTTTAAAATTAAAATCTCTTAACGGAACCTCACGTTGGGCGCCAAATTGTCAAGAGAGAATATCTCTCAATCAGGAAGGGCCTATGTAAAACTTAATTCTTAACATATGAGGATTTTAATAAAAAGCTGTATTTTACCTAAACCAATATTGTTTTGAAAATTCAATATGGCGAAAAATTCCTCAGATTTTTGCAATCTTTCTCTAGAATTAAATGATCAAAGAATTTTTGTAGAAAATATTTCTTTCAAACATCTTCTCTAAACGAATAAAATTTACAATTAGGATCGTATTGCCGACTATATTTTGTAACAATTTAATGAATATATTCTCAATCAATGGCTGCACTCTACTACCTGAGAAGTTTTCAAGTCGCAAAATGCTATTTTGTAGGTAACTGAAGAACTGTTGCCAACTAAAGTTGAAACTTTGAGGACCGGATATACTGTTAAACTTTTGTAGTATGTTCGTTCATTGGTTCGTCATTTAATATTGTGCGTTGTCAACTGTATGTGCTTTTTATGACTATAATTAATTTAATTAATGAAAGTGTTGCCAACCACAGATCAAATTTTAAAAAATGATTAATCTTTTAGAGCAAAGTAGAAACTACCCGCTATATGCTAGGTTTGCCTTGATTTATTAGTCGATTGTGTTTTCATTTAATACTGTGCGTTGCCAACTATATGTTGGATTATTAGTTAATATTTCTTATTTGGATTTAAAATCTCCTTAAATACTCCGTCGAAATAGAAATTTTGAATATGTTATTATTTTGACATTAAGCTGATGTACTTTGTTGTTTTTACCATGAACTCCAACAATAATATAGAGAACAAAATTTGTTGTTCTCATTAGATGTCAAGTTCAAATAAAAATCCTTAAGATTACTTTGAATATATTGTTATCTGTTCATTAAGTGTTGCCAACCAGAGTTGAAATACTCATTTCAGATTTTTTTGTGATCTGAAATATATCTGCAGAACTAAATCACTTTTGCTGTTGTGTGTGTACTAAAAGTTTGCAGTTGATTATGTTGCCAAAGTATGCGTTGCCAACTAAAACTTCAACAATTACCTTCATACAATTATCAGCACACTTTCTTGTTACAAAATTAATAAAATATGCTCTTAACAAAAGTTTGGCAAATTTTACCAAGTTTTTAGCAGAAAAACGTGATACATTTTGCCATAAAAGTTATACGTTGCGAATTATAATTTCAACTAATACCTTCAGGCAAATAACATCATAATTTTTTGATAAAACATTGATAAAATGTGATCTAATCATATGTTTGCGATATTTTACCAAGTATTATGCAAATAAAAGTAAATACTTGGTAATTTAAGCCAAGTTTTGGTTTAAGTTATACAGAAAAACATTGAATTGAGCCAATTTTATTGACACTTTCTTATTCTTTATAAACTTAATATTACAAAACTCCAAACAAGTGTTGCCAACTTTTTTTTTCTTTTCTCATTTTTCTCTTAATAACAAACTTTATTCACTTTTTGTATGTACTAAATGGAAACATTTGTTTGCTTAATTATTTAGCGCCTTTTTTTAAACACACATAGATTTTTGTTAGAATTTTAGGCAATTTTTATGAAAATATAACTCAATATTTTGTTATAGGTACAATTTTAATGTTAATTACAGTTTGAAACTGTCTTAAAATATATATAAATTTTAATATTTTGAAATATTTTTGGTATGCTAATTATCATTTTAAATGTTTGTTAGAGATTCTATTATAGGTGGTTGAAATGTTATGGTTTTTTTTTTAGAAAATGTACTCAAGTCACTTTTAAACTTAAGCGTTAAGGTTCTTGTGGTATTTAATCCAAAAGCTATAAAAAAAGAAGAAAAATATTTAAAGATTTTATTTAAAAAAGAAAAAATACCAATTTTTAATTATAATAAATAAAATAAAACATACAAACCCTTTACAGTCAGCTTATTTCCTCTAAAAAAATAAATTTCAAATAATACAATTATTTGAAATTTAACACGTCACGCCAAGTGTTCTGAATTTCGATGGATTGCACATGATTTAAAAACAAAAGATTTTTTTTTTGTTAATGTTGGTAACACTGGTTTTTATTGAAGTATGAAAATGTTGTTTGCAATGTTTGTGATGATTTTTTTCCATGATTTTTTTTCCATGATTTTTTTCTATTTCCTATTACTAATCAAATATCTCTTGAAATTTCCTTAATACTATTTCCAATACATTTATTAATATTTATTTAAACACATTTATTAAGAATAAGATAAACTTTTTTAATTTTAACATCTGCTGCTGCGTGTCTCATTAGATCTTAAGAGAACCATAATGTTTTTTAATTATTTATTTTTTTTATTTATTTAATTATTTATTTAATTATTTTTTTTTTTTTTTTCTGAAAACAATAAATTCTTTATAACCTACAAATTCTAATGTTGACAAATTTTAAGATTTTTGTTCAAAAATTTTATATTTATTTAGATGTTGCACGCTGTTGTTATTCGCTTCGTTACGATGACCCTGAAAATTTCAAGCTATTTATCCGTTCGACTCTCTGACGATGTTAATTGAGAGAAGAGTTAAAAGTCCTTATAAATTGTTATTGTTATTTATGTACCCTGAGATTTCAGTAGATTGTGCTGCCATCTACTAACAATACATATCTTTATAAATAAAACATTTTTGAAGTTTTGTACTTGTGATAGTTAATATAAACATTTAATTTGCCATACACTCTAATAGATGACGTTTGAAAACCTTAAAATTATTTTTAAAAAATCAATGTTACCAACATTTTCTTAATGTAGATGATTCCGATTCAAATGTCAAGCGTAATTCAGAACACCAAAAACTTGAAAATTTCATTTATAAGATAAATTTTACCATATAAATCACTGATGAGTCTGTGATGTTAAGACTCTGTGGTGATTTAAGCTGTAAGGTTTCTTATAAATTTACTTGGAATGCTATGTAAACCATTCTCGGAGATTTAAATCGTCTAAGATAAAAGTTTTAAAAATCGTTTGTAACCCCGTTAAAATTAGCTTAGAATGGCTTAAACTTTATATAAACTACTTACCAGATATTTTACTTACTTAAATATAAACCTCTAGAGGAAATTTCGAATTTTAGATGTTTCTTTTTTCTCCAGACAGATCTCATTTATTTTTACTTTAATGGATTACAAACCTAACTGCACTTAAAAGCCTATTCAACACTAAAAAAAAAACGCATGGGTGCCCCATGTTGGGCGCCAAATTTTCTAAATTGTTTACAATTGGATCATTGTATGTTTCGAGGTTTAGGTAACATAGAGGTTTCTTTAAAATCCTTTCCAATGGGGCATTTTTTTAATAATTCTTTTAAGAATGATTCCAATAATTCCTCTAATATTCTTAAAAGATTTAAATTCAGGTCTAACCGAGAATTCTGTTATGGTCTTTTTAGATACAAATCGAGTATACTTTTATAATCATTTTATGATTAAAGTTAAGGTCTAATCGGTGATTATTTTTCAATTCGAAATTTAGATCCAAATTGAGCATTCTCTTATAATCCTTTACAGTTCAAAATTCAGATACAATCTAGGATTTTTTATAATCCTCTTCAAGATCCATATTCAGATACCATCAACCGTTCTTGATAATCCTTTTGAGACCAAACTATTAGATCCAATCGAGAACTTTTTATAATCATCTAGACCTAAATTCATATACAATCGTGGATTAGAAGTTATAGATCCAAATTCATCCTCATCTTGGATTCTTTATAACCCTTTAGAAAACCAAATTCAAATCCAATCGAGAATTTTTTACTATCCGTTAAAGACGAAAATTTAGGTTTATCAAAGATGATTTTAATGCTGTCGAGACCCAAACTTAAATTTAATTGAGAATTGTCGTAAAATCTTAATATAGAGCCAATTGTGGATCCCTTAAATATTCAGATTATGTTTTTTTTAATAAGGCCCTGCTAGCGACTTTTTGTAGACCATTTTATAGAATTTATTTTGGTTTATTTTATAGATCGAATTAAGGTTTAACATTAACGCCTCAATTTGTACTTAATTTGACAAAATTTTAAAGGTAAAAATCAAGGTCTAATGTTAAATATTTTCAAGGCCAAACCCCATTTCAATCCATACCTTTTCGAGATCTTACGTTCAAATCAATTCGATTTTCTAGATTCCAATTGAAAATAGTCTTTTTGAGACATCTTTTGAAAATCATACATCTTACAGCCAATGTTGAAACTTTAAATTTGTTTTTTTTTTAGTCACTTTATTTAAGCCAATTAAAAATTCTTGAATTTTTTCCAATTTTTTTTTCCTTAGTAGAGATTTTTTGTATTTTAGCAAAGTTGTTTTTATCTTATAAATAGTTATATAAAGTTTTAGTTTAGTTTTTTTTTTTTTTTTTTTTGGTTTTGGAAAATTAAAGCCAAATTTTCTTTTTTATAATTTAATTGTTCTAATAAAATTAAAGGAAAACCAGTTTAAAATTCTGAAAAGAGGGATTACAACATCTAGAAAGAATTATTTTTAGGTTCTTGTGGATATTCGTTGTTATTTAAGAAATAACAAAAAGAAACAATTGTTTATAATTTGTTTAAAAAAAAAAAAACTTAAAATATACTACTTAATTTTTCTGTTAATTTAGTTATTAAAATGCCTTATGTAGTGTTTTTTAAGATTTTAAAAAGAAATATAGACTTTCTTACCCTTTTTTTTTTAAGATATTTTAAAATATTTTTAATAAAAAAATTTCAAAATCAGTTAAATTGAATTAAAAAAAGTTTTTGTTTATAGTTTTTTTTAAAGATTTTTTGTTTGTTTTTATTTAAATTTTTAAATGAAAGTATGGTTTTGTTGAAAAATACAGCGTATTTAAATAAATTCAATAATAATTATGAATAATAATTTTTAGTATAAGAAATTATAGACATAATTATTTTTTTGTATTAACATTTTTTCCTTTAGAGGTCCCTTTGTTGGGCGCCATTTATGTTTAAAGAAAACTTGTTAAGTTTTATTATTTAAATACGAATAATTTCTTTAAATTTTAATCATAATTCAATTATTACATTTATATAAATGAGTTTTTTTTATTCAACATCATTTTTTTTATATATATATTTTTTCTGTAATATTTTTTTGTATTTGCATAATAGAGTCATGTTAAGAAAGTGTAAGAGTGTTAAATTTTTTGTATTTTTAATTATATTTAAGTATCTGATTCAAAAAAGTGTTTTTTTGTTTTTTTTTTTTTTTTTTGTTTGTTTAACTAACTTACTATCAACGAGGACTGCAAGTGTTTTCTTTAAACATTTTTGTTTTTATTTAAATAATTAACATAAAAATAAAGGAATTATTTAAATTGTTATTTCAAATCGTTCAAAATACTTAAAATTTTCCATCATTCTAAGATTTTTTAATTTATCATAAAATTTTAAACATGGCGCCCAACATGAGGCCATGTTAATTATAAAAAAAAAACAATTAAAACAATTAAAAAATCATTTTTAAATTCTTAAAAATGTTAGTGAATTTAAATTTAAATTACTTAATACTTTTATTTATTTAATTATTTATTTAAAACACAAAAAAATTAATATAGAGAAAATGTGGCTGACTGCTTTGCTTTATTAAATTAAAAAAAAATCTTTCTTAAACTGCACTTAAAATTATTATTCTTTTTTTGTTTTTGTTTTAATTGAAAAATAACGTTCTAGAAAATGGAAAAAAATATATATTTTAAAAAAGAAAAAGAATTTGAAGAGGTTAATATTTCATAGCTAAATTTTTTCTTTGTTTTATATTGTAAGTTTAAATGTTATGAGCCTTAAACACAGTGTTGTTATTGGTATTATGTATTTTGAATATTTGAATTTATATTATTTTAAGTTGTTAATGTTATCCTCTCTCTGTTTCAATATTTAACTGAGTTTTTCTTGGGATTTTCTTAAAATCCTTTATCTATTTTTGTTGAATTTTTTTTTTTCTTGTAATCTTTCATGGTTTGTTTAAATAATATTAAAGTTTTGTTTGATTTTTTATTTATTATAATATATTTCTGGGTTTTATTTTATTTTTATTAATTGTATTTATATTTAAATGTATTTTTTATTTTAAATTTTAAGTTTTGTTTAAGTTGTTTTTGTTGTTGTTGAGGGTGTTATTTTAAAAAGTTTTTTTTTATTTTTATTTATATATATATTTTAATTTTTAAGATTTCAATAGTTGTTTTATATATATTTTATTTTTTTATCCATAGCAACAGCGTATCGCGATGTTAGTGCGCACAGCTACAGTCTTCGTCAACATCTTAAAAACATAGAAAAGCTTAAAAAGAAGTAATTTAGCTGCTCACTTCGATGTCATCATAGTCACGAATTCTGAAATAAAAATAAAAATAAATTAATAAAATACTATTTAAATTATATTTAAGTAAAAAATAATCGTAAATTATAATATAATGGTAATTAGAGTATTCATTTATAATTAAAATTAAGGCTTAGTCATCAATGATTTCATTATCCAAAATTAAGATCCAAATTAAGTACCAATCGCAAGTTATATTATTCAAAGAAATACCCAAACTTTTTTTTTAATACAAATAAAAGCAATACATATAACGAATGTTTTTTAGATAAATCGTTAAGTACAGTTGTGGATCCTTAAGAACCAGTCCTGTAACCAGTAACTGTAATTCACTTTTAAATCGTCTTAATGGTGGAATGTTTTAGAAACCAAAAAAACGGCCTAATTGTTCGTTTCGGTTTAAAACTTTTATTTAAGAAACGAATGCCACTTTCGGTATATTAATTGTCCCTGCTCAGGCGCTAACATTATAAAAATGTTGCTTGATAAAACAAAGCTTTTCGTATTCAACAATAATTTTATCTTATGTAATTTCTGACTGGATAGCACTGGGGAAACACTTTTTCCCAACGTTGTCATTGTAGTCTCGGCCAATTCTTTGCCAATGATTTTTTCTGTAGACCACTGAAATTATTGTAAAACTTATACTGTCTAAACGCTTTTTGGAAACGCTTACAAAGCGTCTTAAACAAATGTTTTGCCAGTAGTTTATTTACAATTCCTCGGCCAATGGTATAACCAGTCCTTGATTTGATTGCTTGTACTAGCAGTTTCTGACTTTTTTTTAGTTTAAAAACTAAATTTTGTAGATACTAATAAAAAATAAAAATTGGAAAAAATCAAAAAATTGGAAAATCGTTTAAATTTAAAAAAAAAAAACGTTAAAGTTTAAAAAAAAATAATTTAATTTAAAAAAAAAAACGCTAAAACTAGAAAAAAAACGCCGATTTCAGAAAAATCACTGAAAAGTTTGTGTGCGCCAAATTTATTTTCATTTAAACATTTATATTAGATATTAATTAACTTTTAGTTCAAACAAAATTTTTATTGACGTTTAATTCTGCATATATATATATTTTTGTGTGTATAACTCATGTATTTAGCATTTCGATTTTACAGTGTACCGATAAAATATTTGCAACGAACTACGAAAGTAGTGGATTTTCAGTTTGTATGCTTTGGTTCTTTCGCGCACTGTACTATATTACATATATCACATATTTTATTTTTTTATAATTTTATTTTTGTTTTCCCATTTATTTTCTATAATTTTTTGTTTAATAATTTTTCAAAATATATTTTGAAAAATGTTCAAACTTATTTCCTGCATGCTTATAGCGAATTTATTAATATAAATGTTAATCAAAATCGGGTTTAATAAGAACTTATAACAAATTGTTTTTAAATGCAAATATATATATATATATCGTAAAGGTATGTCTTAGAATATCTTGTTTCATTAAATGACACCTGGGATGTTCCCTGCCATATTATAAGAAAAAAATTTAAGAAAATTCTACTTAAAAAAAAATTGTTGCTAAGGGGTCGTTTGTGCTAGGTTTATTGAACCGCAAACATTTTTTAGTCATAACACGAACATAAAATTTAATGCCGTTCTAGCCTAATTTTTCTACATTTAATATTATCCCTCAAACGTGTTGTATGGGTACTTTTTGTTTAATAAAATCTCACCCCAACCGGTGTTTATTTGTTAGTTATTTCTTTTTAATCTTTCTCCCCCGAAACCACTTTTGTTTACTTTTATTTAAATATATTTTTTTGTGTTTCTTTTAATATACGAGGGGCGGTACCAAAATTAGACGACCTGACGTATAGATGGCGGCAGTAGTTTGAACAAAATTACTCTGGTAAAAAGTGGCAACCTTATTAAACATATGTTTTAAGTTTCAAGGCGCCACGTTGTTTAGTATTTTTTGGAGCCATCAAAAATAAATGATCTTAGTGAATTGTGAGAACATGTGAAAAATTCTTCACCGTTATGTAATTCATTACTTCCATTTGAAAGGTCTCAGTCTAGCCAATATTAAAGCCGAGCTAGATTCTTCTGTGGGGGAGTCTTCTCCTTCGTTTACGACTATAAAATATTGGGTGGCAGAGTTTAAACGAGGCCGCACAAGCTGCCAAGACGAACACTGTGGTGTTTGACCAATTGAGGTGTCCACGACAGAAACGGTTAAGCAAATCCACAAAACGGTATTGCATGATCTTCGACTGAAGTTATGTGAGCTGGCTGAAATGATAGGCATTTCAGAAAGTGCAATTCTTCTCATATTGACCTAAAATTTTTTAATGAGAAAGCTGTGCGCAAGATGGGTGACGAGTCGAGTTTTTGCATCGGTTCGTGACCATGGAAAGACACTAAACACTTAAGTGAAGAAATTAGGGAAAAAAAGTCCGCATTTGGCGAAAAATATACCGTCATGAGTTTTCTTTCAAGACAATGCACCAGTACACACACCCAATATTGCGATGGCCAAAATCAATTAACTAAAGTTCGAATTGCTTCATCTGACAAACCTTATTCGCCAGATTTAGCTCCGTCGGATTATTTTCTATTTACAAACTTGTTTCGGTTTATTTGCCAACAATTAAGTGGTGGAGTCTGCGGTTGATTTCTATTTTATGGAGCTAGACAATGCTTACCATAAAACAAGAGTATCGAAGCTATTCAATATCGCTGGGAAAAGTGTATCGAGCTAAAAGGAGATTATGTTGAGAAATAAAGAAAAATTTTCCCAAAATTGTTGTGTTTTTTCAGTTAGGTCGGCTAATTTTGGGACCGCCCTCGTACCTATGCATGCATATATGGTTTTTTATTTTTTTTTTTTATTTTTCATCTACAATACAAATATTTTATTATTTTTTTTTTAATTTTGGCTTTAGGCCAAATAATGTTTTTGTTGTTTTGTCTAATGGCGGAGGCAAAAAATAAAAATTGTGTTTAAATAATGATAGTGTTGTTGGCTTTATTTTTCTTAATTTTAAACGCAGCTAATCTAAAAAGCTAAATTGTTTGATAATTGACAATTGCTTAAAATTAAATTGTTGAAAATTATCGATAATATTCTTCTTTTTTTTTTAAATAATAAAAAATTAGTTTTAAAAGATGAAAAAACTAAAAAAAGAATTTAGTGACTAAAAAAGAAAATTTTGCAAAGAATGTTAACTTAAAATTTGCAAAGACTTAAACTTCAACATTTTGTGACAAAAAAAATAATAACAAATATCTAATATGGGCATTTCCATAGTCACATACGGTACAGTGAAAAACAAAGAAAAATATGTATACACACTAGGCCGCGTCGATTTGTATGAAGGCAAAAAAATCGCTCAACGTTCAAGGAAAATCGTATTCTAGGGATCAAAATAAGAAACTTTGCCGAAGGAACCATACCTCTAAAACGAATTCTGATGTCCCGACTTTTGACCCGTAGGGTCAAATTTTGAAAAAGCCCACTTTGATATTTCAGAAAGTAGGAGGAATCTCTCCAAGATTATGGAAGCTACTTCTTCTCCGGGAGACGCGCTAGCAGATTAATGCATAAATCATCATTCTAGGTGACCGTTAAGGGGTTGAAATTTAAGTTGAAAGAGGGCCTTTTTAGCCGTGTTTTTATAGCAAAATGTGCAAATCTCGGGATAGAGATATTTCAGAAAGTAGGAGGAGTCTTTCCAAGATTGGGGTCTCTATTTTCTTCTCCGGAAGACGCTCTAGCAGATGAATGTACAAATTATATTCGATTGGCTTCGATTAGATTGGGGCACTCTAAATGGGTCAAAGTGGGATTTTTCAAAATTTGACCCTACTGATCAAAAGTCGGGACATCAGAATTCGTTTTAGAGGTATGGTTCCTTCGGCAAAGTTTCTTATTTTGATCCCTAGAATACGATTTTCCTTGCACGTTGAGTGATTTTTAAATCGACCCGCCCTAATACACACATAGTGCCAACCGAATTGAAAAGTGTATATTAACCCATTAATGCCCATTGGCAACTTAAGTTGCCAGCAGAGTTGTTACAATTTAGCATGCTCTGAAAAAAAGTGAGTGTACAAAAATTTTGTCTCAAAATTAAAAAAAAAAACGTCTGGGCATTAATGGGTTATATACATTAGATTTCATAATATTTTGGGTGTTGCAACTTAAATTCAGTTGAATTAACTGAAACTTGTTGTGAAAACTAATGTTAAGTTGTGCCAACCGTTTGAAATTCGTAATAGCCCAATTTGGGTCGTAGTAACCGAATTTCAGTTGGCAAATAGCTGAATTTTTCTCTGTGTGTATGTATATATATATATATATTCTTCTTCTTTATATTTTTGTCTAGAACTTTGGAAACTCTTTATTTAGCAAAAATTAGAAAACAATAAAATTGCCTAAGCAAAATATAAGCAATTAAAAAGGGTGGCGTTATGTGACAAAAATAGAAGTTTAATTGCTTTTTACAAAACGACAAAAAACTCTCTTCTAACATTTTATTAATACAATATGATTTCGAATATTTTGTGTTTGATTTACAATTTGCAGAATTAATAACATTTTTTTATTTTCTTTTACACGTGTAAAACGTGACGTTACGTAGCGTGATGTGACATAAATTTCTTATTTGGTAATTGCTAGCAATTATTTCACAAAAAAAAAAATTTTTATTTATAAATTTAAAAAATATTACAAATATTATATGGTGAATTTATTTTTGAGAATTACAACGGATAGCATGAAAATTAAATTAATTCAATTACACAATTTTTTCAGCCCTTATACTAGAGTATACTTTCAAAAGGAGTATACTTTCCAAACAGATAGGACTTTCAGATGACATAAAAAGTTTTCTGAATAAAGCTAAATTAGCGATGTTATAATTAGTGTCCGACCGAAGACTTTTGTCAGAAAATTTTAAAGCATTATAGACACATTTGACAAATATAAAAATGTTTATTGGGCTTATTAGATGAGACTTTTTTCAAATTTAAAGAAAAGTCTCTAGTTAAGCAATGAATTCAATAATAGGCCGACGTACAATCGTCCAAAAATCTAATTAAAACGGCTCACCAATTATATTTTCAATATTAAAATTTATCCACATTAACTCCAAATACCAAAAAACCGAATAAATATCTATTTATGGCCAAAGTCTTTTGTCGGATAACGTCCCGAATATAGTGAAATCTCGAGTTTTTCAAAACTTTAGGTTAATATATCTCAAAAATCTCAGATTCGTATTCAGCGCTTATCAACCCTATAGAAAAGTAAAGTTTAATCACAGGGTCTTGACGTTTTCAGACTTAGATGGCCTGTGTTTTTAGTAGAATATATGAATTTTTTTTGTGACCTACGTAGGACTGTTTTCAATTTTTCTCGATACCGTCATGAGTTTTTCTCCCTCGTAATAGCTAACGATGTTTTCTACTTAAGAAATATATAATTTATATAAATATCAATATTTTACTACTCACAAGTAAAATATTAGCCAGATGAAGTGACGTGACAAAGTTTGAAATTTTATAAAAAAAAAAAAAATAACTGATTGATATGTCACAGACATTATTTATATTAAATTATTCACAACAAATTTTCAATTTATAACAAGCTTTCAACCTCGGTATATTTACAAAAATAAAGATAATCAAACATATTAGCTAGGTTGATACTAGTATTTCGATCTGGCTCATCACAACCCGAAGTTTTAGAAAAGTTAGAGCCTCCATAATAGGCAGAACTTTAACAAAAAAACCTATTAATAATCAATTTTGCTCCATTCTTGTCTTCTTAGTAATCAAGCACGTGGTTAGGTCTTTTCCTAACAAGCATCATGACGTTATTAAACTTTGAAAACCAAAAATGTTCTATTTATATAAAAGTTTTTAGTTTGTACTCTGGCTCAAGTAATATTTTTTACAGTTATATTAGTTTTTTGTTTTTATATACATCGAGATTATTTTTATGTTATTTTCAATTTATAACGAGCTTTCAACCTCCGTATATTTACAAAAATAAAGCAAATCAAACATATTAGCTAGGTTGAAACTAGTATTTCGATCTGGCTAAAGATCTCATCAGAACCCGAAGTTTTAGAAAAGTTAGAGCCTCCATAATAGGCAGAACTTTAACAAAAAACCTTTTAATAATCAATTTTGCTCCATTCTTGTCTTCTTAGTAATCAAGCACGTGGTTAGGTCTTTTCCTAACAAGCATCATTGACGTTACTAAACTTTGAAGACCAAAAATGTTCTATTTATATATAAAAAATTTAGTTTGTACTCTGGCTCAAGTAAACTTGATTTAAATTAAAAGCTTTAAACACCAGCTACCAGCAATGCAGACGTAGTGAGAATAAATGTTGCTTCGAGGTGACGAACGTGACAATAAAAGCAAATCAAAAATTTACTGTTTACTGATCTTTATTTATTCCATTTGCATTTTTTTAAGTTAATTGTTGTTGTAACAAATATTCTGAGAAAGTAGTATGCTTTTAAAACAATTAAATACTTAAGCTGAAAATTAAAAAAGTTTACCAAAAACATGAACGCAACTTTGCAGTACTTTTATTATCATGGCATGCTTCGGACTTTTTAATTTATTAAAATTGAAGCAATTTTCTTGAATAATACAAGTCAGACGGATTTCTTTGTCCACTTTTAATATTTCGGTCATGGTTGACCTTTCTATAGAAGTGCCCATATCTTTTAATCAATGTTAAATTTTAAATTATGTGTTGATCGAATTGTAATTTGAGTTTTTAAAAAATTTTAAATATTTATTTTTATTTTTAAATTGAAATTGAAATCGAAATTTGTGCTACCTCCTCTCTTCCTTGTTGCTAAACAATAAATTTTAAATTTTTAATCTATTTTCAATTTAAGTTTATAAATTAGAATTTTGTTGTTTTGTTAACATTTGAAATAATGATGATAAACACGAAACCTGTGTAAATATTGCGTGCGTGTGTTTTTATTGTTATTATTTCAAATAATGAATACTTAAAATAACAAAAAAAAAAATAAATAAAAAATATTCGCCTCAATATTTTTTTTAATTAAAATTTAAATTACTGTTTAAAACCCATGCTGTACTTTTAAAATTAAGAGCACGTCTATCGTATATACAGGGTGTCTGTCTGGTAGCAGATTTATATTTTCAAACTTAAATAAAAAACGTAATAATTGATACAAAATTGTATTAAGAGCATTGAACGATAGAATGGAAATGTGGATTTTATTTTTTAAAGAGTATGTCATCCAGATGTCTTCCGTCGAGTTGAACACACTGTTCAAAACGGAGCCTTGTGTTCTGCGCCACACGCTGCAGTAAACTTGGTTCAATTGAGCTGATTTCTCGACGAATATTTTCCTTTAAAGCCACAAGAGATTGGGGATTGTCATTATAAACCCTTTCTTTGAGATAGCCCTCATAAAAAAATCCATGGGATCCACTCGATCCATACCACGTATTTGCCGAATACCGAATTTGAACAAAATTGTAGACGAGCAATTACGTAAGAATTATTACTTTAAAAAATGTCTCCACAGCGAATGCGCTATGCTCACTCGACCTACTGCAACATCATGACTGACAAATCCGCACAATCGATAATTCCAACGGCGCCACCCTCCCTCCGCACCGTTTATTACTTTTTGAAATAATCGTATTTAAAAATATAAATTTGCCACCAGACACCCTGTATCAAATAATTTTTAGAATATTGTAAGAAATTGACAAATGATTTACAACGTTGTGCTTAATCATACTCAAACAAGTCCAAACTAATAAAAAATTATAACTCGGAACTAAATGCAATTTTAAAATTTGAATTGGAGACGTGAGTCTTAATCAGATGATCGATAAATGAAAGGTAAATATGTGCAAATAAACCACAAGTAAGCTCTTATAGGATTCCCAGAGAATTACTTGTCAACAGCTTGTGTCTGTGTCAAGGCTATTACCCCGCCACAAAACTGCTCGACTTGAATACGCTAAAAGGAATTTACAAACAAACTGGAGAAAGGCAAGTCAATAATCGCTGTTGTTGGTAGGACTGTTCAAATATACATTCTTTTAGAGGTAATTTTTTCTGATGAGAAAAAGTTCAATCTTGATGGTTCAGATGATTTTAACAGTTATTGGAGAAGACCCTTCTCAAGGAACCTCGATATTTCTCAAAAAGAAATTTCGGAGGCGCTTTTTGTTTCGACGGTATGGTTGATTTGGCATTTCCAAGCCAATTCTTCTGAATGCACTACAGTATAGAAGGGCGATAAAAACCTTATAAATGTACGGTTTCAGATTAACGGGACAGGAACCTCAGGCACTATCTAAAAGTGCTTTAGGCGCATATAATATGCAAAAAAATCTAAATAAATCTTTTTTTAAATTATTATTTGTGGTTTTAAGCAATTGAATTGAATTTCGAAGTTAATTTGCAATGTTTAATATATTCTCTTCACACGTTTTGCACAATAAACACAAAATTTTAATGTTTTATATAGAAAAATACGCATTTAAAGTATCACTAAAACCTTGTATCTCTCAATACCAGTTTGCAAATAAAATTTAAGAGAACACTTAAAGAGTCGAGTAGCATGTGTGTCCTCTTTAGTCTATATGCTGGCTGGTCAAACATAAAAATATTTTATAAAATAATTTTAAAGTTTTTTTTACGAAAATAAAAAAAAAAAACAAAAAAAAAAATATGTAAAAATATGCAATAAAAACATGCAATAAAAACATGCATTTAAAACAAAATTAGTAAAAATATGCAATAAAAATATGCATTTAAAGCAATATATGCAAAAATATGCATTTATAGTAAAATATGCACTAACAAATCGATGCCATTTTAATGAAAACTCTTTGATTCACATAGAAATTTAGTTTATCCTGTTCTCAGACTTAAGGAAAAAAACATGCATTTGCCTGAACTTCCGATCCCTGATCGTTAGTAACTGTCCTCATCTACACATAGTTTGTCTTATTTGTTTTTAAAGAATTTTCATTTACTTTGAATCAAAACATTATAAATATACGAGGGCGGTCACAAAATTAGCCGACCTGGCGTCTAGATGGCGGCAGTAGTTTAAAAAAATACTTTTGTGAAAAGTGACCTTATATAACATATGGTTTAAGTTTCAAGGCGCCACATTGTTTAGTATTTTTTTTTGGAGCCCTCAAAATAAACGATCTTAGTAAATTTGTGTACATGCAAAAAAAAATTGGTAACCGTTATGTCATTCAATATTCACATTGGAAAGGACGCAGTCTAAATACCAATCAATATTAAAGCCGACATAGATTCTTCTCTGCGGGCGTCTGCTCCTTTGTTTACGACTATAAAATATTGGGTGGCAGAGTTCAAACTAGACCGTACGAGCGTAGTGGTCGAACAATTGAGGTGTCCACGCCAGAAACTGTTAAGAGAATATAAACAAAATGGTATTGGATGATTGTCGGCTGAAGTTGCAAGAGCTGGCATGAGTGCTATACATCGCATATTGATCGAAATTTTATAGATGAGAAAGCTGTGCGCAAGATGGGCGCCGCATTTGCTTACAATAGAACAAAACCAACGCCGTGAAAATGTTTCAATAGTGTTTGGCGATGTTTCACTGCAATAAAGCTCGAGTTTTTGCCTCGATTCGTAATCATGAATGAGACGTGGGTCCACCACCTCACACGTGAGACAAAGGAACAGTCAAAGCAGTCGACTGGAATGGTGTCCAAAGAAGACGAAGACAGTTCTGTCTGCAGGCAAGGTCAGGTCATGGCATCTGTTTTTTTTTTTTTGTTGGGATGCGCGTGGGATAATTTTTATTGATTATCTTCAAAAAGGAAAAACAATCAACGGCGAGGTTTATGCTAGCTTATTGCAGCGTTTAAGTGAAATTAAAGAAAAAATGCAGCGTTTGGCGAAAACGAAAGTGTTTGTTTCATCAAGACAATGATGCACCAGTTCACACATCCACTACTACGATGGCCAAAATCAATGAATTAAATTTCGAATTGCTTGATCACGCACCTTATTCGCCAGTTTTAGCTCCCTCAGATGATTTTATATTTTCAAACTTGAAAAGATGGTTCTGTAGGTAAAAGATTTGCCAACAATGAAAAGGTGAAGTCTGCTGTATGGCTATTTTATGGATCTAAATAGTTCTTACTATAAACAGGGTATCGAAGCTATTGAGTATCGCTGGGAAAAGTGTATCGAGCTAAAAGGAGATTATGTTGAGAAATAAAGAAAATGTTTCACAAATTTGTTGTGTTTTCTTTGTTAGGTCGGCTAATTTTGGGATCGCCCTCGTACGTTATTTGTACATTTTTATGTTAATAGAGTTTTCTCGATTTCTTTTCTCAAGTAGACTTATATTTTAGCTAATTTTCCTCAATCTTGGGGTATGTTAAAAATTTTATGTTGTTTAACACAAAACAAAAATAACAATTTATTTTTAGATATTAAATGCAAACACCTGCTAAAATTGGGGGCACAAATTTTCTATAATATTAGCAACACCATCAAAGTGATTATTAGCACTAGAGAAGAATAGTTGATGTTTTTTTTTTATTTTTAATGAAATTAATTTTAAATAATTTGTAAATTTTTTAAGATTTATTTTATCACAGTTATTTGTGTTGATGAGAAATTTTATTGGATACTTTCCCAGTCACGATTTTCAATGTAAACGTAATCTTCTGACAAAGAGAAAAACATTTTTAATTTATCTAAATGTTGTCATAGGTTTGGTTAAAAATTGTCGCATTATAAATCACTTGACTTATTTGGGTAAAACTTTTTTTTCTATTGTGTGAATTTGGCGGTGGCGATCAGCAGCCAGCCACCTTCACGTGACTTTTGAAGTACCCTTGAACTTTAGGATACAATTATAGAAAAATTATTCAAGGGGAGGATTTACCAATCTTATTTGTGAACAGATGATTTTTGAACTAATTAAGATGTTTTTAAAGATAGTATATGCGTATGTTGGGCGCCATTTCAGACACAGATTTACTACTTCTGTTCACCACCTTAGTAGATTCATTTTCGAATTGGTCATTCACTATAAGAAATACCATGTTCCAGTTTTATTATGCGCATTTAACACGATTCTAGTTAGCCTAACGTAGTGAATTTCTAAGAACAAAGTCAAAATTATTGTCCTACGTCTGGAGCCATTTTTTGTATGATTTTTGGTATGACTTTCGAATTAGCCAAAGCTATACCGACGATTTAGGAATATTTAACGAATATTGAGTTACCATTTTTGGATGGGATTTACTTTAAACACGCACTAAGAGTATTTTCCGCATGATATTAATGAATTGTTTCATAATCAATGAAATTGCACTGGACGAGTTGCAGTTTGAACATTTAGCTAGTGTCAGTTTTCATGGAATTGTAAGAAAAATATAATTTTATAAATAAAATGTCCATGGGCCCAATGAAGAAGTTCCATTCAGAAAACTAGTTTCATAACAAATATAAAGCATTTCATTAATTTTATGAAAAATTTATATTATTTTGTGAAGAAAAATGTCATTGATTTACTGAAAACTTTCCTTACTTTGTCCAACAAAAATTGTCTCTGTCCAACATTACTTTGTCCAACAAAATTCTCTTTGTTCAACAAAATTCTCTCTGTGCGGCTTCAGCTCGCCAGATTAAGTAAATTTGACTTTGAAATCATCGTATACAAAGACAAAAAACTTAAAAACAAGTGGGGAGAATTTTCTGACATTAACATTTGATAACCTTTATTCGTTGGCGCCATCTATATACACAATAATTCAATAATTTCACTGATAGAAAAAAATTAGTAAAATTGTTTGCTAAAACTACTAAAAAATTAGTTAAAAATTACGTTGCAGAAAAAACTGCTAAAATAAACAGATTTAATTTGTTAAATATAAGAATAGCAAAAATAAATCTGTTGAATCTACAAATATTTAGTTATATCTGAGCTACATTTTAGTTAATTGAAAGTAAAAATTTAATCTGTTAAATTCAGCAAAAAAAATTTAGTAAACATTAGTAGACCAAAAATCATAAAAAATTTGAAATTTTGCATTTTTTTATTGCGATAAAAAAATCTGCTCTTCTGAAATCAACACTTTACAATTTTTTAGCAAAAACTTTTGTGATTTTAGCAAAATATACTGTTATTACAGTTCTGGATTGCTTTTTTTAGTCTACAAGTATTCAGTACAGGTTTTTGCTAATTTTAGCAGATTAAATTGCTATTTTCAAATAACAAAAATTGAACTCGAATATAACAAAAATCTTTAAAGTTTAACACTTTTAATATTGCTGTGTTTACTTTATTAATATTTAGCAAAAAAATCTGCAAATTTTAGTTCAACATCATTTCAAACTAATTTTAGTAGCTTTTTCTGCTATTTTTACAGATTTATTTCTATAAATGTTTCATTGATACTGTTAAAATGTGAAGAATGTCATTGAAGTGGTTGTCTAAAGTGACTTTTATGTCCAATTCTACACAAACTAATGATTGAAACTTAAAAATAATAATGCAAATGTTTATGAACGTTGGGCGCCATTTAGATGAGAGCAATATTTTTGCCTTACAAATGTGCTACGACGGATACAAAGCTGACAAATATCGTAATTTTGTTCTCAAACAGTAAAATTAAAAATTGTTGGGAGCCATTTTATGTTAAGCAATCCTATGAAGATTTTTTTCGGTCTTTTGATGAAACAAATTTCGGGTTGACAACCGAATATATGCAGATCTTTGTACTAAGTATTTTCACACAATTTTATGTGTACAAAATTTCTATTTCCTTATGGGGAAAATTTGATTCTCTTCCACTCAATTATACTTTTCTGCCCACAATATTTAAAAATTTAAATTTTAGGTTTTTTCTCTAAATTTTTTTTTATAAACTAATAACGTATGCGGAATGAAATTGCAACAAATTTTGCGTAGCTGATTAAAAAAAGTAATTATGCATTAAAAATGTAGACCTTAGTTTCGGATTACTACATGTTTATTCAAATCAAGCCTATACTTTTTTTAAACAAAAAAAAAGAAAAACAACTTCAAAAAAAAATTGGTAATTTTTTGATAATCAATCATTTCGGAAGAAATCGAAAACAATTTCTCTGATCGTTGAACAGCTAGAATGTCAAAGTTTAGTATATTAGATAGTGGATATCATAGTAACAAGAAAAAGTATTTAGAGTATTACTTGCTTCGGTAGAAGTGCAATTTGACCGACTTAACCTGGCTTAAAATTGCTGCATAAATCGCTAAATCGTATAGGCAGCTTGAAAAGGGGGTTTATTGCGATGGAAAAACATTTAAAATGTTCCTTAATTATATGCGAACACAAAAAATTTGCCGAAAGAATAATCGAGCTGTTTCTAAAACGTTAGAAGTAAACATACATCTTCAATTTACAAATTTGGTCAAAACTAGTCAAAAACGACATTATTTGCAACATGGACTATAAGTCATATTTAATCTTATATACCAATAAATGGCATGGAAAGCACTTTTTCGAGGGAGATAACTTTACTAATGATAAAAATAAAATTTGGACCAAACTACTAATATTCAAATATCCAAAAAGCCACAATCCAATGAACAATTTTGAAAAGAAGCTCAGAAAAATCCCAACATTGAAATTTGCAATAGCTATGGACACAAAGTACCTCCAAACTGCCTCAAAATTGAATGAATTGGCAAAATTTTCTTTTTTTACATTAAACTTATGTAGTATTTTTTTTTTTTTTTTTGAAAAAAGTAAAATTGACTTTAGGTTTGTGTTAGAAAAACCAACAGCGTTTTCGTTTTGTTGCAATTTCATTCCGCAAACGTTACTTATCAACTTTCTTTCTGTGTTCTTAGAGAATTTATTTTAAGGGAAGTTGAAAAAATAAGGTGTGTTGTGTTGTTTTCTTAAATTAAATATCATTTTATCTTTTTATGATATAATTTTACCTTTTTTTTTTTTGTTAAATTAATTAAAATATAAAAGCGTCACATGTTTGTAGAAGGAAAACGAAGCGAATTGTATTTACTTGAGGTGAGGTGTTTTATCTAAAAATGTAGAGCTGATTTCACACCTTTTGACAATAGTTAAATATACAAAACGAGCTACATAGAAACGCATATAACAACTAAATACACACACCAAGGAATGAACAAACAAAAAAAAAAAAAAAAAAAACACCACCAGCACCATATATAAATAAATATTTACTTTATAATTTGCCACAAAAGAAACGTAAAACAACAGAGAAAAAAAAACTAAATTCCTAAACAAGTGATCTAATATTTTTTGGCCAAAATAATAAAATTTCCTATTTTATTTACTAGAATACACCAAAAAAATACCAACAAAAACGTATGAATAAACTATTAAAATTATTGCAATTTGAAGAAATATTGTAAAGAAAAAAAAATTACAAAATTTAAATCGTTAAAGTTGTGATAAAAAGATTTTAAGAAATATTATTTGGCAGGTACAAACTAAAAATCTTTATTATCACTACGAAACTAATTAAATTGAAACTTTCTAAGCATTTATTGGCGTTATTTATTTTTTGAATGCATAATTTAGTTTCTTTAAAATCTTAAAAAACATTGATGGCGCCTGAGCAGGGACGCAAAAATTTAAATCAATAAAAATCTATTTTTAAATTAACTAGTACAAAGATTTATATTCTTTCGAGAGATTTTATCATTTAAAATCAAAAAAAACTACAACCATTGATTAAAGTAAAATAAACAAAACAAAAATATTTAGCGCCCCGGTAGGTACAACGTTTCAACCCCCTTTATTAGACACAAATCATAAATATCGGAACTTTCTAAACATTTATGGCTGTATATTATTCGTTGAATAATATACAGCCATATAATGGAGTATAGTTGCTTTCAAAGTCTTGAAATCATTAAAGACAGCTAAGCAGGGTCAGAAAAATATAAATTAACAAAAATTCAGTTTTTAATGACTAGTTGGTAGATTTCTGCTTTACCTAGATAATCAATTAAAACAATCCATACAAATTTTGGTAAAATGAACTTAAGAAATTTAATTTGGCGACCAGGCAATTAAAAAATTTGGAATTAGGGAATTTTTATGCAAATCATGTAGAACTAAAATTAATGAATATCGCTTTTTTAATGACTTAGTAATATGCAGATTTCTATTCTTCCTAGATAATCAATTCATTTAATCAAATAAAGACTACACAGAAATAAATTACAAAATTCTGTTTGTAATATTAAACAAGTGTCATAGAGCATTTTTGTAAAAACAAAAAAAAAATTAAATTGGCACCAAGAACGGAGTTTTGTAAATACAAACACCCTTTTGTTGATTTTTTTTTGTAATTTAGAATTAATTTAGCGGATGAAGAAATTTTTTAATTAATAAATAAACATTGCACGTTTTTTTGTTTAACAAAAAACAAATAATCTTGAACTTAAATAATCTTGCTCACATCAAAATTTAGAATTTTTGTTTTTAAAGAGTTTTTTATATGAAAACCTACAATTTACAAGTATTTCAAATAAAAAATTTGTTAGAAATAAAGTTGAATTTACAAATTAAAATGTTGGTGCCAACAGTTTTTTCTGTGTACTAATGAAAATTATAGTAAAAAGAATTTAGGATATTTCATTTGGCGTCCACGCTATAACAAAGTTTGCAATTGGCTTTTTTTACCTTAAATCATTTGCCGTTACATCTATTGCCGTTACTTTTTCATTCAATATTTCATATTGAAGTTATATTTGCTTAAAAGGGTTTAAAACATTAATGGCGCCTGAGCAGGGACACAATAATAAAAATTAATACAAAGTTTTTTAATAACTTATATTTCTTATCACACAAAATTATAGTAAGGGAATGTTCTATATGTGACCCTAAATCTGTTTTTTAGGCTATATAAAAAAATGTTTATATAGCCTATAGATAATTTTCTTTTTGCTATGGTTCAATTTCTTGTGGCAACTAATATAAAAAATGAATATTACAATTTTCAAAACAACTCAAAAGGGCCACATTAGAAAGCATGTACTCTAAAGTAGACCTTTTCTTTTGCTGTGAAACATGTTGGATATTTGTGCAAAATAGAATATTCTTTAAAATTGGCTTGCTATTCACTTCTTGCGTTTTTTCAATGCAACACAACCTAATTAAACAATGGAAAACGAAACTTTTTTAAAATAGAGATAGCGAAAGTTAAACATGATTTAATGACAAGTGACAGTTTTGACACATTCATAAAACAAAATGAAAATAATAAAATGTCCACTTTAGAGAACAGGAAACATTAGGGAACATTCTCTTATAAAGAACACAAACAAATTTATTTTGGCAACAAGACAGTTACAAAATTAAAAACCGAGGCAAATCACATTAAACGAAAATTTCTAAGTATTTTTGGAAATTTTTGTTAGCTTATATCAGATTATAACATCTTAAAACTAGGGCTCGGAACTGGAGAACAATGTCAAATAAATATCTTTGCGAATCAACAAATTTCCAACAAAATGGCACCGATTTGTTTAAACATATTTTGCTATCAATGCATTTACATATTTTGCTATAAATGTTAGTTTTTTTTTTTTTTGCATATTTTGCATATTTTGCATATTTAGGATTAAAATTCATATTTCTAGGAATTTGATTGTTTATTAAAAATGTTGATGTTTTACTAAAAATAATTTTTACACAATTTATAAATTTTAATAAAATATATTGTGGAACTGACATTGAAAAACTGATATTGAAATTTAAAGTACATAATTTACGATTTTAATAACAATTTTCTTTAACGCTTGAACAGGGACACAAAAAAGAAATTATTGAAAAATATGAATAATTTCGCAGCAAAAAAAATTTCTTTTTGTAATTCTAATAGTTTCTATAAATGGTTTTATTATATACAATAAAAAAATTCCAGTTGACGCCAAAACAGGGACACTCTTTTTGCATAATTTGTTTTCCATTTTTCCCATTAATGTTATTGCTATTTGGCGCCCGAGCAGAGACAAAGTTTTAGAAATCGTTCTTTTCGTTGAAATTGTCTTAATTTTGAGAAAAATTGTAAATTTTTTCTTATATTAAGCTAAACTTACCTTCATAATTGACTTGACCATCACCATCGATATCAGCTTCTCGAATCATTTCATCGACTTCTTCGTCTGTTAACTTTTCACCCAAATTTGTCATGACGTGACGTAATTCAGCCGCTGAAATGAAGCCATTACCATCTTTATCGAATACTCTGAAGGCTTCTCGAATTTCTTCTTCACTATCGGTATCCTTCATTTTACGGGCCATCATTGTCAAGAATTCAGGAAAATCAATTGTGCCATTGCCTAAGAAAATTTAAATAAAGTAATTATTAATAATTTGTGAAATTTCGTATAAAAAAAAAAAACATTTTCTTAAGCCACAGATAAAATTTGCTGTATCTTTTTTCATTTTATATGTATATTTTTGTAAATTATAATAAATATGTTTATTTATATTCTTTTTTTTAGTAAATTTAATGAACCATAAAAATTCTAGTATAAATATACAATTGGAATATAATGCGCCCAAGTAAAAAAAAAAATATTTTGTGAATTTCGTATTATGTATATATAATTGTATACGAAAAATGAGAATATCTTACTGTATCCATATTATATCTAATCTGATATAACTAGGCATTATTTAATACAATTATAACTAATTTGATAAAAATAAGATATAGTTTGATACAATTGTATCCGAATTTTGTCCTCATTCAAATGTATCACATTATATATACTAGGGCGGGTCGATTTAAAAATCGCTCAACGTTCAAGGAAAATCGTATTCTAGGGATCAAAATAAGAAACTTTGCCGAAGGAACCATACCTCTAAAACGAATTCTGATGTCCTGACTTTTGACCTGTAGGGTCAAATTTTGAAAAATCCCACTTTGATATTTCAGAAAGTAGGAGGAATCTCTCCAAGATTATGGGAGCTACTTCTTCTCCGGGAGACGCAGCAGATTAATGCATAAATCATCATTCTAGGTGCCCGTTAAGGTGTTAAAATTGAAGTTGAAAGAGGGCCTTTTTAGCCGTGTTTTTATAACAAAATGGACAAATCTCGGGATTGAGATATTTCAGAAAGTAGGAGGAGTCTTTCCAAGATTAGGGTCTCTATTTCTTCTCCGGAAGACGCTCTAGCAGATGAATGCATAAATTATATTCGATTGGGTTGGACTCGATTATGGTCATCTAAATGGGTCAAAGTGGGATTTTTCAAAATTTGACCTTACGGGTCAAAAGTCGGGACATCAGAATTCGTTTAGAGGTATGGTTCCTTCGGCAAAGTTTCTTATTTTGATCCCTAGAATACGATTTTCCTTGAACGTTGAGCGATTTTTTTGCCTCCATACAAATCGACCCGGCCTAATATATACCATTCAATTATATCCAATTAGATACAATTAGATACAATTGTATACAAATATATACAATTACATGTGACATATGTTATCATCAGAGAAGCCAAGTAAGCTTTTTTAGCTTTTCTGCCATTTTTACTATTTGCTTTTTGCCATTTTTTTTTAATTTTTAATTTTATTGGGCTAATTAGATGCGATTTTGTGTCTCAAATTTAAAGAAGTCTGTAGTTCTTAAATTCAATAATCAACCGCCGAAGAATCGGCTTTTTCCTTAAATTTTTTACTCAAAATCGAATTAAAACGGTTCAACAAATATGTTTTCAATATCAAAATTTGTCACCATTGTCTCCAAATACCCCAAAAACAACCAAATAATAATGATTTTATAAGTTCTTGTATGAATATATATTTGGCAGCATATCATTATAAAATATTGTATAAAGATATCTATGAGTACATCAAAACATTTTTACTTGGGGCAAAAATATTTGCAAGTTTAGTTTTTTGTTTCTTCTTATATAAATAAAACTTCTATAAATATTTGTATTTTACCTGACTTTAGCCATAAAAAAATAACTATGAAAGGGTGTGTTTTATTATATTTGAAAATAAAATTTCATAAATTTCATTCAGACAAGAAAAGGAAATAGATTCCCAACCCCTATATTTTTGTAAACCAAACCTTAAAATTCATTATTATGCAAAACTTTTTTTAAGAAAATTTTTATAAATAAATCAATAAAGAAAAGTTTACATTTAAAATATCTTAAAGAAAATTTAATCTATTATTCCATAAGATTATACAAAATAGATTAGATAAACGTTTTTGACAAAGTTTTTTTTTTTTTGTTTTAATGAAACCAAATGTCAGTAACAGAATAGTTTTAATAAAAAAAATTATTGAATTATAGATATATATGTTCACCGCGTGTTTTAATGACGAAGAGTTTATAGGGGAGCATAGGGTAATATAGGAAATTGGGATAATTGTAAAATTCATAGAAAACATTAATAAGGATTATCTTAAAATATGCTAAACCAATATTTCTGGTACATTTTTAGAGCCAGATCGATTTGTTACAAATAGATTTTATCTCTCAAAAAAGTTTATATATAATTATAAATAGTTTTATATAATTATATATGATCATATATGCCACCATATACAATTAAATATAAGTATATCTACTATTCATTATTTAAAAATGGGTTTGTATGGTGCCTTATCCATATCCTAATTTTCAAATATAACTATATCTAACTATATCAAATTTAATAAAATTATATATATGTACTACTAGCTGTACCTGCTTGAAGAAAAAAGTTCCGATATAATCATATATGATTATATATAGTATCACATATGACTAAACATCATATATAATCTGATCCGAAAAATGGCATTCACAGCTGATCTCATGATATCGTATGGGATCTAATCCACTATACTTTGATCCGACAATGGGTTTATCATTTATGATGAATTTATATGTAATTTATTACAATTTTATCTAATGTTTTTTAATTAAAAAAAAATTTTTTTTTTGAGAAATCAGTACCTTTTATTTTAAAAATTCTAAATTTGACACAAAATGATTAAAATTCATTCACATTAAGGGTGGTCTTTTATTTAGGTCAGGAATTTTAACCTTGTAAAAATGACAAATTATTGGAATTTAGAAAATTTTATTTTTAAATAAAATTGCATTAAATTATTTGTCTTTTAAAATATTTTTGAAATAAGTGTGTTGTTATTGTGATATTTTTTTTAGTATCAATATTTATGATGATTAGGGCAACCAAAAATATTTCTAAAAACAATATTTTAGCGCTTAAAAAAGCTACAAAAACAGTAAAATAAGCCGTTTAAATGTAAAAATAAGCTGTTTAATTAAAAAAAATAATCCTTAATTTTATAACTTTTTATTAAAATCGTTACTACTACAAATAAAATTTGTTCACAGGAACTTTGTCAGTCAAACAAAGGTAAAATAGAGAAATTGTCTTCTTAATTTTTAAAGTTCAAATTGGTTTATCAAAATATTTTTTGCAATACTAAAATATCAACTTTAAATTAAAAATAAATCAAAAAAGCTCTATTTCAAAAGGAAAAAGATCGAAAAAAAAGTCAAAAAGTAGCTAATATTTACAAAATAAGCTTAAATATCAAAAAATATGCTTAAAAAATCTCAAACAACACAGCTTAAAACTTTCACAATTTCATGATCAGAACTTGTAGTTTATTTATTCAAATAAAAACCAAAGCTCTAGCTTATTTTGGGTTACCCTAATGATGATATTTTCAGATTACTCTTATTTATTTCCACGTGCTTCTGATTAAACAATATTAGTTCAATTTTGTTGTTTTAAATTATTATGTTGGAATTTTTGTATCACACACAAGTTAGTCAACGGAATCCAGAAATATTTGAAAGAATGAAATAATTTTTTTTAATGAATTCCACCAAAAAAAATTATTTTAATTTATTTTGGAATCGTCTAAATTCATTTTAAAACAGTTGCTGTGAAATAAAAATTATTGAATTAAATCAAGTTTTGAAAAAAAGAACTTAAATGGATTTAAATTGTTTTGTCAAGATACTCTTCGGACTAGAATAAATATTTTTTTATGATTTTTTAGGACAGTTGATTATGTCAGCTTCTTAGACATCTACAACCATGTTATTATTTAGCTAAAATCAACTGCAAACAACAGTTAAACTAACTGCACTATTAAGAACCAAATGGCAAATGTAGTAAAAACAATTACAAATGCAGTTAAAACGACAGAAATAAAAATATTGCAAAATTATAAAAACAACTACAAATGCAGTTTAACCCATTTTATAATACTTATCGTTTCCGTTTGAATTTTTTGACGAAATTTGGTAGAAAGATGTAATGATGTCTCAATAAGCTTTTTTCTGAAGTTGCGCCCTCTAGCGGTGGTATTTACAATTTAAATTCAAACGTTGACGTTTTGATACTCAATTTGATCTATGGGAATTATTTTCAATATATCTAATTTTTCACATTCAAAAATCAACTGTCAAAAACATTGATTTTTTCCAAAAAAAAAAAAAAAAAAAAAAACTAACTGCAATTGCAATTAAAATAACTACAACCGTTTAAACTACATAAATAACCGACATGTATAATTGCAGAACTAAGTCTTTTAAAAAATGCCATTAAAATTCTTGAAAAACTAAAGTTTTTTTAGTCAAAAGTCCGCAGAATTTATTTTATTTTCGAATTGTCATATATAAAACTCATGTTAGTCAGAGAAAACACTAACGGAGCTTTAAAGAATAAATTCTGTTTTAACCCTTTGAAGACCATACATTTTCCGCCGAAGCAATTTTGAAATTTTCTAGATTTTCGTGATCTCTGACAAAACAAATTAGATTCCTAGACCCCTCTCATTTCGGACGGCGAAAATAACTGCCATTTGACGACCACAGGGTTTTGGTTGAAGGGATTTTAATTTTTTTTTTCAATTGCAATTTTCAATTTTTTAATTTGAAAAGAATAATTTTTCAATAACTTTGAGGACTACGAAGGGAATAGTGAGACCAGATAGTGATTTACCACTTTTCATATTTTTATTGCCCCAACTCTCCCTTACAAATAACATATAGACATATTTACTTTTTATCTTGACAATCATAAGTGCCAAAGACGCTTGAGCAAATCAAAGGGTTCAAGATAAATAAAGTTAAGTATGCATGCAATAAGGTTTTTGGAAATTAGAACTGACCAGATAAGAGATAGGGTAAATATGTCCATAAGAGATTTGTAAAGTAGGGTTGAAAGAACAAAAATATATTGGACGGATCTACCTGATTCCACTTGACCCCTAGGAGTCATCAAAGGGTTTAAAATAATTCTTTATTTAGGAGGGAAAAAAACACTTTTGACTAGCGAAATGATTGGCAATGAGTTACAATTGGGCATTCTAGTTAATAGTTCATTTCGTTAATTTGCAATTATTGAACTAGTCCTTTCTTTTAGTTGATGTTTGTTCGACCATTTTTTTTCAATTATTCATATTGTTATATTAGTCAATTGTTTGTTTAACAAATCTGCAAGTATAAGCGAAAATCATTTTGAACGGTTCATTTGGGATTTTCTTTCATATTATGCAGATTTGTTAAACAAAACATTGACCAATATAACAATATGAATACTTTGAAAAAATTGTCAAATAAACTTATGAGCTGAAAATAAAAACTAGTTCAATAAATGTAAATGAACGACATGAACTATAAACTACTCGAAAAATGCCCAACTCTGCAAGGAGAGTTCTATGACACTCATTTATGTAGCATAACTATTAAGCATAACAAAATTTTACTCTAGCAAAAATGCACAATTTGGCCTATTTTAAAATTAAAATGGAACAAGTACTAACATTAACAACACTATAAAATATCAAATTTGGCACACTTGAACTAAATGGCTCTAGACGAGGGAGGTTTTTAAACTGCAAGAGGGAAAGTAACATAAACTCTTGCAGGGAACGTCTTAGTCTGGAATGGGTACCCGGACATTTTGGTGTGGAGGAGAACGAAAATGCAAATGGCTCAAGACTGATCTCTGTTAACCTTCACACTAGAAAGCCCTTTGAGTCGACGAAGGCGAAACTTCAACAGTGAGCCATCAACATGCACAGAGTAGGTTTATATAGTTGCAACAAAGAGTCGACTTTTCGACTTTTTTTAAACAATTTAAAAGTAGTCTTTTCGAATTTGTCTTTTTTTCACAAGTCAACTTTTTGACTTTTTCCAAGTAAAAGTCGATTTTTTGTATGAAAATTTCTAATTCACGAAAAAAAAACTTATTTATTAGATTGTTTTTCGGGTCTATAATTGGCATATTGACGTAGAATTTATGCTTTATTGGTAATGATAAGGAACTCGAATTTTATTAACGTTAAAATAATATTAAAAGAATCTAAAAACTTTCCCAATTTTAAGCAAAAGTTAGAAAAAATATTTTTTGCGATTTTTTCACATTTCACTATTGAAAAATTACCGTTTTTCCGAAAAAAACACCCAAAAAGTTCAATTTTAATGCCAGCGAACAAATAAATAAGTTTTGAACTATAAGACTAATCTCATCAAGCAGATTGCCCAAAAGTATATAAATATAAAAATCTGCCCATATTTAATGAAATTAAAGCTGTGACTTTAGTGTACTGATGCTCAGCGCGTTATGAAATGGGATAATACACAGTTTATTTTTAAAAAGCCTGCCACGTTTTTTATATCCAAATCGAACCTTTTTTGTAGGATTTGACCTTATTTTGCGATTTTTTCGCTCATTGTTTGGTTTTAATATTTAACGATTTTGACGGCATCAATGGCTTTGTTTGTCTATTGTGATATCGACTTAAAAAAGCCGACTTTTTCATCAGAAGAAATTCGACTACCAAAAAGTCGATTAGTCGAAAGTCGATTTATAGAACCTTAGCACAGAGAGATCTGGGGCAGGGAGGGAGTTAGGGCGTTCACGAATGGTTTTTGGGGAGGCCCGCAGGTGGGCAAGACGAAAGCTTAGGGCTGGGGAAGAGGGAACTGGCCGATCAGATGACTCGACACTGATGGGCTATTTGAAGGATAATGAATTCTGCAGGTGGGCCGGCCCATTTTCATTACCTGATGAAAGAGCCGATCTTCTGGCATAGGTGTATGTCATCTTATGGATGATCATGAATTGTGGGAAAAAAACCTTTTCTCTTGTCAACCTAACCTAAACTAAATGGCTCTATTTTTAACCAGTTTCCGTAAATTCATTCAATTAAAATAATTTAATGAATGAATGAAAAAACAATAGAAGTCCGTAAATTTTATAAATCGAATAAATTCGTGATTTCGTCGAAAAGTTGATTAAAACTAAACAATTTATTCGTTTAAATAAAATATGGTTTTAAAAAGTCGATAAATAAATTTGTATCGATGGATTCTTTTGAGGCTCTGATTGGTAGTAGGGTAGTATAGTGGTTGTTAAAAATTAATCGTCTACTAAGAATATCGAAGATACGCTTGTGTTTCTCGAGAACAATATTCCGCTTTTCTTCTAAATATTCAAATTTTTATATCCACATTTAAGCACATTTTTAAGCGAATGTTCCTAAAAACGTTCAATGAGTATCAAATGGGAAAGAGAACAAAAATTCAAAATACAACTAAAAATGTGTTTCAAAATAGGAATTTACTGCAATATTAAGGAAATTCACGTTAAAAATGAGACTCTTGCTAAATTAAGAAAATGTTTGAAATGCTGGATTTATGAATAAGAGTTGTTCAAAAAAAATATTTTTGCAAACAGAAGCAAATATACATATCTTTGCAAAGTTTAAAAAAAATCTATATTTCCATTTTAATTTTAAACATTTTTGACCATTTAACCATTTTTCATTTGAATAACAAAATGGAATTTTTCACGAATTGATCATGAAAAATAGTTAAAGCATTTGAATAATTCCATAATATATAATTCGCACAAATATTTTAATTAAAAGGAATTTCATCAGTCATTTTATTTGCCATAAATAACTAAATCAAATGGAATTTTATCAGGCATTTACATTCATTAGAAAATAATTTGCTCTAAATCCTGCGCATGTCCTAATTTAGCGTATGATTTCCTTTATATCAGTTTTGTTTCTTCTTTTAAAATCCAGGGTATGAAACACATTACCCGAAATTAAAAAATTTTTTGGTAAATGGTAACTGTATGTATTCCACAAGCTTCTAGCTATGATGACAAAAAAAAAAAAAAAAAAAAAAAAAAAACCCCCATCTACCAACATTCATTGTTGAAAAATTATCTTCCAAAAAAGGACAAAAGCTAAAATTTAGGGTATATTTTAATGAATGTAGCTGACAACCAAACAAGCACCATGCATGGTATTTTAATTTAAGGGGAATTTTCCATTTGAGTTTTTATGATTCTTTTTTTTTTTTTTTTTTTTTGTGAAATTTTGTATAAATTTTTAGAAACTTTTTAATTAAGCAATTTTTCTTTATGCATAAATATTGTACATCTTTTTGCTTCCACAGATATCAAGAGGATTTTAACCTTTCCAAAATAAACATACTTTCATATAGTGAATACATGGCAGCATCAGCCGCATTAGTAGCAACAAGAGTCACAAGAGTAAGAACATAAAATAAAAAAAATAGTCAAAATTAAATGACACTTTAAGAATATGGGGGAAAAAATTGCAATAATAAAACATTACGCTAAACTAATTTTAGATTTTTGTTTTTATGAATATAAAATGATTTTTTGTTGCAAAAACAAGTAGTCTGACGATGAAAGATGATGGGGGCCAAGTTATTTTTCTTAGCCCCCTCACAATTTATTTAAAACAAATAAATAAAACAACTAATTTTTCAATATATTGTATTGTTTAATTGAAATTTTTGTTAATAAAAACAAAAGTGTACTAATTTAATGGACCATCTACCTCTGCATCCAATTTTTATGCCAGTTTTATTATTTTTTTTTTTTAGATGGCGAAGTTTTTTACGAAATTGATTTACTTTGAAGATTTATGAAGCAAAATATGGAAATTTTGATTATTTTGGAAATTGTTTAAACAGTATTATTTGAAATCTATTTTAAGACTTTTTTTTAAAACTCTACCAATTGAAAAATTTTAAATTTTTTTAGTTAAACTTGGTTTTTATCAGTTTATGTTAAACTTGGCTTTTATCAAGTTTAGTTAAGGGGGGACATGACATTGGCCGTTTTTTGAAATCGACTTTTTTTATAATTTTGCATTTTAGTAAATATTCTTAAGATTCTAAGAAAAAAAAATTCATGGAAAAATTCCTACGGGTTCAAAAGTTTACAGCCGGATTAGTGAGAGCGTATTTTTAATTTTCGAGCTACCTACGTACGGCAGCTGGTATATACATGGTTTACTTGCTACCTGACTTTTGGTGGTTGTTATTTCGTACCTACTTGAAGGGTGGTAGCCAAAAGAAGCCCGAATTGCTAAACGATTGCAAAAAAACGTAAGAAACAGCACAACACAAGATAACGAAGGCATACAGTACGAAGCAGGCATGGCAGATTGAAGGTAACCTTTTTTTTTCATTGTTCACAAACTTTGAACGCGTTTATTAGTGTCCGACCGAACAGTTCGGCCGAAAAAACTACATTTTGTCGGTGTTTTGATATCTAGAGGCAATGATGACAAATTTTGGTATTGGATACATGTTTGTTGAGCCGATTTAATTCAGATTTTGTGTATAAAATTTAGAGAAAGCCGAAGTTTAGCTATAAAGTAAAAGTTTCGGGCCGCCGAACTATTTTCAATTTGGCCGAACTTTCTGAGGCCGGAACATGAATTCATTGCTTAATTACAGACTTTTACGTTCAAATTTGACACTCAAAAAGCATCTAATCAGTCCAATAAACATTTTTCCATCCGCCAAATTTGTCCATAATGCTTTAAAATACCCAAATACAGACCAAATGCATTTTCTGGCCGAACTGTTCGGTCGGACACTAGCGTTTATCTCGAACCCATGTAGCGGGTTCATTTTTGACGAAATTTTTTTTTTTGTATTTTTTTAAACTTGATTTGCTATCGTATGACACAAGCTTTGTTAATGTTTTTTTTTTTTCGATTTTTAATGAATTTTTAAAGTCAATCATTTTTTTTTTTCGAAAAAAACACTTTAAATTTGGCACATCACCAAAAATTGAAAAAAGAATTAAAAAAAAAGTAGTGTCATATGATAACCAATTTTGTTAAGATTTAAAAAAAGTAATTTTTTTTTCAGATCGCACAATTTTTGCGACTCCCAGCGCTGCAACCACGAAGCCCCGTTTTTTTCTCTGCCGCCAGTTTGGAGCTCTAAAAAACCATGTTGGAGTGAAAAATATATTTTTTTGAATTTTTTTTCTGTAATTTGTTCAATTCTCTACAATAATAAAATTTGGAAAATGTTTGTTTTGACTGAGTTATGAATTTTTAAAAAAAAGGTCTGTTTTCTCTGCCGCGAATGTAATGTCCCCCTTAAACTTGGTTTTGGTAAGTTTAACTAATGAATTTTATTCTATGTAGATTAAAATTATGGGAATATAAAAGAAATGGGCTAACATTGTAAATTATTTAAATAATTGGAATATGTATGACCAATTTACAGCTTTCCTTGCAAAAAAGTTTACTTTAAATTTTTCTTCAAAATTATTTTTAATTTAATGGTAGCGATTCCTATTCTCACTTTCACCATTCACCTCAGTTTTCGAACCTCATTTTCTCTCAAATAATACAAAATTATAAATTTTTTTATTGTCCAATCGTCTTTACAATAAACAAATACTGAAAAATCAGAATCAAAATGGGACATATAATTAATACACGGAATATAATGCGATTCGAAAATTGAGGTGAATGGTGAAGGTGAGAACAGGAATCGCTATCATTATTAAATACATTTTTACAACTCTTTTTATAAACAAGATTAACAAAAGTATTACAATTTTCAGTTTAAACTAGGTTTAAACTGAGTTTAGTTAAACTGAGTTTAGTTAAACTTGGTTCTTGCGAGTTTAACTAAAAATTTTCGATAATTTGTTTTTAAAATGTTTAAAATATTAAAGAAATGTACAAATATTGTGAACAATTTAACAATTAGTTTAACATTTATGTACAATATGTGTTGGAATATTAAAGAAATAGGGACAACACTGTAAAGTTTTTACAAACAAAAGCGGTTACTTCAAATATTGCTTATTAGTGTCCGACCGAAGTCACTTTTTTGGCCGAAGCCGAAGCCGTAGCCGAACTTCGGCCAAATTGTTTAATATTCGGGCCGAGCCTGTAGCCGAAGCCGAACTTTTTAATTTTTTTTAGTTGAATAAAATTTAAATTTTCGTTGATTATGACTATAAAAAGCATCATTAAAGTATATTAAAAAATATTCCAAACATCAATAAATTTGTAAAAAAGCAAATTAAAATATTTTTCAAAAAAATATTTATAAAGTCAGTTCAATTATTTTATTGAAGTTTTCAACAAAAATATGGAAATACCTGAACTTTATTATTTTAACTAAAGTATATGACGAATTTAATTGAAAATTTGTGTTTTACGTGAAATAAATTTGAAAATTTTGGTGTTTTTACGTGAAATAAATCAAAAATGAACTATTTGGCCGAACACCGAACTTGGCGAACATCACTTTTGGCCGAACTCCGAAGCCGAAGCCGAACGTTCGGTGGTCGGACACTATTGCTTATACAGTGGGATTCACTTATGGTTTTAATATTTTTAAATTTAAAAGTAAACATTTTACTTTATATTTTTGTTCAAATATGTTCATTAGGATATTTCTCGTAGAAAAAAAAATAATTATATAGTATCAAATTTGTTAGCAAAGTCCTATTTTTTAATCAGACTTTATACCCGAAAAAGGGGCTCCTAAACTAACAAAGCTAGTAACACGAAATTTGTCCAGCAGCTTCATTTAAAGACGAGAATAAAATACCAGCTGATTACGGTTGTCGAATTTGTAGTCGAATTTTTCGACTCCATACAAAATGGTTTTGCTTAAATTGAAAATTATAAGAAATTAAACCCAGATAAATATTTTCTGCAAGGGGAGTGTTATTTATGATAAATTCAGTTGTAAGATTGTTCAAAGTTTTGTTTTTATGAATTATCAGCCAATTCGACTTACTCTCGAATTCGACTACGAAAAACCGTAATAAGGCCAAATAAGAATGAGAATTTCCAAAAATTCTATTTTCGGACACATTTGTTTGTTGGGCAGGAGAGTTAGGGGGCACATAAAACTTTCTCGCTTTTATTTAAGGGTCTCTAACAAGAATCTGAATTCGAAATTGAAATATATCCACCAACAAAAAATCGGAGTGAAAGGTTTAAATCAAATTAGTAGTATCAATATTAGTATTTTCCTAAACTTTTCACTGTGACTTGTAAAAACTTCGTTTCAAAACATCATATTCATCTGTACTTACCATCAGCATCGACTTCATTGATCATATCCTGTAATTCAGCTTTGTGGGATTTTGACCTAGCGATCTCATGACTGTGCCCAATTCCTTGTGGTAATGGTGCCATCACCATCTTTATCGAAAAGTGAGAATGCTTCTTTGAATTCAGCGATTTGTTCTTCTGTTAGTTGATCGGCCCTAAAATAAAAAAGTACAAAAAAAAAACAATATTTTAGTTACAAAGGATAATGAAAATATACAAAGAAATGAGCCAAGATAAAATATAGA